>JAPFFP010000113.1:5718666-5746082 GCA_026153255.1 Solanum medicagineum | reverse complement strand
AAGTATGTACATGCATATTATAAGTATTCTTGTGGGATGACGACTTAGCTTGTTGTGTTGGGGGTCTTGGGGTAGTTCGGGGTACTTGCATAACATGTTTGTAATGAGTGTAGAACCCGTAAGGTTGTAATATGATGGGTACGGATGGTCGATCTATTTAGTCAACTACGATGGATTAGTCACTTCTCTAAGATTGATCTTTGGTTCGGGTTTTGTCCCCAAGTGAGGATGAGGGTAGGTAATATCCCTAAGTATCCTTTTTGGACTAGGAGTGAGCATTTTGAATATCGGTAGAGTTGTTTGGTTGACTTATGCATCGGTTCTGTTTATGGGTTTCATGAATAGGTTCTTAAAACCCTACCTTGATATGTTTGTGGTGGTCTCTAGTGATGAGGGTTGATTTGTTTGGAGCTTGTGAATCATTTGGGGGTAGTTTTGCAATTCTTGGAGGACGAGAGATTGTTTGCTAAATATGATAGGTGTGCATTGTGGATAGAAAGAAGCTGGTTAGAATCTTTAAGGATTATGAATGAGTGTGCATTATTTTTCCCCGGTAAGGCTAATGTTGCGGATGGTGCTCTAGGTAGCCTAGCATGTGTTGTTGATGGTGGCAAAGAGGAGACTAGTGAGGTCTATCAGTTCGTTAGGTACAAAGTAGGTTGAGGGAAGATAGGAATGGTAGTATAGTGTTCTTGGCAATTCCAAATCTTCTTGGGTTAAGATGTCCAGATTAAGCAAGGCCTTGAGTCCACCTTATTGGAGTTGGAAGTCTTGGGTGAGAAGATGATAGAGTGGAGGTTGTCTCCCGAGGGAGAGATGGTGGTTATGGTACCAAGTGGGTTAGGTGTATTTAAGATCGACAATTTAGTTAAGGATTGTGAGTCCTTATAGAGTGGAGGTTGGTAAAGTTGCTTGAGTTTGGGGATTGCCTATGGTAGGGGTATGATTTATCCGGTTCGTCATGCTTCTAGGTTGAGGGATGTGTTGGTGACCCTAATCATATAGAACTTTTTAAAGTTGCGGGTTAGGTGGAGGATAAGTTCGCTTAAGAGAAGGTCCCGATGGGGGTGTTGGATTTATGAGTTGAGAAGTTGATTGATAATGATATAGTGTTCTTCAAGGTCCTTTGGCAAGAGTCGTCTTTCATATATGTCTCTCGGGGAGCCGGAGCAGGCATGTAGAAGCAATATCCGTATCTCTTTCATTCTATTCAAGCTTATAATGACACACCAAGTCCTTTTTATGACTTCAAGCATTGCATTTCAGCCCCTATGTCATTCATATGCATTCATGTTTAAGTTGGCAAGTTTATAATGATTTTACACTTATGTTGAGATTTTGAAAACAGTGTTTTAAATGTAATGTTACATTTATATTGGGGCTTATTTTTTCATGATTACTCTTTTCTTGTACATCTCTTCTACATTCAGGGATGAATGTTCCCAAGGGGGAGATATTGAAACAACCTCAAAAAGTGGCCGAAAATGTGCCTCGGAAGTGCCCAGAATCTTGTTTGCCATATAACTAAACCTCCATTTGTTATTTTGAAAATACAACTTCATATTCTTGTTTAGGGGTTCAAATTGAGTGGAAAATGGGTCTAATCCAAATTTTAGAGCAACCGTATCAAAATCCGAAAATCGTAAAATATGTTATTTAGGAGGGTCGACTTTGAAGGGGCATATCTCTTAGAACACAAAGAATTGGGTGGCCCACGACCTACCAACTTAAAGCTCTTTGAAGTAGCTTTCCAATGTACTTCATTTCACCTCATTCCAAGTTCTGATGAAGACTTTATGCCCTTTTTCATAAACCTGGTTCATGCAGAAAATGTTGATTCCAGTGGAGGTGACGCGCCCCAGTGTTTTTGGTGCCTTTTTTCATTTTTTTTGGTCCAAGATTTATAAGTCTTGGTCCTAAGGGTTCCGACACTTGCAAATACACATACTTAGCCTTATTGCACCCTCATATAATCCTAAACATTCCCCAATACTCACTCAAATATTTAGACTCATATTTCACCCTGAATTCAAATCCCAAACTCAAGATCAATCTTAAGGATGTCTTCAAGGATTTCACTCAAGCTTCAAGTTACCATTAAAGTCTTCTTCAGGGTATGTGGTGTTGAACCATTGGGTCCTTTCACCCATGGTGCCTAAACCCTCTTTTACTTAATATTGCATGATTTAAAGTTGATTTTACATATGGGACTTGTATATTGAGAAATTTACTACATAGTGATTTATGTTCATGAAAGTATGATTGTTTTAGCATGTTTTTGATCTATAAATTTTGGATCTATTGTTGGATTTGATGAGGGGTTTTCATGTGAATGTCTTAGGGGTGTTGCAAGATGTTGATTGATGGCTTTACTACAGATTTTCTTGCATCTTTTCATCTCTAAATTGCATGGTCTTTTACCCCTAGTACACACCCGCAAGGTGTTTGATAAAATGTCCGGCTAGGGTTTCTTGTGGAATTGAAGGTCCAATTATGTGTTATGAGTTGAATGGTGTTATGTTGATTATATGATGATGGAATGAGGATGAGATGATGGTATGCATATGATGTATAATGAGGAGAGGAAGTGTAGGTATATGATGACTTTGGGATGATGCTAGGGATGTCTATATGAGTTGTTTTCATGGAAAAGTACCTGGTGTTACATATTGATTGTTGGGTCCTCATGTTTGTTGTGTTCTTGGGAAAGTGAGTAGTTTTTTCTTGACGATTTGAATGTGATGGTTTCATGAGCTAGTCCTATAATTCTACCAAAAAGGTCATGTCGTAAGGTAGAGTTTTTAATGATTCCTACCGAAAAGATTAGACCTTTCCTAAAATCAGATCTAAATCCACGCCGATGGATGCCCTACCGAAAAGGCCATGTCGTATGGTAGAATAGCTAATTTACCTACCAAAAATATTATATCGTAAGGTATGGACATCCCACCGTAAAGGCCATGCCATAAGGAAGAAAGACTAAAGGCTCCCACCGAAAAGATCATATCGTAAGGTGTGGACATCCTATTGAGAAGGCCATGTCGTAAGACAGAATGAATCACGATCCCTACCCAAAAGATGATATCGTAAAGTAGGGGACATCTTATACTACCTACCAAAAAGGCTATGTCGTACGGTAGGAGTATTGATAATACTCTCTAATAAGGTTATACCGTAAGGTGAGTGGGGGGTCATTTGGCCCATTTTTCATGAAAGTTGATACAAAGGGGTTTGAGTATATTTCTCATATTGAGTTTATATTTCCTGATCATGATTTTCTAGCATGTTTTACCTTAAGCTTTGAGCATGCATGCCATATTGATGTCAAACCTATCCTCTTGTTGTGATTATGCATTTTGATTACATTGCCTATCTCTTATTACATTGCATCCCACATATTTAGTACATTCAAACATACTAATGCATACTCTATGCCTACATGATATCACCATGTAGGAACCAGAGACCCACTTGAGTGGCTAGTACGACTTCGCTCAAGCTTGTTGGTGAGTCCTCCACTTCGGGGACTTTGGTCTATGATTTTCTTATTATGTGTCGAGACACTCTTTCTTCTATTCTATTTTGGCTATGAGGGTGAGCTTGGTTACTTTGTCTTGGGTCCCACTATTTTCATTATGTAGTAGAGGTGTTGTTGGACATACAGTGTATCTATGTTATGAGCCTTGACACTATTGACTCTTGTTGTTTATGATATGAAAGAGATTTCCTTAGTCCCAATTTCTCCTTGTTTATGCTTATCTTTTATTGTCTTTCTAATTGCTTCCGTGACCAAAGATGTGTAATGATATGCTATGAGGGTTGTTTGGGGTTCCTTCGGGTTACCCATTCGACATTCACATCTAGGCTCTAGGCTTGGGTCATGACACTTGTGCCCCTTGGTTGATTTGGTTGGTCATAGTATTAGCCAACATTGCAATAGCATCTCGAAATTCTTCTTGGCCTACCCCTCCTTCTTGAGGAGCTTGAGGAGCGAGAGGAGCCAGTTGCTCCTCGAGTGTACAGGCTCTTTTTCCTCTTTGAATCGGCATGATCTATAATAGCAAAGAACATTCATTAGGGAAAAAGTCTTACCTTAATTTCTATAGAACGACATAGATTATGAAGAAGGGAAATATTTCTTAAAACATCTTATAGTCATTTACTCATAGTTGTGGTGCACTTCACAACCACGAACAAGACTCTAATCGACGTGATGTGTTGGATTTCGAGAACCATTAACAACCTAGTGCTCTGATACCAAGTTTGACATGATCTGAGCCCAGGGCCTAGACGTGACACAATGAATGGGAACCCGAAGGGACCCAAACAAACCTCTTAGCATATCAATTGCACATCATTGGTCGCGGAAGCAAAGTAAACAACAAGAGATTATAAAAGGGAAGCAGGACTAAGGGAAGTCTTTGATTATCATAAAAACAAAAGTAGTTAAGCTTATAGAATAAATACATCATAATATTCCAACGAACACCTCTAAACATAGAATGGAGTGGGGGCTAAGACACTCTCCAGGCTTACCCTCATAATGTCAAATGTTCAACATCAAGAGGTTTTAGAAATAGCAAGAAAGAGTAGATAGTTTCCCCGAACTTGAGGACTTACCAAGCTTATCTTCGAATAATATCAATAGCCACGTGGGTGATGATCAAGAGGAGCTCCAGTCCCTACATGGTGATATCATATAGGCAAAAAGTAAGCGTTAGTACGTTTAAATGTACTAAGTACGTAGGATGCAATGTAACAAGTCATAAACCAATGTAGTCAAACTGCATAGTAATAGGCAATAGATAAGCATAATCTTAATAGGGAATGCATGATCAATGCATAAAGTAAAACATGCTTGTAAATCATTCAACTTGCATATAACATAATACATGTGTAGGAAAAGACCTCAACCGAAAAAGAATAAGACCAAGCGAGCTACAACTTGGAATCCTGATGATTGCCCCTCATCGGTGAAGAGGTGGTCTACTTGACAAGATGAACCATACTTCACCTTATGGAGCTCATCCCATTTCGGAGAAGTAAACCCCATTACAGGAACCTGTCCCATTTCGGGGTAGATTTCATGATAAAGTGCACTAAATGGATCTACTAGTAAAACAAGGTTATAACATAATCCTATATTGGCATATAGTTTGAGGAAAAGAGTATGGACCTTTGAAGATAGTCCACGCCGATATCCAATCCATCGGTGCTAAGTCTAATCCCATGGAATACTTGAAATAATCATATCTTTAGTAACTTGTAATGAAGATAGAATCATAACATGACTAGCTGTTTTAACATACTTGACCTCAAATGGTGAGCCTAGCATGGAACATGAGAATAGATCATAATCATACATGAATCCTTGCTTTAACATGAATGGCACACAACAAGTATAATCTTGAAAATAGGGTTTAATTTAATACTGGCATAGTCATAGATAATTTCATGAATTCATAACATACTTGATAGCCCATATTCATCAAGAAGTCACTTGAATTTTAAAACATGTAATTAACTTGAGAATTCTTGGCTTGACATTTCATTGAACACTTAGTGGGCACATATTAGAACATGTTTAAATCATGCAAAATGCAAGAGTATAGATCATAAAATAGTAAAATAAATGAATCTTAAAGTCATGTAAATCAGCCCACCAACATTATGGTAAAACCCCATCATAGGTAACTTGTAAATCATATCAAAACTTTACAATAATTCATAGATTTCATAGTTTTAATCATGTATAGTCTCAATAGACAAAGATCAATCCATAGTATAAGCTTAAAATAGATATTCATGCGTAATCAACCATATTTGATAAAACCCCAACATACTTAATGCTCATATTTCATAATAATAAATACTCATAACTAATACAACTTGAAATCGTACAATTTTCATAAAATAAGGTTGGACTCCATGAGTGAAAGGACCCTACGGATGAAACCCACATACCTAAATTTGGGGAATTCCTTGATGTATACTTGAAGGAGACTTGAAGCTTGAATGGAGTCCTTGAGATCTAGAATTAAGGTTGAGACAGTTGAATTTGGATGAAATATTTGGTTAAAACTTCGAGTGGTTTTTGAGAAGGTCTTGAGTGATATAGAGTTGAAAAATGGCTAAGCATAGGTGTTTTCATGCATAAGTGGGCATGGAGATATAACCCCAAGGCCCTTGGGCCGAAATGAAAAACCAAGGAAAATAATACACTGGTTCGCGCCAGGTCCGCGACGTGGACCCGTCGTGTAGGCAACTACAACACTGATCTGCGCTCCTGGCACGTCGCGGCCAGGGCGTGGATGGCTACTGCAAATCGAATTCTTGTGAAAATTATTTTTCGCTATGGGTCATCTAAAGTTGGGATTATACTTATTTCCTACTCAATTTTGACCCCGATTAAGAATATGAAGTCCGATTTTCAATATCATGCACGAATTTTGAGATATTTGGAACTTACGGTTATGAGCATTTCCGAAGCACATTTTTGGGACATTTTGGGGCATTCCAGTCTCCCCCTTTAGAACATTCATCCCCGAATGCAAAGAAACGTACATAAGAGAACCAATTATAAAGATTTTAACCCGACATGAATGCAACAAATGCATTTAAATATACATTCTCAAAAATCTCAACATGAATGTCAAAATTGTCATAAACTTGTCCACACAAACATGGATGCATGCAAAATGACATAATGGCTAAAACTTAAGACTTGAAATCATATAAGGGACTTTAATTAGTACCTTCAGCTTGAGTAGAATGGAAGAGATATGGATATTTCTTTCTCATGTACTCCTCGGCTTCCCCATGTGGCACTCTTTGCTTGTTGATTCCTCCAAAGGACCTTGACGGAAGCTACATTTTTGTTTCTCAACCGCTTCATTTGTCTATCCAAAATCTCTACGGAACCCTCTCATAAGTCAATTTATCTTCTACAACACCCACAACATCCAAGGACACTATCACACTTAGGTCACCCACATACTTTCTCAACATGGACACATTGAAGACCGAATGTACCATGTCCATCTCCATGGGCAACTCCAACTCATATGCAACCTTACCAATCCTCCTCAAAACTCTATAAGGAACCAAAAACCTTGGGCTTAATTTCTCCTTCTTGCCAAACCGGACCACACCCCCTCATGGGTGAGACCTTGAAATAGACCCAATCACCAACCTTAAACTCAAGATCTCTTCTCCTCACATCGGAGTAGGACTTTTGTCTACTTTGGGCTGTTCTCAATCTCTCCCTTATCAACCTCACCTTTTCCAAGGCTTCCATGACCAAATCCATACCTAGCAAAGCCATTTCCCCCACTTCAAACAACCAACCAGGGACCTACAACGCCTACAATAGAGAGTTTCAAAAGGAGTTATACCAATTCTTGAGTGGTAGCTATTGTGGTAAGCAAATCCAATGAGTGGAATATGTTCATCCCAACTACCCTTAAACTCCAAAACAAAATCCCTAAGTATATCCTCAAGAGTTTGGATAGTCCACTCGGCTTGACCATCCATTTGAGGATGAAAAGTCGTGCTAAGCTTACCTTGGTACCAAGACCTCTTTGGAAGGACCTCCAAAAGTGAGTAGTGAATTGAGAACCACAATCCGAAATGATAGACAAGGGCACCCCATGCAATCTAACCAACTCATAAAAATGTACAATTTTTCCTAATATTCGACACCATAAGTAGTTTTGACCGGTAAAAAGTGAGCCGACTTTGTCATTCTATCGACAACAAATCAAATAGAGTCAAAATGTTTCGCAAGCTAACCATAAAATCCATGTTGATATCCTCTCACTTCCAAGTAGGAATCTCTATATCTTGGGCTAGTCCACCCAACCTTTGACGTTCGGCTTTCGCTTGTTGGTAATTGTGACATCCGGATATGAACTTGGCAACATCTCACTTCATACCACCCCACTAATACACTTCTCTCAAGTCTCTATACATCTTTTAGAACTGGGGTGAATGGAATAGGATGAATTATTGGCTTCCTTCAATATCAATTCTTTCAAATCATCCACATTTGGCACATACAATCTACCTTGGTACCTAAGGGCACCATCTCCCCCTTGGGAGAAAACATTCAACTTACCATCTCTCACCGAGGCCTTCAACTCTAGCAAGGCGGGGTCAAGATATTGTTTTGCCCTTACCTCCTCATTCAAAGAAGACTTAGATCCATCAACAACCACTGCACCCCTATTATCAACTTCATCTAACCTAACCCCAATCTAGCCAATCGGTGGACCTCTCTAGCCACCTCTTTGCCAACATCATCAACATGAGCTAGACTACTTATAGACATCCTACTTTGAGCATCGGCCACAACATTATCTTTGCCGAGGTGATAATGCACACTCATATGATAATCTTTAAGCAGCTCTAACCACCTTCTTTGGCTCAAGTTAAGATCTTTTTGGGTGAACACATATTGGAGACTTTTGTAGTCGGTAAACACATCAACATGAACCCCATACAAGTAGTGACACCAAATTTTCAAAGCAAATACCACGACCGCTAATTCACGATCATGGGTAGGTTAATTCTTCTCATGCAGCTTAAGTTGTCTAGAGGCATATGATATCACCTTACGACTTTGTATCAAAACACACCCCAAACCAATACTTGAGGCATCACAATATACAACAAATCCTTTCAACCCTTCCAGTAGAGCCAAGATAGGAGGGGAGACAAGCTTACCTTTCAAAGTTTGGAAACTCTTTTCATGTGCATCGGTCCATACAAATTTTGCCTTCTTTTGTGTCAATTTAGTCATAAGAGAAGCAATAGAAAAGAAACCACTCACAAATTTCTGGTAAAAACCTGCCAAACCCAAGAAGCTTCTAATGTCCGATGGAGCCAAAAGCCTAGGCCAATTTCTAATCACCTCCATTTTCTTTGGATCCACCCTAATGCCATCACTCGACACCATATGTTGTAGAAAAGCAACCTCTTTCAACCAAAACTGACATTTCTCATATTTTGCATATAACCTCTCCTCCCTCAAGATTTGTGACACCACTCTCAAGTGATCCGCATGCTCCTCCTGACTATGGGAGTAAATCAAGATATCATCAATAAAAACACCACAAATAAGTTGAGGTAGGGTTTAAAGACCCTATTCATAAGATCCATAAATATAGTAGATGCATTAGTAAACCCAAAAGACATAACCAAAAACTTAAAGTGCCCATACCTAGTGTGGAAAGCCGTCTTGGGAATGTTACACTCCCTCACCTTTACTTGGTTATACCTGGACTGAAGATCAATCTTAAAAAATTTGACGAGCCCCTTGAAATTGATCAAAAAGTTCATCAATCCTTGGTAGAGGGTACTTGTTCTTTATGGTGACTCTATTAAGTTACCGGTAATCAATGCATATTCTAAGAGAAACATCCTTCTTCTTCACCAACAACACTGGTACACCCCAAGGTGACTTACTAGGCCTTATTAAACCCTTTTTCAATCCCTTAATTGCTCCTTTAACTCTTTCAACTCCGCCAGGGCTATATAGTAAGGGGAAAAGAAATGGGTTGAGTATCGGGAAGGAGGTCTATACCAAAATCTATTTCCCTTTTGGGAGAAACACGAGGAAGCCCATCAAGAAAGACATTAAGAAACTTATTAACCACCGGAACCGACTCAATATGAAGGACTTTAGACTCCACACCCTAACCCTCACGAGATGATAAAGACAACTATAAAAATCAACTTTTGGGCCGTAAGACAATAAATAAATCTACCCTTGACCACCACATCACGACTTTCCTAGTCAAGGATGGCCTCATTAAAGAATTAGAATTTAACCCGATGATTCTACAATTAGTAGAACTATAATATACATGCAACCAATCCATACCAAGAATGACATCAAAATCCAGCATATCTAATTCAAAACAAGGCAAGATTTTATGCAAAATAAACACATGACAATTTCTATAGACTCTTTTAGAAACAATAGACTCACCAACAAGGGCAGATGCTTTATAAGATTCACACAACAATTAAGGACTAATATAAAGATTTTTGGCAACGAATGGAGTAATAAAAGAAAGAGTGGCACCCAGGTCTATCAATGCATACACATAAAAAATTAAAACCTTTTAACATCCTGTAACAACATCGGGCACCTCATCAACTCCTTGTCTCCCTTGAAGAGCATAGAATTTATTTTGCCTTGGAGCACCTCCTTAATGACCTCCCCTTCCTCTTTGGCCCGCATTAGTACCTTGGCCTTAAGTATGACCATATATGCCTTTGGGTTGAGCATGAGGACAATCAAACAACCTTGTGGCCAACTTCACCACAACCAAAGCAAGCATTTGAATTTCTCAAACAAGGACCACTATGATTCTTTTCACACCTTGGATATCTAGGCTTTACCATTCCTCCATTACCACCTTGGAACCTTTGATTAGACACCCCATCATTGGAAAACATCTTGTTAGAAGCATTGGATGACATTTGGTCTTGGAACTTGTGGCCTTAAGGAAACCAGCCACCTTTAGAACCTTGGAACCCACCTTCAAATTGAGCCCTCTTGGACTCACTATTTCTTCTCTTTCTAAGCTTTTTCCCCTTTAGTTGCTCGGCATATGTCATGAGGTGGGACAAGTCCATATCACATTAGCATGGTGATACGATAGTCCTCATTAACCAAATTAGATACATTCGACATAAATTTGTTCATCCTTGACCTTGGCTCGGCAACCAATTATGGGGCATACTTGGAGAGTTGGTTGAACTTGAGGGAATACTCCCTCACATTCATAGACACTTGCTTTAGATTCATAAATTTCATCATCTTCGCCTCCCTTAGCTCAATAGGAAAGAACCGGTTGAGAAATGCCATTTTGAGCTCCTTCCAAGGGATAGCATCACCATTTCCCTTCTCTATCTTAGATTGAGTGAACCATATTTGAGCTACCTCTTTGAGTTGGTAGGCCACAAACTCCATTTTTTTGCTCCAAATTAACCCCCATAATGGACAACACCTAATACACCTCATCAATGAATTCTTGGAGATCCTCATCCATATTGGACCCATAAAACTCCGGTGGATTCATATTAGTAAAATCGCTCACCCTTGAGGCCGGAGTAGGAGCCTGAGGGGCTTTGGCCCCTTGTTTGATTTGGTTGTTCATAGCATGGGCCAACATTGCAATAGCATCTCAAAATTCTTCTTGGCCTACCCCTCCTTCTTGAGGATCTTGAGGAGCGGGAGAAGCCGGTTGCTCCTCGGGTGTAGGGTCTCTTCTTCCTCTTGGAATCAGCAAGATCTAGAATAGCAAAGAACATTCATTAGGGGAAAAGCCTTACCTTAATTTCTATAGAATGACATAGATCATGAAGAAGGGAAACATTTCCTAAAACGTCTCAAAGTCTCTTACTCATTGTTGTGTTGCACTTCACAACTATGAAGAAGACTTTAATCGACGCGACGTATTAGATTCCGAGGACCATTAATAACTTAGTACTTTGATACCAAGTTTTTCACAATCTGGCAAATGGGAACCCGTAGGGACCCAAACAAGCCTCTTAGCATATCAATTACACGTCCCTAGTAGCAGAAGCAAAGTAAACAACAAGAAGAGATAATATAAAAAAGGAAGCGGGACTAAGGGAAGTCTCTGATAATCTTAAAAACATAAAGAGTCAAGCTTATAGCATAAATACATCATAATATTCCAACGACACCTCTAATCATAGAATGGAAGTGAGACACTATCTGGGCTCACCCTTATAATGTCAAATGTTCAGCATCAAGAAGTTTTAGAAATAACAAGAGAAAGTAGAGATTGTCCCCGAACTTGAGGACTCACCAAGCTTATCTTCGAATAATCTCACTACCCACATGGAGGATGATGAAAAGGAGCTCTGGTCCCTACATGGTGATATAATGTAGTCATAAAGTATACGTTAGTACATTTCAATGTACTAAGTATATAGGATACAATGCAATAATACATAAGCCAATATAGTCAAAATGCAGAATAATACGCAATAGATAAGTAAAACATGCTTGTAAATTATTGAACTTGCATAGAACATAATACATGTGTGGGAAGACACCTCAACCGACAAAGAATAAAACCAAGCGAGCTACAACTTAGAATCCCGACGATTACCCCCTCATTGGTAAATAGGAGGTCTACCCAAGGTGAACCATACTTCACCTTATGGGAGCCCATCCCATTTCGGAGAAGTAACCCCCCCTTACGAGAAACTATCCCATTTCGGGGTGAATTTCATGATAAAGTGCACTAAATGGATCCACTAGTATAGCAAGGGTATAACATAATCTTATGTTGGCACATAGTTTGATGAAAGGAGTATGGACCCTTAAAGATAGTCCACGCCAACATCCAATCCATCGGTGCTAAGTCTAATCCTACGAAATACTTGAAATAATCATATCTGTAGTAACTTGTAATGAACATAGAATCTTAATATGAGTAGCTCTTAAAGTTACTTAACCTCAAATGGTGAGCCTAACTTGAAATATGATAATAGATCATAATCATACATGAATCCTTGTTTTAACATGAATGGCACACAGCGATAAAATCTTGAAAATAGGGCTTAACTGCATACTTGCATAATCATAGATAATTTCATGAATTCATAACATACCTGATAGTCATATTCATCATGAAGTCACTTGACTTGTAAAACATGTAATTAACTTGAGAATTCTTGGCTTGACATTTCATCGAACACTTGGTGGGCACATATGAGAACATGTCTAAATCATGCAAAATGCAAGAGTATAGATCATGAAATAGTGAAATCAATGCATCTTAAAGTCATGTAAATCAGCCCACCAACATCATGGTAAAACCCCATCACGGGTAACTTGTAAATCATATCAAAACATCACCATAATTCATAAATTTCATAGCTTGAATCATGTACAGTCTCAATAGACAAAGATCAATCCATAGCATATCTTAAAATAGATATTCATGCATAATCAACCATATTTGATAAAACCCCAACATATTTAATGCTCATATTTCATAACAATAAATATCCATAAGCTATGCAACTTAAAATACTGCAATTTTCATAAAATAGGATGGTCGGGCTCCATGGGTAAAAGGACCCAATGGATAAAACATACATACCTAAATTGGAGAAACTCCTTTATGTAGACTTGAAGGAGACTTGAAGCTTCAATGGAGTCTTTGAGATCCAGAATTAAGCTTGAGACACTTGAATTTGAATGAAATATTTGGTTAAGTCTTGGAGAGGTTTGTGAGAGGGTCTTGAGTCATATAGAGTTGAAAAATTGCTAAGTATATGTGTTTTCACGCATAAGTGATCATGGGGCTATGACCCTCAGGCCTTTTGGCCAAAATGAAAAGCCGAGGAAAATAATACATTAGATTGCGTCAGGTCCGCGGACCCATCGCACAGGCAACTCCAACAATGATCCACGCCCCTGGTGCGTCGTGGCGATGGCGCAGATGGCTAATGAAAATTAAATTTTTATGAAAATTATTTTTCACTACGAGTTCTCTAAGATCAGGGTTATACCCATTTCCCACTCAATTTTGTCCCCTGATCAAGAATATGAAGTCAGTTTTTGATATCGCGCAGGGATTTTGAGATATTTAAAAATTATAATTATGAGAATTTCTGAAGCACATTTTTGGGGTGTTTCATTCAACTTGTAAACTCAAAGAATTTGAAAAATCCACCTTGTATATTTGAAGAAATGAAGACTTTGATTTGCATACTTGGAGAATCAAAGAATTCAACTTGTAAAGTCAAGAAATTTGAAAACTCCACCTTGCATACTTGAATAAATTGAAGACTTTGATTTGCATACTTGGAGATTCAAAGACTTCCAGTTGAGAACTCGAAGACTTCAACTTCTATACTTGAAGAATTTAAAGGCTTTGATTTGCATAGTTGGAGAATCAAAGACTTCAACTTGCAAACTCGACGAATTCGAAGACTTTAACTTGTATACTTGAAGATTTTAATACTTTGATTTGTATAGTTGGAGAATCAAATACTCAACTTGTAAACTTGAAGAATGTGAAGACTCTACCTTGCACACTTGAAGAAATTGAAGACTTTGATTTGCATACTTGGAGAATCAAAGACTTCAACTTGCAAACTTGAAGAATTCAAAGACTTCAACTTGGAAACTTAAAATTAGAAGACTTCAACTTGTACACTTGGTTAATTTCAGAACTGAATCATAGACTCAGGGACTTCAACTTGCAGACTTAAGGAATTTGAAAACTTCAATTTGCAAACTTGACCAAATTTGAAAGCCTCAAGCATGCTATTGAACGAGCTCACATTCCATAGGATTTGCCCCCATAAGGAATTTTGTAGGGACATATAGATTTTTAACACTCATGCAGCTGAACTTAGAATATAATTCTAAGAACCTACATAGCTCAATGAAGAGGATGAAGTCATAACGTAGTTCGGGGGGGAGTGTTTTTCTTTGTTTTGGTCCTAATTTTTGCTTATGCCGCCTCTTTTGAGACTTTCAACCTAGAAGATATATTTTTTAGGGTGTCGTCATTAATTTATACTCTTGGTGACTAAGAGTATCACCTTACTTTAAAGGTAGTACCTCTTGAGGAATTTTTCATTTATGGGGCTAACCCTTATGCCATCTACATCAAAAAGTTTGTAAGCACCATTTGAGTATACTTCTTGTACTACATATGGTCCATCCCACTTCGAGGTGACTTTCCCCCCAGATTTACATGAAGTGATAACGGGCCTTCTTACTATGTGTACTTGGTGTCCAACTTGAAAACACCTCAAGCGAACCTTTTTATTGAAAGCACGAGACATACGAGCATGATAACATTCAAGATTTTATTGGGCTTCTAATCTCTTTTCATCAAGCACTTCTAATTTGGCAAGATATTTCTTCTTTAGTGATCCCTTCTTCGAAACTCAGTCTTAAAGAAGGTATTTGATGCTCAAGTGATAGGACTACTTCAACTTAAAGCAAGCAAATATACGGTAGCTTGAGTCAGTGTGTGATATGTTTTCCTATATGCCCAAAAGGCTTTTTTCATTCTTTCATACCAATCTCGTTTGGGCTTAGAGATCACTTTCTTCAGAAGATTGCATAGAGTCTAATTGGATACTTTGGCTAGACTATTGGCGGCAACATGGAACATAGAAGATTTGCGCTGCTTGAAACCAAAGAGATCGAAAATCTTATTCATCAATTTTTTATCAAATGGCTTTCTATTGTTTGTTATTATGTATCGTGGAATGACAAATCAATAAACAATGTTTACTCAAATGAAGTTTGCAACATTCTCCTTCTTACCTTTTTAAGAGCTACACCTTCTGCCCATTTTGAAAAGTAATCTGTCATAGCTAAGATGTATAAGTTCCCACCAAAAGATTTTGATAGTGGTCCAACAATATCCAGTCCACAAGCATTGAATGGCCAAGATACGATAGTTGGGTGTAAACTTTCACAGTTGATATATGAAATTGGCAAGCCTTGCACCTTTGAGCATAGTCTAGGCAATCTTTCACCATGGTTGGCCAATAATACTCTATTCTTTTTATGTGAAAGTGGAGCTTTGGTCTAGACTGGTGTGATCCACATACTTCTGAATGAGCCTCTTTCAAAGCTTGAGGTGCTTCTTACTCCCCCAAACATTGCAAGAACATTCCCTCAATTATATAAATATGTCCTTGTATTAGAGAAAATGAGGCACCCAACAACGAGTGTGAGTCGTTATTTTGGCATCTTCTGGAAGTATCCAATAACATAAGTAGTTAATGATAGCTTGTCGCCAGTACTCTTTATTGGCTTTAGAAACTGCGACAACATGCTCAAGCTTATTCTCCAAATGTTCGTCTTCATCCAGCGGTGTACTTCCCATTTTTGGCAGATAGTAACTTGCGTTTGATCAAGAAGGGTCAGAGTTGAAGCTGGATGAAACAACCCCAAAAAGTTCTCGAAAAAGTGCCTCGGAATGCCCAAAATTTTAATTCAATATTACTCAAAATTCGTGTGCAATATCGAAAATCCAACTTCATATTCTTGTTCAGGGGGTCAAAATTAGGGGAAGAAGGGTCTAACCCCGATTTAAGAACAAGCAATTAGCAATTTCATTTTTCATAGTTTCTCTTATCCAGAATCAATCCGCGAAAGTGCCATGATGCGCGCCTTTCACGGACAGGTATTAATTTTGCCTCCACAATAGGTACCCATCGTGGACCAGATGCGGACCAGTGTATTTGTTTGCCAGTGATTTTTACCTCGGTCCAAGGCTTTTGGGTCTTGGGCCTAAGTGTTCCCAAACGTGTTTTTACTTATACTTATCCATATTTCAGCCTCATATCATTCTAAACATTCCCCAATACTCACTCAAATGCTTATCCATACTTTTCACCCCCAAATTCAAATCTGAAAACCCACACCCGGAATTAAGGATTTCCTTCAACCTTCAAGTCTCCATTTTCAATCTTCATCAAGAGCTTCCTCAAAGTTAAGGTATGTAGGTTTTAGCCATTGGGTCCTTCCACCCATGGTACCCTAATCTCCTTTTTACTCAATTTGCATGATTTAAAGTTGATTTTATAATTGGTTTTACTAGTATGAACATATCTATGAACTATGTTAAAGATATGTAAAGTTGTGATTGTTTTGCTATGTTTTGAGCCATAAATCTTGAATCTGTTGTAAGATTTAACGAGAGGTTTTGATGTATGTTTCTTGAGGGTGTTGCAAGGTGTTGATTTATGGTTTTAAAATAGATTTTCTTGCATGATTTTTCATCTCTATATTTTATGGTTTTATACTAGTATTACACACCCTCTAAGTGTTTGACAAAATGTCCGAATTTGGTTTCTTGAAGCATTGAAGGTCCAAAGCATGAGATATGATATGATTGATGCTATGTTGATGAAAGAAGCTTATGTATATGATATAATCTACATAAAGTGTTCATTAGACCATGCCCGATCCGAGGGGACTAAAAGCCCGAATAACCTAGTCGAGGGGTTTGTACCTTGATAACTGAGGTGGGGGTTTGTACTCATCAACCATGTGAAAGGTTTGTACTTCACCAATAGGGAGATAAGGTGAAATTATCATCAAACATGTGAGGGGTTTGTTCAACACCACCAGGGTGATGGGGTGAGACCATTATCAACCAACAAAGGGGTTTGTACTTTGGAAATCTAGCTTGGTCTCTTCTACACATATGATATCCTATATGAGCATGAGTTACTTAAGTATTTTTACTTATGCATTGATCATACATTCCATATTCTTATATTATGCTTACTGCCTATTATTATGCATTTTGACTTTGATGTCGATTTCTTGTTGCATTGCATCCTACATACTTAGTACATTCAAACGTACCAACGCATACTCTTGCCTACATGAATCACCATGTAAGAACCTGTGCTCAAGTTGATCATCCTATTCCATGTGGCTAGTTTGGTACTACTCAAGGTAGTTGGTTAGTCCTCCACTTTGGGGACCTTAGTCTCTGCTGTTTTTTTATTTATTGAGACACTCTTCTTTATATTCTACTTGACTATGAGGGTGAGCCTGGTTTCTTTGTCTTGGCCTCCGCTCTTATCTAATAATTAGAGGTATTTGTTAGACATGTTATGTATCTATACTAAGAGCCTTGACTCTATTGTTCTTGATGTCTATGATATGAAAGTGTTCCCTTAGCCCTAGCTGTCCGAATTTATTATCTCTCGATGCTTGTTTTATTGCTTCTGCGACCCAGGATGTGTAATGATGTTCTAAGAGGCTTGATTGGGTTCCCTTCAGGTTCCCCTAGCATCGTGTCACACCTAGGCCCTAGGCTTGGGTCGTGCCACTAGAGCAGTTAAGGCATCAGTTGTTTTATTTTTCTTTCTCAGCACATATTGTAAAGTCACATCTCCAAGCCATCCTATCAACTTCTAGGCATAATAGTGATATGAACATAGTTCAGGCTTATTGACCTCATAGCTTTCCAAAAGTTACTTGATCACCAATTTAAAGTCACCAAAGACTTGTAACTGTAATTTTTTCATGTCAATAGCCATTTCGAGTGAAAATAGTAATGCTTGATATTCTACAACATTATTGGAGCAACACCATTTCAGGGTAAAAGAGAATGGTAGGACTTATCATTTTAAAGTGACAAACATTACGCCTGCACCAGCTCCACCATTATGCGCAACCCTATAAAAATACACTTTACAAGGATGTTGGATTTCAATGGCCAACAAATCTTCATCAAGAAGCTCATCAGTCAATTTTCAATCGTTTGGTATAGGATGGCCGGCCAAAATGTCCACTAATGTTTATTTCTTCACAGGCTTTTGAGGGTTGTTCACACTCTCAAATTGTTGGAATTGAAGGTACCACCTTACTAGTCAATCACTAATGATTGGTTTCGACATAACAAACTTGATGGGATTTGCTCTAGAAATAAGATGGACAATGTGAGCTTGAAAATAGTGCTTCATCTTTTGAATCGAAAATCCCAATGCCAAACACAACTTCTCAGTTGGTAAATAATTCAACTCAGTTGGTGCCATCATTCTGCTCAAGTAATAAAGCATATTTTCTTTGCCTTCACTATTTTCTTGAGCTAGTAAGTGTCCCACGGTCCTTTCTTGTGCCCAAATGTAAAGTATCAATATCTTTCCAAGTATAGGGGATGCTAGGACGAGAGGTTTTGCCAGATATGCTTTCATACTTTCAAAAGCATTACTAAATGTTTGATACCACTTGAAAGGGATACTTTTATTCATGAGATGACTGAATGGTTGGCATCTTCCAGCTAGATTCAAGATGAACCTCCTCAACTAGGATACTTTTCCCCGAAGACATTTTGATTCATGAATGTTTTGAGGCTCGGGAATATTCAAAATTGCATCAACTTTCGCTTAATCAATCTCAATTCCTTGATGTCACACAATAAAGCCAAAAAACTTTCCAGAAGTAACCCCAAAGGCATATTTTAATGGATTCATCCTTAGTTTGTATCTTCAAAGCAACTCAAACACCATTCTCAAGTCTTTAAAATGGTCGCTCCTCTTTTTCAACTTGACCACCAAGTCATCAACAAAACACTCAACATTTCTATGGAGTAAATCATCAAATATATTTTGTACAGCCATTTGATATGTGGCACCATCATTCTTTAAACCAAAAGGCATCACTTGTAGCAATAAATGCCTTTAGGTGTACGAAACACCGTGAGTTCTTCATTGTTAAGTAACATACGCATTTGGTTATAGCCAGAAAAGTCATCCATGAATGTCATTGCCTCATAACCAATTGTAACGTCAATCATTACCTCTGGAATGGATAGTAGGAATTCATCTTTAGGGCATGCATCGTTGAGATCTCTAAAGTCTACACAAACTCGAATTTGGCCATTCTTCTTTGTCATTGGAACAATGCTTGAAATCCACGTGGGATATTTAACTTCATGAATGAATCCCACCTCAATGAGTTTGTTAACTTTGTTCTCAATCAATGGAACCAAGTCCGCCCTAAAACTTCTTTGAGCCTTCTTGATAGGATGAATGCCATCTTGACTGCCAAACTGATGGAACTCTATTTTGGGATTTAAGCTAGGTATTTCTTTATAGCTCCAAGTGAAGACATCTCTATATTATTTGAGTATATCCATATAAGTCATTTCTTCATCAGCTTTTCGAAAAGCACTCAGGTAAGTTGGCCTTGGGTCTTCATCAGCTAAGGTTACCTTTACTTAAGGGATCCATCGTGGTTTCACTCCTTCTTCAAATTATGGTAGAGCATCTCCAACATCCTCCTCTTCCTATGGATATTGTCATTGATAGATATATGATAGCACCAAACCATACCTTCCAACTCTTCATCAATTTTCAGTTGACATGAGGCATCGTTCTCAAGTTGAAATTTAACATGACATGAGGAACCTATGCTTTCTTCATCTTCCTTGTGCTCTTTGGTGTAAACCACAGTATGAGCCTTTACCTTTAGTACCTCTTTACATGAAACTATAAGTTCCACTCGTCACTTCATCCTAAAAGGAATTACACGTTTGAAATCTTTTTGGATGATAGGTGAAGCAAGTGTCGTTACTCTTAGGTAACTTTGCCGATGCTTGTTATTTTTCTACTTTAATAGACCAAACCTGTCAAACATAGAAGTTCTTGTTGCAATTTTTCTAATCAAAGACAGAAGGCCTTCTTCTTCTATAAAGATATAATTATTTTTTTCCTTCTTATGGAGATGCGAACCGGTGGCGGTTGGCTATAGACTAAACCTTCGTGTGCTTGCCTAGTTGAGCCTTTTGATGGAAGCTTTCCTAGCCTAGATGGCTCATCAAGGTTATACCAAGCCTTTGCAAATAACTTGTAAGCATTTGGATCAAAGCCTTCTGTATGTTTTGTAGGGAGGGATATATCTTGTGGCAGATTTTAAGCCATAATATTTCCCAATAGCTTTGAAGACAAGTTTATTGTATCAATTCGTTTGACAGGAAGAGCCAACCCTCCTAGTACATTCGTTCATACATTAGATGACTGACCCTCCTCTTTATTCACTTTTGGGACATATGGAGTGTAGAGTGTAACACCTCTCACGTGCTACGAAAATGTCCTATAGTGTATTTCTTGGATATCTCACAATCCATGCATGATTTCACAAATCCAACTTCATATTCTTTTTTAGGGGGCAAAATTTTGTAGGAAATGGGTGGCCTTTAATTTTTCAACCCTAAAGATCTCTGGAATCTCTCAAATCCTCTCCAAAACATCATCAACTATCCCATTAAAATTCAAGAATCTCAAGAACCTGCTTTGGATTTCAAGAACCCAATTCAAGCCTCAAGTCTTCCTCAAATCTTTCTTCAAGAAACTCCAAGATTTAGGTATGTGGGTCTTCATCCATGGGTCCTTTCAGCCATGGAGCCCAACTCTCTCTATTTATGAAATTTCATTATTTCGAGGTTAGATTCTTCATGGATGCTTCCTATTATGCATTATAAATACGAATTATGTTTGATTTTATCAAGTATTGATTGATTATGCATGAACATCTATTGAAAGCTTATTCCATGAGTTGATTTATATCTATTGAAGCTGTGCATGATATGAACTATAAAAACTATGAAAGATTATGAACTTTTAAGATAGATTTCATGACACCCAAAATGAGGGTTTTACTAAAATATTGATGGGTTGTTTTAAATGGCTTCAAAATGAATTAATTTTACTCCTTCTTGTCTTATACTCTTAAATTGCACTATTTTAAGCATGTGTACATATACCCACCATGTTTGACTAAATTTTCATGATAAGGATTCTTATGTTGATGAAAGACTATTGCATGTTTGGCAAGACAAGTATTTTATGATAAACCATGGGCTCCTAAGCATGTATTAAACTCATGAAAAGTTCCTATTATTTGTAAGGAAAATTTTAAGCCCTTCTGCTATATTTCTACCCTATAGTGAGTGAAAAATATCTACATGAAGGCATCAAGCATGATAACTATTTTACTCTCATGTACAAACTAAAGTTCACTAGAAGGCATCAAGCATATTACAATTTCTAACCTCTTGTGAGTGAATAGTATCTACACGAAGGGGTCAAGCATGATAAATACTTTATCCTCATGTACAAACTAAATCTCACTAGAAAGGGTCAAGTATATTACAATATCTACCCTCATGTGAAATGTAATGCCTACTCGAAGGGGTCAAGTCCATGAAATATTTTTATCCTCGAGTATAAGGTATATGCCCACGTATAGGTGTCAAGTATTTAAATGAGCTACTCATGCCAAATTATTATATATTTACAAGTCATTCAAGTTAAGATTAAATTTATGATTATGCAAAGTATTCTGTGGGATTAGATTTAGCACCAAAAGAGGCTTAAGGTGGAGGCTCCACCCAAGGAGTCCTTATATAAAGTATTAGTCTCCAAATTATGTGCCACCATATGTATTTCCTTAAATGGGCTTTACTAGTGAATCCAACTAGGACGGGTCAAGTTGGGTTTACCTCGGCAAGTAGATCACTTCTTCATTTAGTGTGGAGTAAACATCAGGATTCCAAGTAGTAGCTCGCTTGGTCTTATATGTCGGTTAGAGTCTTCTCCCACATATGTATGTTATGTTATGCAAGTTTGACTATCCACTTGCATTTTTTGGCTCAAGCATTAATCATACATGTCATTTGGTCTTATAACTATTGATTATACTTATGCATCTTGTTAATTAGGATTATGTTATTGTTTCATTTGCACCCCACATACTTAGTACATTCTAAGTACTAATGCATACTTTTGCCTACGTGATCTAACCATGTAAGGACTAGAGCTCCTATTATCCCCCCTCTCCACGTGGCTAGCTGAATCGTTTGAAGATAGCTTTGGGTGAGTCCTCAACTCCAAGGACAACATCTATCTTACTTTCAAGATCTTGATAAAACTTGTATAATTTTGGACACTTATCTTTGAGGGTGAGCCCGGGAGATGTCTTGGCCCCCGCTCCATTCGTATTAGAGGTGTTGTTGGATATGGATATTTATGTATCGATCTTGGCTCCTATTACGTCTATATTATTATGAAAGACTTCCCTTACTCCCTTATTTCCCTCTATGCATATTGTATGTTGACGATGAGATGGAAGTCCCAAGTCCCGTTTCCCTTAGACTGACTTGTTACTTGCTTGATGTTTCAGTATGATTTCGTAACCAAGGATATGTAAATGATATGCTAAGAAGCATATTTGGGGTCCTTTCAGGTCCCCCATTCATTGTGTCACATCTAGGCCCTATGTTTGGGTCATGACGTAGAGGCTGATGTTCTTTTCGAAGTCATGGTTTTCCCCTTATTTGGACAAGTACTAGGCTTCCCAATATCAACTTTGGCCCTTTCAATGGCCATATTGTTTGTTTTGCCTTTAAGATTATCAGATTTGTTCGGTTTGACACCCTCAAGCTTTACACATTTTACAATATAACTCTTCAAAAGAACTTTACTTAGGCAAAATGTGATTCAACTTCAGAGAAAGGATTATAGTCAACAACTATTTTCCTTTGAATTCCATTTTTGAGGTACTTCAAACATTGATAGTAAGAAGATGAGGCAATCTTGTTCTTGTGCACCCAAGGCCCTCTAAGCAATATATTATATGAAGTCTTTCCATTAATCACATGCATCTATACACATGATCGCAAATCATCCATATGAATTTGTAGCTTAATCGAGATATAGACCTTTGCTCCCCTTGATTGAATTCTTGTATCAACAAATGGCTTTCACTAAGTTATTTAGTCATGATGCCAAGCTCTTTCAACATATAGATGGTTTGAATGTTGACCTCAGACCCTTCTTCTATCAAGATCCTATTTATTTGCTTCTCTAGCATGTGATCCATCATATACAAAGGACGATTATATAGCTTCACCAAATAGAAGATCATCGCCTGCAAATGTGATCTTTGTATCACATGTATGCACTTCTTGAAGAGGAAGTTCCATAGACTTTTCAGAATATGAGGGAAATGCTTTTTATGGTATTTCACCCATTGCTTCTTCTTTGTTAGCCGGAGACACCTTTGATGAAGTTTTATTCGTTATTTCTCCATTGTTAGCATTGCAATATGATGCCTCAATATCATCTTGAGTGGCCTCCACACAGAAATAACTTCTAAAGCATTCCCCCAAAGTCACAGGACATCGTGGTTTCTAGTGGTGATGTGTTTCTACCTTTGACCACTTTGGACGTTTGAACGACTTCTGCTTCTTTGATCTCTTCACTAAACTTTTTCTTATCGATTTTCAAATGATTCTTTCCATGGACTTGTCCTGTTGCATCTCAACCTACTCACGAGAACCCAATCCTCATCATTATCTGTACCAATTTGGGATTTTTCTTGCTCTAATGGCCCTTTTTCTTCAGATGCACATATTTGGATCCGATCAAGTAAGTTGAATATCATAGAGATTTGATTAGATCTTGCCCTTCCATCATCAAGGAAAATCTTCTTTTAATTAGCCAATTGCATAATTTTTTCCTTGAAGACAAAAAACTTTTCTAGAGGGTGACCTACAAGTCTATGATACTTGCAACAATTTGAGTCATCAGTCTTCCTATCTTCATCAGGTTGTTTCATCTCCAGCAACTCAATGAGATTTAGCTCAACCAATTCATCAAAAACTTTAGGAACGTTAAAATCCAGAAAAGGGTTTCCTTTTCTTGCATCTCTCTTAAGGTTAGTTTTCGATTTGGACGCTCTTGAAAAGTCATCTTTACACTTTGTTTCTTACTTTCTTTTGTAGTAAACTTCATAGGTGACACATTCATATTCATGGATTCTTTGTTGTTATTCCTAAGCACAAATTTTCCCCATTTCTTGGGTTCCTGTTTGTCCTTCCCTTTGCGAGGATTGTTAACAAGCATCCCATCTTTTTCGGCAGAATACATGCTCAACTCCATATCATGAGCATGAGTAGCTAGTTCTTTAGAATACTTAGGCTTGATTCCTTGTAAGATGTAGAGATGCCCCCCAGCGCATCCCTTGGATACACATTTCTATACAGGAAGCTTCACTAAGGCTATCTTTGCAATTTCAACTAGTGTTTCTCCATAGATTTATGAAATCAATAAATAGTTCATCTTTTTTTGGGCAAGTATTCATGATTTCTACCATACTTACAGTGTGCCGAGTATTATAGAAGTGGTTAAAAAACTCATGTTCTAGTTGCTCCCAACTATCAATAGAATTAGGCTCAACATCAGTGTACCAGTCAAATGTTTTCCCCTTTAAGGAGTGGATGAATTGCTTGACAAGATAGTCTCCATAGGTCCCAGCATGGTTACATATCTCTACAAAGTGTTCAACATGTTGCTTTGGATCCCCTTTGCCCTCAAACTGTTGAAATTTGGGAGGTTGATAACCTGCAGGCATTTTAAGGCTATCAATCCTTGCAGTGTAAGGCTTAGCATACATATAGGAAGACCTCGAGGAGACTTTATACTTGTCTTTGATGGTCCCTTCAATGAACTCCTTTAATTGATCAAGTGGGACCATCCCTTCGGCAGAAACTGGCATCTCCTTGATAGAAGGTGGTTGCTTCATAGGATTTTTAATCTCTTGAATTTTAATACCCTTCTCATGTGCATGGCTAGATTCCCCATCTAGTAAGCCATCAACTTTATCCATCAACTTATCGATGTGTCTTGGTGTTGTACATGCTTCGTCAATCCTTCAATTATCTTTGCCAGATTTGTAAGTTATTCCTCTATGGATAAAGCATTAGTTTTCATCGCTTGCATGATTGTTTGAGTTATTGAGGAGTAGCATGAATTATTATGAAAGTTGATCTTTAGAGAGCTCACATTACATGATATGTATGGAGAAGATTCATTGGATGAGTCATGGTTTTTCTTTGCAGTAGAGTCTTTGGACCCAGATAGCTCAGGTAGACCCAAAGTTCGCTTGATATTCTCAGCAACACTACTTCCTCCTTCTGAAGCATTTGTGGAGGACCTTGCTCCTTTTGTAGTTGAAGATTCAAAATCAGGAATTGGTGCGAAAGACACTTGCAGTGTTTGTTGCCCTAGCATAATAACTTTGGTCTTTGCAACCGCTCCGACACTTCCAAAAGTA
The DNA here is from genome assembly GCA_026153255.1 of Solanum medicagineum. Classification (NCBI taxonomy): domain Eukaryota; kingdom Viridiplantae; phylum Streptophyta; class Magnoliopsida; order Solanales; family Solanaceae; genus Solanum; species Solanum medicagineum. The sequence goes on along the minus strand of JAPFFP010000113.1, from coordinate 5,720,422 downwards.
ATGCCAAGAATTTTCTCTACTTCAGTGGAGAACTTGGAGTCAGCATCCCTCGATGAAGTGGATTGGGAGATTTTTTTAGAAGTCATTTCAATATTGCTCAATGCTTGAAAGTTGAAATAAGAGGTAGAGGTTGTCCACTGGGCACGCCAGAATTCATAGACGATAAAATTTGCGTCAAGAAAATAATAATTAAGAATGTATATCGCAACAATTATAGTATTAATTTGAATATGTAAGTGTTACAATATCTATAAATCCTCTGATTCGCCTTTTCAAGCGTAAATTCAAGGACTCTTCAGCTTGGTCTCGAACTTTGAATTTATTCTTGATCTTGATCTTGAAATTTAAATTGGTTCTTGATCTTGAAATTTGAATTTGTTCTTGATCTTGATCTTGAAACTTGAATTTGTTCTTGAGTTTGATCTTAAAACTTGAATTTGCTCCTGATCTTGAAACTTGAATATGTTCTTGAGTTCAAGAACTTTTAAGCTTGTTCTTGAACTTGAATGTTTGAATTTTTGAACTTGTAGAGAAATTTGCGGCATTTGATCCACGAGCTCTCTCTAGCTTTTTGTTAGAATTCTTGATGTGAATTCTGAATTATGAGTGTCCTTATATATAGTTTTAGAAATAGATAAGAGGAGTTATGATGAAATCAGGCTTTCTTCTGGCCAATGAAATTTACAGTGACATGGCACAAAAAAAGTGATAAGAATAGGTTTCCTTTCAAGTGGTATGACAATATTTGATTGGTTGAAATACATCACTTGTACATGTGGCATATTTTTATTGGCCTTTCATTGAGATAGGAATTCCACATCATCTAGACATATGGTGCGATCCTGTTGACTTCTTTGTTTGACTTTGCATGCTATGTCATCCGACATGTGGCATCAAGGTTTTAGGATGAGGGGGTATTGGGCTAACAAAGTAGGTCATCTTTTGTAGCCCAAATAAATCAATTTGGGCTTTTAATTAAACTCATATTTTATTGAAATTAATTAATTAACCCAATTATATTAATCCATAATATTTGTTTGGACTAATATATTTTGAATTTAATATAATTTGAATCATTTCCAATTTATATTTTAATAAATTTTATATGATTACACTCCACATGTGAACTATATTTATTAGGTATATTCTTGTTGTTCTCATCCCAATCATGCATTTTGGTCTAGATGCTATGAACCAGTACTGAATTGAGCTGGGGAGGAGAAAATAATATACAGTAGCAAATTCAAAGGAGCGAACTATTTTAACTCCACAAAGAGTTTAAATTATATTCAACATCATTGTATAAGACTTTTTACACCATCAGATAACCTTAAAGATAATTATCATAATTTTTTCAAGTAATATTTATACCTCTTGAAAAGAATATAATTTTAAAAAAATATTAAAGGTAATTTGAATCCTAATTATACTGTAGTCCAAATTCCTTCCTAATTTTTTAAATTTTTTGTTTTATTAATTTCAATCTAAATTATATCTCTCTCTTTCTCGTAGGTATTTTTTGGCAATGGTAAAAATGATGTTGCGATTCTTGTCTTTTCTTTTTCTTTTTATTCCTTTCATTTTCTAGAAATTATTCTGGTCATCTTTCATTTTATTTCAAAAAACTTAATTTATGACATTCATATTTATAATAATAATAATTCTAATAAAATATGTAATAAAAAAGAAGATTTGTAAGAGATGGAAGATGTAGGGAGTTGTCCAAGAGATTTTTCGTCTTCTATGAAAAATAGAC
>JAPFFP010000113.1:5696352-5718566 GCA_026153255.1 Solanum medicagineum | reverse complement strand
TGCATCATAAGGGCTTCTAGTTAGCCTATTAACCAATTAGGTCCCAAACTTTTCTATTTTAATCCAATTAAGGACTTTCGACTTCAACTTAATTATACCCGACAAATTCATTTGATTCCACACTCATGCACCACAAGTTCATTTAAGTTTAAGATGTACAACGATCACAAAAAATTTTCCAAAAGGGTAATTGACCTCCGTTTAGCTAATTACGGGGTCTAACATGAACAAAGAGAAGCTATTAGTACATTAACATATATTGCTTTGATACAATATGTTCGAAAAATTTTGAATTGATTCGAACAACTAATACCTCCAATCACATTAGATCGATAAAGATATTATTATGATGCAAATAATATGAAAACATTGAACAGGATGAAACTTTAGCACGATTTATTGAAGTTATATTTAAGCTCGATATAGTTCATTAATTTAAATTTATGACATATAATCACCAATTTATTGAAACTGTATTTGAATTTCACAAGTAGATATATAGTATTGAATCAATCTAATCGAATGATTAACATCTCTAATTATACAAAATCAGTATTGTTACAAAAAACTAATCATATACAAAAAAGTTTCATATCATCGTAAAAATTATTTATGAGCTAAATTTTTTATCACAATAATAAATTTATGATTAAATTGTTTGATCACAACAGATAGTTATAGATATTATTTAGTCAAACATCAGTTAAATTTATAATAAATTATATTTTGTTATCAATTTTCGTCAATTGATAAATTATTTAATTAATTTGCTAATTATGGAATTTGAACAATAAAAAAATTATATATATTATTCCCTCGTTCACTTTTACTTGGTCACTTTGAAATTTTTACGTATATTGATTGACATGAGTATTTATCAGATACCCATATTAATTAATGTTCTAGCCATAAAAAATAATTTTAAAATAAGTAATAATAGCTTTTAATGTAATTTTTTAAAAATAAATTATCGACATCCAGTGTTTGCTGTAAAACTTTTTCCTTTCCTCTTTGTGTTGCGATATTCTTCTTCTCTCATGTTTATAATATATTGCCGTGAAAATAATTATGATTACTAAGTTAAATATTGCCCAAAGTTTTGATAATCGAAAAAAATATATAATAGGATACTCAGCAAATAGAACTAACCTCGAGTAAAACAATGAAGAACATAAGTACTCCTGAACACCCAACCACATACCGCCGAACTACACACCTGCACTCAAGAAAGTCCCAGCATAATATAATATACAATCATAAGAATATAGATATAACCATCGCATAGCATCATATTTCAATATGCCATCAATAGATACTCAAGTCAAATGAAACAATAGATTGTAACACCCTGTAAAATTACCAAAATACCCCTAGAACGGAGATAAGCGCATAACGCATCTTACCAAGCTCGTATGAAAAATTCGAGACTGGTTTGCGATCAGCGTGAAAAAATCAAGTCAGAAAATGGTCTCGACCCAATTGAGGAGCAACCGGGTCGAAAATTAATTTTTCACAAAACTGACTAGAAACAGTAAGGGTACGCGACAGGTCTGCGACGCGAACCCAAAACAGTGAGGGTACGCGAGAACTCCGCGATGCGGACCCATACTTATATATTTTCTCAATTTTTCAATGGGATTGAATTTCGAAATTTCATAGGTGCGCGACAGGCCGCGTCGCGGACCTGTTATCCTGACCTGTTCCACCAAAGTTTAAAATTTTAAATCTTTTGAGGGGCATTCTGGACTTTTCTCGACCCCTCCAAAACTTGAAACACGACCCCTTTAGGTCGTTTTGATGAGTAAATAGGGTCAAAAACCCCATTTTAAGTCCTTCTTCACAACACTTGAAAGTTAGGGCTTGAGAGAAAAGAAAGAAGAACGTTTGGAGAATTCAAGGAGAATTCTTGACCGGTGATTTGAAGAGCTTCATTCCAGGTATATAAGGCTAAATGAAAACATGAGCTTGTTCTCTCATGTGCCCCATAGATGGTCTTAGATGGTTGATTGAAGGTTCTTGAGTCCATATGCATGATTTTCTTGATTTTATTCTTGAAAACTATATTAATTGTACGTTCTTGAATTAAATGTTTTACATTAATTATTGCATAAACCCTACTTATTATTTCTTAAATATTGCATGAAAGAAGAAAGGGATTGAGTTTAGAGCCTTGATTGAGAATGTGATTATGATTGTGATTGAGATTGAGATGTGAGATTGATGATGAGCTGATAGAACTTGATAGTCCCATGAGTTTCTATAAATGAACTCTAACAATTTGTCTATTAGATTGTTCCCTAATGATTGTTGAAATCTTGAGTTGTTGATTGAGATGTTGATTGGTGAGATGATTAGAGTCACTACGAGATTGACTGAAATATTAGCCTCCATGAGGTTGATTGAGATGGTTTGATTGAATGATGAGAGCTTTTATAAGGTTGAGTTGAGATGAGTCAATTGAAATATATTGATTGCATGGATTGTTTTATGAGAATTGAGTCATCGGAGGAGTAGCGAGCACCGAAAGAGTAAGAGTTAGTCCAACTCGCTCTCGTCAAACTACATAGCTAAGCATAGGTGAGGATTAGAATCATTAAGTCTCATTATGGTTCCCTCTAGATAGAGTCCCTGAAATAGTAGAAGACTTAACTTTAACAGATAGCTGGGGTCCCTAGTGAATTCGATTCATCCCCTACCTGGCAAGTATGGGATGGTTGTGGTAACAACGGTAGCTTGTTGTACAATCACTGGCTCATAGATGATCATTGTCGGATAAGAGAAACTCCTAGAAAGTTCCTACCTTGAGTACTCTGAGTCGAGATGTGATGAGAAGAGATGAGATATGATGAGATGAGTTGAGATTATTCCTTCTTAGACGAGTCTTATTTGATTGATGAGTTGATGAGTTGATGGGTCAATTGTCTACTTTTTATTCTTGCTTTAGATAGACATTTAACATGTTGATTGCCTTCTATAGTGAGTTGATGTTGTTTCTACATTGTTCTACCAGTTTCGATTTCACTCAAATATTTTACATACCAGTATATTTCAAGTACTGACGTCCCCTTCTAGACTGCATCGTATTATGATGTAGATACGCAGGATAGAAGTCGTCAGCAGGCAAATCATTGAGATCTTCGAGCGTTCAGCAGATTGGTGAGCCTCCCCCACTTTGGAGGATCCATTACATTATTTTTATCATGCTTTAGAGTGAGAGTTGCTTATCATTTATTTTGATTGAGGTAATCATGGGTCTGTCATTGGCACCACTTAATAGTGATAGAGGCTTCATAGACTAAAGTCAAATGTTGATTGTCCAGATTGTGAGCTAGTTTTTTTACTAGCCTTTTTCTATATTACTGTTGAGACTAGATGATGAGATGTACCCATTTATTCTTCCTTATCTTCAACTGACTTGTAAGATTGTTGATTGAATGAATGTGATGAGGCTAAGTGGTTCGCTTGGGGACTAGCAATAGTCTCTCGATGCCGGCCACGTCTTGGGTCCCCTCCCGGGGCATGAAAAACTTGGTATGAGAGCACGAGTTCAAGTGTCCAAAGGAGTCTATGAAGCCGTGTCTAGTGGAGTCTATGAAGACACTTGATAAACAGGAGGCTATAGGACATTAGGAATTGTTTCCCTTCATTCATGTTCTAAATCGTGCTATAGAGCTATACTCTATGAAAGTCCTATTCTAATTTGTGCTTTTCGCATTGTAGAATTGTGATCATGCCTCCCAGAAGAGCCGTAGGTAGAGGACGTCCCACCCGACAGAATGTCAATCCACCTGAGCCTCAAGGACATGAGGTGCCCGTGGAACAAGTTGTCCCTGTTGCGCAGCCCGCGCAGGAGAAGGTCTCCAATGCTGAGCTTCGCGAGGCTATCCAAACTCTAGCCCAGGCTATCACAGCACCTGCTATGAGACCAGGAGAGGCCCGATAGGATGCCCATGACACTTCTAGAGTCAGGGAATTCTTGAGGATGAATCCGCCTGAGTTCACAGGGTCTGTATCCATTGAGGATCATGAGAACTATGTGGAGGAACTCCAGAAAGTATTCCAAGTGATGCATGTGGTTGATGCTGATAGTAGAGTTGGCTGCTATCAAAAAGGGGGTGGCTAGACTATGGTATGACCAGTGAAAGAAGGGTAGAGGAGAGAATGCCCCCGTGATGACTTGGGCTTTGTTCGAGGAAGTTTTCTTGGGATGTTTCTTCCCAAGGGAGAGGAGAGAGGCGAAGGTGATGGAGTTTCTAAACTTGAAACAGGGCTCTATGACTGTACAAGAGTATGGGCTAAAGTTCACGCAATTATCCCGCTATGCTCCAGATATGGTTGCTGATATGAGGGGGAGGATGGGATGTATGTTGATGGGTTGAATAGAGGGCCAAAGAGAGATGGGAGGGGAGCAATGCTTGTGAGTGATATAGATATTGGGAGATTGATGACGTTCATGCAACAAGCTGATGAGGAGAGGCAACATGATAGGAAAGAGTTCAGAAGCAAGAAAGCTAAGACATCCATCCATGAGGTTGGGAACAAAGGCAATGAAAATCGGTTCCCAGCACCATCATCTGCTAATGCACCTGCACCTAAAGTCAGAAATGATCAGAAGTCTCAGAATGTTGGAGCCCGTGGGTCTCAGTCATAAGCTAATGTGGCTCAAGGTTCACGAGGTAAACCACCCTGTGGTACATGTGGCAAGTTGCACATGGGCAGATATCGTGAAAGGAGTGATGGATGTTTCAAATATGGCCAAAAAGGCCACTATCAGAGAGAGTGCCCAACGTGGGCTAACCGGGCTCAATCTTCTGCACCGGCCCCGCCAGCTAAGGGAAATTAGAGAGGCACCACTTCAAGCACAAGCGGAGCTACAAATCATTTGTATACCATGGGCAGTCGACATGATCAGGAGAACTCCCCAGATGTTGTGTGTTGGGCAGTCGACATGATCAGGAGAACTCTCCAGATGTTAAAGGTAATAGCCTATGCCTCCGGACAACTTAAGATTCATGAGAGGAATTATCCAACCCATGGTCTTGAGTTGGCAACGGTGGTGTTCGTACTCAAAATCTAGCGTCACTACTTATATGGAGTGCATGTGGATGTGTTCACGGACCACAAGAGCTTGCAGTATGTCTTCAATCAGAAAGAGCTCAACTTGCGATAGAGAAGATGGTTGGAGTTGCTCAGGGATTATGACATGAGCATTCTCTATCATCCAGATAAAGCTAACGTTGTTGCTAATGCCCTTAGCAAGTTATCAATGGGTTGAACGACCTATGCTGAGAAGGGGAAGAAGGAGCTAGCTAAGGAAGTGCATCAATTAGCTCGATTGGGAGTCCAACTTGAGGAGAATGATGAGGGAGGAGTTAATCTCCAGAATGGGTCTGCTTTATCTTTGGTGGTAGAGGTGAAGGAAAAGCAAGACTGAGATCCTGTCCTACTCCAATTGAAGGAGGCCGTCCACAAATAGAAAGTGATGGTCTTCTCCAAAGGGCGAGATGAGGTGTTGAGGTACCAAAGTAGAGTGTATGTCCTAGATGTTGATGGTATACAAGATAGAATCATGGATGAAGCTCATAGCACTAGGTATTCCATTCATCCTAGCTCTACCAAATTGTACCACGACTTGAGAGAAGTCTATTGGTGGAGTGGAATGAAACAGGATATTGCTGAATTTATTTCATCACAAACTTATTTTCTTGAATTGAATATTTTACATTAATTATTTCATAAACCCTACTTATTATTTCTTAAAGATTGCATAAGAGAAGATAGAGTCTTGATTGAGAATGTGATTGTGATTGTGATTGAGATTGAGATGTGAGAATGATGATAAGCTGATAGAACTTGATAGTCCCATGAGTTTCCATAGATGAACTCTAACAATTTGTCTATTCGATTGTTCCCTGATGATTGTTCAAATCCTTGAGCTGTCGATTGAGATGTTGATTGGTGAGATAATTGGAGTCACTACGAGACTGACTGAAAGATTAACCTCCATAAGGTTGATTGAGATGGTTTGAATGGTTTGATTGAATGATCAGAGCCTTTATAAGGTTGTGTTGAGATGAGTCAATTGAGATGTATTGACTGGATGGACTGTTTTATGAGCATTGAGTCATGGGAGGAGTATCGAGCACCGAAAGAGTAAGAGTTAGTCTAACTTGCATCGTCAAACTATATAGCCAAGCATAGGTGAGGATTAGAACCATTACGTCTCATTATGATTCCCTCTAGATAGAGTCCCTGAAACAATAGAGGACTTAACTTTAACAGATAGCTGGGGTCCCTAGTGGATTCGATTCGTTCCTTACCTGGCAAGTATGGACGGTTGTGGCAACAACGATGGCTTGTTATATGATCACTGGCTCATAAGTGATCGTTGTCGGATAAGAGAAACTCCCACAAAGTTCCTACCTTGAGTACTCTGAGTCGAGGTGTGATGAGAAGAGATGAGATGTGATGAGATAAGTTGAGATGAGTCCTTCTGAGACGAGTCTAATAAGTTGGTTATGTAGGCTGACAACCTTTCCTAGGTTGTTTCAATCAGGCCAAATAATTGATTAGTAGTATGCCTGAGATTGCCATAAGAACTTCCCCCTCTTGAAAACTGACTAATCAAACAAAGGGGGTCGCTTTTTTTTATGAGGGTAGGGAGTTTGGGTTGGTGTGAAGTGTACCGTTTGATTGTTGAGTTGATGGGTCAATTGTCTACTCTTTGTTCTTACTTTAGATAGACATTTAACGTGTTGATTTCCTTCTATGTTGAGTTGATATTGTTTCCATATTGTTCTACCTATTTCGATTTCACTTAGATATTTTACATACCAGTACATTCCAAGTGTTGACGTCCCCTTCTGGACTACATCGTATTATGATGTATATACGCAGGATAGAGGTCGTTAGCAGGCAAATCATTGAGGATCTTTGAGCGTTCAGCAGATTGGTGAGCCTCCCCTACTTCAGAGGATCCATTACATTATTTTCATCATGCTTTAGAGTTAGAGTTGCTTATCTTTTATTTTGATTGAGGTAGTCATGGGTCTGTCATTGGTACCGAAGTCACCGGTAGAGCCGATCAGATGCCTGGGGCTATCCTGTTTACCGGATCCAACCAACGATTAATTAGAGGTATGCCCGTCCGGCATTGGTACCTCACTTTGTTTAAGTAAAATAGAAAGTGTGTGTAAACAATAACGAAAGACTAAGGAAAGAAAGAAGAATACACCAAAATGCAAGTGTTGCACCAAACACTGGTGGTTGTTTCTTGTTTAATAGTGATAGAGGCTTCATAGACTAGAGCCAAATGTGATTGTCCTGATTGTGAGCTAGTTCTTTTACTAGCCTTCTTTTATATTATTGTTGATACTAGATGATGAGATGTGCTCATTTATTCTTCCTAATCTTCTGCTAACTAGTAAGATTGTTGATTCAATGAATGTGATGAGGCCAAGTGGTTCGCTTGGGGACTAGCAATAGTCTCTAGGTGCCGGCCATGTCTTGGGTCCCCTCCCGGGGCGTGAAATAGATACCCAGTCTCATCAACAATTCATAAGATAATAGCAAAGTAAGAATGATACAAGATGATGAGGATGCCATGAGATGAAAATAATGTGATGCAATGACAAATAATCGTGATGCATGTTTGTCCTACGATACACATCCGCTGATCAATACGGGGGTCCCATATAGACCATATATTAGTGAACATTGCCGGCTAAGACTGTCAATGCTCACCCGTCCGGAAAAGACCTCGGATACAATATCAGCTAACATATTACCTCGTATCGATCAGTAGAAACTTTGGTCACCAATCCACATGTTACCTCATTTGTCTCTCAATTAATGCATAAGTAGTAAAAGATGCAATGTGCATGATCACAATTATATCACAATGTCAATATCATAATGATTTAAGCATTATCATAGTTTCAATATCATCAATGCCTCGATATCATCAATATATCAATATCAGTAGTGTCTCAATATATATCATGCTCATCTCAATATAGGCATCATCCATGTATCAATATCAAATCATTCACAAGATACAAATATAGCATCACAATCACATAACGAATCTAATGACACTAAATCAATCAATTCGGAGTAAAAGGGTAAAATGATTAAAAAAAACTCATGCCAAAAAAAGTAGTTAAAATCTTAAAATTAATGCATGAAAACGTTTCTCAAGTAATAAGGAATTCAACGGTGAAAATCGTTTCGAAAATAGAGTTAAAATAAGATTGAAATCATCAAATTAGTATTAGAAATTAAAGTCCGAAAAATTCTCAAATTCCACCATTAAAATCCCAAAATTATAAGTTAAAACACAAATTAATCAATACAGATCAATGAAATAGGTTCGAAAATAGTTACCTAATCAATTTGTCTTTAAAAACCTTAAAGTTCCTCTTTAAAACGAAGCTTGAGATTAAAAATGTTGGAAAATAGCTTAAATCTATCATTTTAAAAAGTCTACTGTTTCAGGTATAACTAATCTCCGCGAACGCAGAGCCTTATCCGCGAACGCAGAGACCAAAGGAGTCCAGTGCTCCGCGAACACGGAGGTCAGTGAAGGGGACCCTCCGCGAATGTGGAGGTCAAATGGCCTCACACTCCGCAAATGCAGAGTACAAAATATGATGCACCAGAAACCAGCTAAAATAGTAGCAATTCACAGCTCAGAAAATCAAGAAATATTATTTTTCTAAAAGTTATACTCTTTCGATTTCATTTTATGTGGCATCCTTTATTTTGTCACAATCTTTAAGATTTTTTTTTTTAGAACTTGTGATCTAAAACAATCCTTTGATATTTGTATGGTTAAAAATAATTTCATTAATTGTAAAAGATAAATCTTCAAGTTAAATTATTTCTATATATAGTATGGTGACATTCTTTCAAAACGGACTAAAAAGAAAATAGTGTCATATAAAATGGAAATGAGGGATCGGAGTATTATTATTATTTTTCTCTTGAAAACACGTTCTATTCCTAATAAAATGTTACTCCCCTGTCTCAACTACGCGACATCGTTTGCTTAGTAAATAGTTAAAAAGGAAAGAAAATTTTTTAAAAGTTGCGATTAAAAATAGTATTTGACCATTTATATGGTTATAAATCAATTCATTAAGGGTGAAATAGAAATTTAGAAATTAAATTATTTCATTTATAAATATGTGTATTATTCTTGGAACGAACTTAAAGTAAGTGTGTCACATAAATTACGACAGAGAAAGGGGTTTTTTTTTTTTGGTAAATAGGAGTACTTTTCAAGAACTCTGTTCTTGTTTCTTTTCTTTTAAAGTCATTTTAACTAATAAATAAGTAGAGAATGATCTTTTTGATTCTTAATCTCATTTTTTCAATTAAAATAGAATATAACTCTATGTATACCTTTGTAGTTAATATCCTCTCCGTTCATTTACACTTGTCATACTTGGACTTAACATACTAATTAGAATTATAGTGACTGGCATAACCTCTTTACTACATTATCCCTATTAGTTGATGTTTAGTATTAGATCTTGAAAAATGATTTGAGAAATAAATAATTAATACTAAGATAAAAAATGGAAAAAAAAAAGAAGATAAAAGTAAACAAAGGATTACAGTAACACATCAATATCAATTTTCATTTAGATAACAATAAAAAGAATTCCTAAACAAAATAAGAAATATTTGTATTTTTTAATCATTTTCTGAATCAAAGTAAGAGAAATATTTATTAATAAAATTAAAAATAATTGAGTTCACAGTTGAATAATTTTAAGTATTCAATAAATTTCATAATACATACTCCATAACGTGAACTCATATATAGCTTTACAGCTCTATCCACGGTTTCCCAACAGAAATGAAATTAATTTCTTGCCACTTGTTGACATTATTATTTTCTATACCTTTCAAAGAGGGTCATCAATAGGTATTTAATATTTTTGTACCATATTTGTTGAGTGGTTGGCATCAGACATAACTATCATCAATTTATAATTTATTGAAAATTCAAATGCATAATATTTCAAATGGGGAAATATCTTTAGTTTCTATACTCCATAGTATCTAATTTATTAAATGTTGAAAAAGGTCTGCAGTGGAAAATATAGACTTAATAATTATCGATTAACTGAATAAACAACAACATATTCAATAAAATTTTAGTAAGTGAGATTTGACGAGGGTAGAGTGTATACAAATCTTGCCATACCTCGTGGAGATAGAGAAAATGTCTTCGAAAGACCTACAACTTATATATTTAACCAAAAATCAATAATAATTATTTTATGAATTCAGTTATGTAATTGGTATATTTATAAATCGATAAATAGAAAATATATAAAATTGGATTGAACCAACTGATGTAGTCCAAGTACATTGAACTAACTTGATAATTATCGATCAACTAATCAATCATAAACCTACAATAATTATCTTTTATTTTTGTTATATATTTATAAATTGATAACAAATAATATAAAAAATCAAATCGAATCAACCATAAGAAAATATAGACTTTTCCTCTCATGTATCCAAAATTTCACTATGTGGACCATTTGGTAAGTGATTTTTTCTTTGGATAACTTGACGACTTGACATATAGTCGCTCAGCCCTATTTCATATGGCACCTTTTCTTTTTTGTTTCATTCCAAAACAAATAACAATTTGCCTTTAAAATTATTTTTTTTAATTCTCAGCCACACAAATATCTAAGAACGATTTTAGACCACAAGATTTATAAGTCTTCTTTTTATTTTCTGAAATACCGTGCCAAGTCAAAGTGCGCCACATAAAATAGGACGGAGGGAGTAATAATATTTTTGGATTACTATAGTAGACTTGGTCATACCATCCTACATTTTGTGTATTTATTAATTTTCCCATTTTGTGGTCACAATATTTTCAAGAAAATATTGCCAATGTTCTTCAATCTTGTCACACTAGTAGTGTCTTTCTTCTTAGTTGATTTTGCACCAATTTCTTGTGAAGTTGATGGATTCATTTACAATGGATTCAAATCAAGTAATTTTAGTTTGGATGGCATTGCTAATCTTACTTCCAATGGTCTTTTGTTGTTAACAAATTCCAAAACACAAGATCAAGGCCATGCTTTCCATCCAAATCCAATTCATTTCAAGAATTCACCTAATGGTTCAGCATTTTCTTTCTCCACAACCTTTGTGTTCGCGATAAGGTCTGATTATCAACCATTGGATGGCCACGGACTAGTGTTTGTAATCGCGCCACATAGAGGAATTCGAGGGGCTTTGGCAAACCACTATCTAGGCCTTTTTAACTCAAGTAACAATGGGGATAGATCAAATCATGTTGTTGGAGTTGAGCTTGATACAATATATAGCGCGGATTTTGGTGATATGAATGACAATCATGTTGGAATCGATATAAACGGATTGAGGTCAGTAGCAAATCATACAGCAGGTTATTTTGATGATACTGGTTTGTTTCATGATTTGAGTTTGATTAGTGGCAAGCCAATGCAAGTTTGGGTGAATTATGATGGTAACACTAAGCAAATTAATGTGACAGTAGCACCATTACATTTGGAAAAACCAATTAGGCCACTTTTGGCTCTGAGATATGATCTTTCACTGATTCTTGATCAGATTATGTATGTTGGCTTTTCATCATCAACTGGTTCAGTCCCAACACATCATTATATATTAGGATGGAGCTTCAAGACAAATGGGATAGCTCAAGAACTCTCTCAACTTCCCAGTCTTCCTCGTCTTGGGCGTAAAGGGTTATCAAGATTTGTGACAATTGGTTTGCCGGTTATCTCTTTGGTTTCGATTATTGTAGCAACATTAGTGGTGGTTTATTATGTGAGAAGGAAGAAGTATGAAGAAGTTCTTGAAGATTGGGAGCGCGAGTATAGACCGCAAAGGTTTAATTATAGGGATTTGTACAAAGCCACTAAGGGATTCAGAGAAAAGGAGCTGTTGGGAGCTGGAGGATTTGGTAAAGTTTACAAAGGAGTGATGCCTATAACCAAACTTGAGATAGCTGTAAAGAAGATATCCCATGAATCAAGACAAGGGATGAAGGAATTTGTTTCTGAGATTGTAAGCATCGGGCGTATACAACATAGGAATGTAGTACCACTTTTGGGTTATTGCAGACGAAAAAGGGAGTTACTTTTGGTTTATGAATTCATGTCTAATGGAAGTCTAGACAGGTACTTATACGACCAATCAAGATTTACGCTCGATTGGAACCAAAGATTCAGAGTCATCAGAGGTGTAGCATCAGGACTATTTTTCCTGCACGAAGAATGTGATCACGTCGTGGTTCATAGGGATATTAAGGCTAGTAATGTGTTGTTGGATGGTGAACTAAATGGTAGGCTAGGAGACTTTGGACTCGCGAGGCTATATAGTCATGGGACCGATCCTCAGTCTACTCGTGTTGTTGGTACTCTTGGTTACCTTGCACCAGAGCATACTAGAACTGGGAGGGCAACACCTAGTAGTGATGTATTTTCCTTTGGGGCTTTTCTGCTTGAAGTCGCCTGTGGTAGGAGGCCGATACAGCCTAGACAAGACGGTGATGATCTAATCTTGGTCGATTGGGTGTTCTCGTGCTGGAATAGAGGTAATATTCTTGAGGCAGTTGATCCAAACTTAGGCACTGATTTCATTCCAGAGCAAGCGGAGTTGGTCTTAAGTCTAGGCTTGTTCTGCTCTCATTCCGAGCCCTCATTTAGGCCAACCATGCGACAGAATGTTCTGTTCTTGGATGGCGTTGTGGCGTTGCCAGAGTTATCAGCACTCGGGGTTTCATCTGCTGGCCTAACGTTTGATCATCGCGGAGGCTTTGATGATTTTGTCAAGTCATATCCATGTTCTTCAGTTAATGCACATTCCCCTGCTTCATCTGTAGCTGAATCATTCCTCTCTGATGGCAGATGAGTTGAACATTGATGTACTAATCCTGGTAAATATAACCTGATTTTACTGATTATTGTAAGCTTGTGATGGAATACTATAAACCTTTTGAGAGTCAAACAGTTAAAGCTACGCATAAAATACTGAAAATCGAATAGAAATGTTTGGTAATTTGGTATTTAGTATAGTATTCGGAAATAAAAATTTTGAATTTGGGATTGGTATGAGATATTAGTATTATTTGGTATTCAGTGTTTTTCGAATGCCAAATTATTTACTTAATGAAAGTCATATATTAATGAGCGCATTACTCATTAGTACAAGTCCAAACAGAAATTCAAAGACTAAAAATAATTAATGCAAACATATGTTTTTTAGTTGTGTCAATTTGTTTTATTGATATTTTGTTACTTGTTGATCTTCTATTATATCGTGTTTCACATAGAAAATAGAAATAATTGGAGCAATAGCATTAACTTTGTAATACAATCGGCTAGAACTTCAACACAGTATTACCAAATATTGTACCAAATCGAAATTTGATTTATAAGTTACCGAATTATCGAACCAAAATTTAGAACTTCGGTGGTTGGTATGTACCTTTAACTATCAATTACCGAATTATCAAATTTGAAACTTAGAAATTTGGAATTGAATATCGAATGTCCACCCCTACAAACAGCATGAATATTGACTAACGTTTTAAGATGTACTGTTTCATCATATTGATATATTGTGATATATAATATTTTTCATATAGTTTTGGAATATCTAAAATATCAAATTAATGTAATTTAATTTATCTTTAAAAAAAAGTTAAATTAATTTTTGAAAAACACAATATGACAACTAAAACAGAATGGAGAAAATATAGAACCAGAAATATATATACTTATCACATAAGCACTAGTATTAATTTTCAGCCATTTCTTTCACCTTGTTTCTATTGGTTAGTACTCTATGTGAGCTTGCAGCCTTAGGATTTGAATTTACTTGCAACGGATTCAAATCATCAAATATGAATTCTAAGTTGCTCGAACTTTTAAAAAATATTGTCATACTTGTGTTGAATTCTTCAAAAATATACTATTTTTGAAAGATTTAATACGTATGTGTCGACATTTTTTAAGAGTCCGAGCAACATAGCATGAGTGTACGTGGCTGTTGAAGTTGACTGATTCAACCAGACAGATAATCAGCTAAGGTTGAATGTTCTTTTGCTTAATTAGTTGTTATTGTAGAGGACCATTCTCATTGATGTTTGTTATGATATTTTTAAAAGTGAACATTCTTTTTAGGTTCTATCACAAATAATAATTATAATTTTTAACGGGTTAACGATTAAATCTACGAGAAAATAAGTAAAATGATAACAACGGTATACTCACTACATGAAAGTCAATTAAGTCCAAAATGACCTCTAAGAATATGAAAATAGAAAAAGATAAATATTTATTTATTAAAAAAATAAGTGTTGAGAGATGAAAGGAACCTCAAGACATTTACTTAATAGACACTATAAAGGTTTGACATAAATGTATGGAAGATCATGAAAACAACTCCAACATTGAATAGACTCCAATAAGTGTTGATAGATGCATGTACTCAAGCAAATTTTCTTTTATTTAGCTAATGTTTCATTGTGCATTTTAATTAAGAGGTATTATTTCCCCGACTCAAATTATTTACCGTTATTTTAAAAATTAATTGTCTATTTTTACTTGCCATTGTTCTAAAAATTAAAAAAAAAAAAAAGAAAGGGAGGGTGGGGAGTGGGGGGGAGTGGTGAAAATATTCTTTTAGACTATGTAAAATTAAATAAAAATGTCCTAAAATAGTATTTTGATTAAAATAATACTCTTATTGTTACTTTTGGATTAAAAAAAATCCTTTTTTTCTAATAAACAAATTATTTCTTCAACACATTATTTTTCTAATAAAAGTATTGCTGCCCGTCAATAATTTTCATACATATAAAATCATAGTAGGCCATTATTAATTCTTATTTAGATAATGAAAATTCTTTTGTCCTCATTAAGTAAAAAATATTTTTATTTCTTAATATTTTCAAATTGAAGAGGCATAAGCATTGTCAACATAGTCTAGAGCCGTCAATATGGGTTAAGCTTATTGGGTCGACTTGATTTAATTTGTGATTTAAAAAGGGTGAGCTATGATTTTTAGAGCTCATTTAAATAAGTTTTTTAGTCCGACCTGAATAAGTCTATGATTTGTGAGGCTTTTACAATATGGAATTAAAAAATAATTAAAAATAAAAATAAAATAGAGTATTAAAAATAATAAGAGTCCAAACTCAAAGTTTATTTAAAAATTTTAAATATTAAAATTTAGATACAAATTATATTTTTATAATATGTACTCCATCTATTCATCTTTACTTGTCCTTTATTGATTTAGCACAGGAATTAAGAAACAGTAAATAATATGAGTAATTTTACTAAATCACCTTTTGAATATAGCAATTACAATGTCTTAGAAAATGTAACAAGAAAATTACTATTATAATTAATGATAAGAGTAAACTAAAAATTAAGTTTGAAATTATCTTTTGATTTCATAAAATGGACAAGTATTGTTGGACATTTCAAAGTAGTATAGTGGACAAGTAAAGATAGATAGAGGAAGTAATAGTAACACTAATACTATGTAACAAATATATAATATGTTATTTATTTTAATATGTTAAAATTATAATTTAATTTAAAATGTTATAAACAAATATATAAGAATAAAAATGTGGGGGCTCGACAAGGCCCGCGGTCCACGTACAAATAGATTGTGCTAGCTATTTTCTAGCCCATAAAAAAAGAGGATCAGCCCGACCTAGCCCTGTCGAATTCCAAAGCCTGTAAGAACTAGTCCGAATGTGATGGGTCAACCCATATTTACAGCTCTAACATAGCCTAGTGTGACGGCCCATCATTTGATCTTGAAAGAGGAGGAATAATCTAGAGTCAGTTCTAAGTCTGTGATACTTTATTTTTAAAATTAAGATACAACAATAATATTGTCATAAAACATGAAATTTATAATACATAAACTGCTCTAAATCACAAAATATCTTTAAAATCACATGAAATAAATTTCATTAAATAATAATTTTAGTCATTTGTGACTTTTTTTTTTGTTCTCATTGTGTGCCGCAAATTTTGAAACGATAAAAGCGTAGACTTTCGAGGATGTTAACATTTTTCGTAATTTATGCAACTTATTAGGATGAAAACTGAAGAGTTGTTAAATAAACTGATTTTTCTATGCCCTTTAATTTTTAATTTTAATTGTTTTAAAGAATAAAGAATAAAGAATAAAGAATATTCATTTTTTTGGTACTTTTAAAGGTCCAGTCCATTTAAGAAATCAATTAATACACTACATCCTATTTATGTGGAATCTTTTACCAAAGCTAATTCACTAATCTTTCAATCTAAATTGAATTGAATTAATTTAATATTTAAAATTAAAATTTAAATATTTAAAAATTGTATAAAAGACATCATACTTTGTAATTTTTTTGATGTGAATATGAGTCAAATTTATAAAATGTCAATTAATATTTACATTGTTTGAATCTTGTAAGACGAAAATTGTCATAAAAATATTCAAAGTTTATGCATTTCTAATTTCTATAACGATATCAAGTCAATATAATTAGATTTATTGTCAAATATTTATGAATATTTAATAATTTTTTTAATACATATACAAACTTTGAGCAAAATTTACTAAGCTCTCCCGAATTCATACATCACGAGGTAGATTTTCCACCGGTCAAGGTTGAGGTGGTCTTTGTGAGGGATGAGATGAGAGAAGTCACACGAAGATGATTTAAGCATGTGAAGAGGAGATACGTGATGTTTGGACCAAAATAATTGAATATCATGTGGAAGTTAACAAAGCAAACGTCGAAAGACTATGAATAAGAAGACAAACAAGAAATATACCAAAAGAAACATAAATATTTAACATAGTATGGTCAATCGACCTAAATTCACAATAGGAAATGAACAATCCACTGCATAAAAGAAAGTACACAATCTTGAGAGAAATAACCCAATGTCTGCATCGCAATTCTCTCAAAATAAAGGAGGTGCACACAACTGTTAATGGACACTCGTGTCCCACAAATTTCCCCTATGCAAAACTCTTAAAGATACTAGGACTACACTATGGATGCTACCAAGTTAGAAGCAATTAGTCTCTATTTATACAATCATAAACATTTTTCTATAATAAGAAATCAAGCCAAATATGGAGAAATTTTGTTTTCTTTTTTCCAAAAAAGAAAATCTCAATTATGATAAGAAAATCAGGATAAACACCCAATATTTCTCTCAATTTTTGACAAAATAATTTTGTTTCACCTTCTTTACATAATCTTTAATAGGTTGCGTCTCCTCTCCATAATCTCCTTCATCAAATCTATGTCGACACAGAGAACCTCTTTGAAAAAAGTTTCTCAAACAAAATCTTCAGTATCGTCAAATAAGTTGTGGTTAGAATTGAAATGAACACTCATTTTAACCGAGGCTTTGATACTACTTATTTGGCAACCAAGGCTTTGATATCACTTGTTATGATGGAAGGTTGCATATTTGGAAATAGAGAAAAGAAAGAACACCAAATTTAACATGAAAAAATGCTTCAAATCGAAGGTAACAACTACGGCATCATCGAGATCCCAGTTGCTCCATTAAAGAGGTGTGAGAGGTTGACAATAGCATGCGTTAGAGAGGTAGAGGTAGGCTAAATAACAAGTCGCATAGTCTTATCATTCAATGTGTATTAGTATTTGTTGCTTCTCTTGCTTTGTATCTTACTGTCATATTATTCTTGCAATCATGCTTTGAAAATAGTTTTTTTGAGCCGAATGCCCATCAGAAACAACTTTTGTCATTTACAGATAGGGATAAAGTCTGCATACATTCTAACCTCTCAAATGTCACCTTGTGGATTTGCACTGAGTATGTTATTGAAATTCAACTATATAGATCTTATTCCACCAAACATGAGGACACTATTGCAATTACAATTAAATTCTAGCCGCTTGGCATTTGAAGAAAAGGTCCGTAGCTGAAAAAATAGACCTTTTTGTACAAGTATGAAATGGACCAACTTAGTAGAGGTCTTTTAGTGTATTCCTTGAGAAGACTTGGAATATAGTAATAAGTAGTAACATTTTGGACTAATATAGAAAAATTGGTAAGAAAGATTATTTCTTTGACATATCAAGAAATGTATAAATAGTAGAACAAACCTTCATTTGGTAACAATGTTTTCCCAACCAAGAACACTGCCAATGTTCTTCAATCTTGTCATACTAGTAGTGTCTCTCTTGTTAGTTAATTTAGCACCAGCTTCTTCTAAAGTTGATGCATTCATTTACAATGGATTCCAATCAGGGAATCTTAGTTTAGATGGCATTGCTAACCTCACATCCAATGGCCTTTTGCTGTTGACAGATTCCGAAACTCAAGATCAGGGCCATGCTTTCTATCCAAATCCAATTCATTTCAAGAATTCAACTAATGGCTATGCATTTTCTTTCTCCACAACCTTTGTGTTTGCTATAAGGTCTGATTATGGAATCTTGAGTGGTCATGGACTGGTTTTTGTTATCGCGCCACAGAGAAGAATTCAACGCGCTTTGGCATACCACTATCTTGGCCTTTTTAACTCAACCAATAATGGGGATAGATCAAACCATGTTGTTGGAGTTGAGCTCGATACAATTTATAGCGAGGAATTTGGTGATATCAATAACAATCATGTTGGAGTTGATATAAATGGATTGAGGTCTGTAGCAGTTGAAACAACAGGTTATTTTGATGATACTACTGGCTTGTTTCATAACTTGACTCTGATTAGTGGCCAGCCAATGCAAGTTTGGGTGGATTATGATGGTAGCACTAAGCAAATTAATGTGACAGTAGCACCATTACATGTGGAAAAACCAGTTAGGCCACTTGTGTCTTCGAAAACTGATCTTTCCGCAATTCTTGATCAGACTATGTATGTTGGTTTTTCATCATCAACTGGTTCAGTCCCAACACATCATTATATATTAGGATGGAGCTTCAAGACAAATGGGAAAGCTCAAGAACTCTCACAACTTCCCAATCTTCCTCGTCTTGGGCGCAAAGGGACATCAAGATTCGTAAAAATTGACTTGCCATTAATCTCTTTGGCTGCACTTGTTGTAGCAACCAACCTTAATGGTGGTTTATTATGTAAGAAGGAAGAAGTATGAAGAAGTTCTTGAAGATTGGGAACGTGAATATAGACCGCAAAGGTTCAAGTATAAAGATTTGTATACTGCTACTAAGGGATTCCGAGAAAAGGAGCTGTTAGGAGCTGGAGGATTTGGTAGTATACAAAGGAGTGATGTCTACAACCAATCTTGAGATAGCTGTAAAGAAGATATCTCATGAATCAAGACAAGGGATGAAGGAATTTGTTTCGGAGATTGTAATCATAGGATGTCTACAACACAGGAACATAGTACCACTTTTGGGTTATTGCAGGCAGAAAGGAGAGTTGCTTTTGGTTTATGAATACATGTCTGGTGGAAGTCTAGACAAGTATTTATACAACAAGCCAAGATTCAACCTTGATTGGAACCAAAGATTCAGAGTTATTAGAGGTGTAGCATCTGGACTATTTTTCCTACACGAAGAATGTGATCACGTAGTGGTTCATAGGGACATCAAGGCCAGTAATGTCTTATTGGATGGTGAACTAAATGGCAGACTAGGAGACTTTGGACTCGCGAGGCTATATAGTCATGGACCGATCCTCAGACTACTCGTTTCGTTGGTACTCTTGGTTACCTTGCACCAGAGCATACTAGAACTGGCAGGGCAACACCTAGTAGTGATGTATTTTCCTTTGGAGCTTTTCTGCTTGAAGTTGCCTGTGGTAGGAGGCCAATAGAGCCGAGACAAGACGATGATGATCTAATTTTAATCGATTGGGTGTTCTCGTGCTGGAAAAGGGGTAATATTCTTGAGGCAGTTGATCCAAACTTAGGCACTGATTTCATTCCAGAGCAAGTGGAGTTGGTCTTAAGTCTAGGCTTGTTCTGCTCTCATTCTGAGCCCTCATTTAGGCCAACCATGCAACAGAATGTTCTGTTCTTGGATGGCATTGTGGCATTGCCAGATTTATCAGCACTTGGCGTTTCATCTGCTGGCCTAACGTTTGATCATTGCAGAGGCTTTGATGATTTTGTCAACTCGTATACATCTTAAGTTAATGCACATTCCCGCGCTCCATCTGTAACAGACTCCTTTCTCTCTGGTGGCCGATGATTCTAAAATTAAATATGTTAGTAACTTTATCTTGTAATTTGTAATCATGGTTAGTACCTCTCTTAGTACTGCACTGTTGTAGCCCAAGAGAACAATTGAGCGTTGGTAAACACAAGTTTGAGAGGAAAAAAAAATTTCTTCTATTACTCACAAGAATAGATTACAAAACAACTCTAAAACTCACACTTTTACTACACTCTTATCTTGGTATTTTTGGTTTTTTCTTGGTGTGTTACAAATGAGAATTTGCACCTCTATTTATAGTAGATTTTAGAGGTGTGAACAAAAAATTCATCTTCAAAAATGGTGGCTGGACGGTGGAGTGGTGGCTTGTTTAGTGGCTGCAATATCTTGCCAAGATATGGTCCAAGATGGTGGCTGGACTTCTTCAATTCTCCCCCTCCAGCCATATCGGGAACAAGCATCCTAGCTATATCTTTGCATAGCTCTAGCTTCTCTCGAGTCACCACTTTCATCAACATGTCAGCTGGATTCTCTTTCGTATGGATCTTCACTAGTCTTAACAATTGTCGATCCATCACCTCACGTATCCAATGATACCGAATATCAATATGTTTTGTACGAGAATGCTACATGGAGTTCTTGCTCAAATCCAGAGCACTTTGATTGTCACAGTGTACCTTATATTCCTTTTGCTTGATTCCAAATACTTGGAGATAACGATTTAACCACAACATCTCTTTTCCAGCTTCCGCGGCAGCAATGTATTCTGCTTCGGTTGTGGATAAAGCAACATACTTCTGTAGTCTTGACTTCCATGAAACAGCTCCCCTTGCAAAAGTGTAAATGAATCCTGAAGTAGATTTCCTACTATCAAGGTCTCCGGCCATATCTGCATTTGTATAGCCCTCCAAGATTGGATCAACTTCCCCGTATCAGAGACATAATCTCGTTGTACCCTTAAGGTACCTAAGAATCCACTTTACTGCCTCCCAATGCTCTTTCCCGGGGTTGGAGAGAAAACGACTCACCCTTCCCACTGCGTGAGCAATATCTGGCCTTGTACACACCATCGCATACATCAGACTTCCAACAGCTGAAGAATATGGTACAGACGACATCTCCCCAATCTCTTCCTTGGATGAGGGACACGATCTCTTGCTTAACTTGAAATGGTTGGCTAATGGAATGCTAATTGGTTTGGCATTGTTCATGTTAAATCGTGTAAGCACTCGTTCAATACACTTTTCCTGAGATATCCATAACCTCTGTTCTTCCTGTCTCAGGTGATTTGCATTCCTAATATTTGTTGAGCCGGTCCTAGGTATTTCATGTCAAAAGACTTAGAGAGTTCCTTCTTTAGCTGGTTGATCTTCGTTGTGCTTTCCCCACAATCAGAATATCGTCTACATAAAGTAGAAGAGCAATAAAATTTCCGTCAGAAAACTTCTGAATGTAGACACATTCATCTGCTGAAGTTTTCTTGTACCCTTGACTTGCCATGCATGAGTCGAATTTCTTGTGCCACTGCCTAGGTGTCTGCTTCAGACCGTACAAGCTTTTCTTCAGCTTGCATATGAGGTTATCTCTCGAAACCTCAAAACCCGGCTGCTCCATGTAGATTTCTTCCTCTAAGTCTCCGTGAAGAAAAGTTGCCTTTACATCCATCTGTTCAAGCTCCAAGTTCATACTTGCGACCATTCCAAGTATGACTCTAACTGAAGTCATCTTGACTACTGGTGAAAATATCTCGCCAAAGTTGATCCCCTTCTTCTGTTGGAATCCTTTGACTACAAGACATGCTTTGTATTTCACTACTTTTCCGCTGCCATCCTTTTTCAACTTGAACACCCATTTATTTTTCAGTGCCTTCTTCCTTCGTGGAAGTTCTACTATCTCATAAGTCTGATTTTTCTGCAGAGACTCCATTTCATCGTGCATTGCGAGAAACCACTTTTCTTTGTCCTTATGAGATACTACTTCATGGAAACTCTCTGGTTCTCCATCTTCAGT
>JAPFFP010000113.1:5642185-5663282 GCA_026153255.1 Solanum medicagineum | reverse complement strand
TTGTCATTCATCTTGTTTATTTGAGGGGAAAAGATTTTATTACGCTTCCGTTGTGTTTCGTCGTTGCTTCCCCAACACATGGGTTGTTCAGCAACCCCTATTGTCGAAATCTGACAATTGTAACCTAGTTACTGTTCTATCTTACTGAATTTAGTTTACAATGTAAATTAACAGAAGGAAGCTAAGCAAGCATAATGGATCTTGCAGTACATATGCTTGAACATTTGTAAATGCCAACATAGTCTGAAGACATAATTTTGTTATGCTACCATTAGCACAATAATTAAAAATAACAATGCTTAACATACCTGTCATAGCCACAAAATTTGGGTCTCCTGTTTTAGGATTTAATCGTAAAAAATCACCAGCAAGGGAAGTCTTTTTTGAAAGAAAAAAATAATACCTACAGTAGAAAGGTCCAGCAGACCGGATGCTCTGACCTATCAAGACCAACAAAAAAGCTTTTCTCCCCAATCGAGGTGATAGACCACCTTATGGCCGATGTGATTACCAGCCTGTCGAGCAGTGGGATGTCAGACTCACTTTTGGGGGAAAGGGAACCGTCTACCAGTTGGGAAGCATTTCAGAATCAAGTCCCCCCCAAATAAGTAAGGCCCAAACTCAACACGAAAAATCCCCCGGGAAAAACAGGGCTTTTTCCTACTAATGAGTACATAGTCAAGATGAGCTGGAAGGGAAAGAAGGGGTTTTATCAACTGTTTCAGTTTTGATTGTTCACAATTGAATTCAACTGCTTTTTTTATTTTATAGCATTGAAAAAAAAAACCAAAGGTACGAAGTTGATTGACTATTGTCGTATATAAAGTAGTTCGAGCCTAGCTGCGCAATTCCTGGGGAAATCGTTTAATTAAACAGCAAAGTTTTATATGGGCTTAATCTAAGTAATTATTGAATAGGGCAAAGTTTCACCTCTATGCCTCTATTACAGAAATCCATGATTTGTTGTAGCCCTAAGTGTTTAGTATTGAATATTACTCCTTTACATAAGTTGTACTGAAATTGTGACAGTTGGAGGTTTTTTTAGTTAGTTTAATGTTAGAATACCATATGTAATTTCAGGGATCCAAGTTTATGTTACCTCACAATTTGAAGCACCTGTAAAGGAGTTGTTACCATAGTAACGGGGTCCCCCCCCCCCTCCTCCCCCCAATTGCCGCAATGTGTAACTGTAGTCGTCCATTGTTAGGAATGTTGGTGAACTAAAACTCTTTTACTTATTGAATGCTTTCTTAATGATTTCCTCGTATACAATATTATACGTTGAATAGTCATTTGTATCTTCTATTGTAGGCGGCCGTATTAGAACTTTTACTTCTGCGGATTATTTCGCCCTGGATAAAGCGATGTAAAGTTGGTCATGTGAGAATATTGGTTCGCACAAATAAATTCCAACGAAATCTAATGTTTGCCCTTGGGCCTTGTTTATTGTCATTGCAAAACATAGTCGAATTGGAAATTGGGTTCGTTTAAAAGCAATAGGTATTTTCTCATCTACAGAGGCTAATAATGGTATTCGTGCAATAAATACATTTGTGTTTTGAAAGTCACTGCTAGCAATAGTAACACTAATAACATGTTCGTCAAAGTTGTGACATAGTAATCGTGTTCCATTACATAGTCCTTCAGAAGGGTTTAAATTTCACAATAGTATAACGGGGCAATTTTTCTTCAAAGTTAATTTATATGGTGGTAAATTAGCTGGATTTAAGGTGTGTAGAAAATCTCCAAATTGACATTGATCAGCTGGTTCTATTGTTTCATCAATAGTTGTATAAGTTGTAGCCTCATTAGGAAGTTGATGTATAAGCATATCATTTATTTCATTTACAAAGTCATTTTTCGTAGTTAAAATAACTCGTGAAGTGATGGACGTTGTATTTGAGAAAAAAGTCTTTATGTTAGGATAAGTTTCTTTGAATAAGTGATTTAGGGATTGTATTTCTTCTATATAAGGAATAATTAGATTCCGGGGAAGCTCTATTTGGCCTTTCTCGTCAGTAATTTCTTCTCCATTTCCGATGCGCATTAAATATTCGCAGAACAAAGGATCTTCTTTTGCTCTCATATTTTCGGTTAAGGATCGCTTCTCAAGTTAATTCTAGATGTTGGAATACAGTAGGCTCTCACATACAAAGTCTTCCTTTTTCCCATTTCGTACAACGGGAAGAATTTGGCGAACGTCTCCTCCAAAGACTACCACCTTTCCTCCAAATAAATTAGGGTTGTCTGTTAAGTCTCTTAAAAGAATATCCAAAGCCTGTATCATTTTTTATTTTTTATTTTGCCATTGAGACTTCATCCCAAAGAATTAATTTTGAATCGCAAATTAGAGTTGCTAATGAACTTTGTTTGCTAATATTGCAGGTAAAATTACTGTCAATATCAATTGGAATTTTAAAGCGTGAATGCGCAGCCCAGCCTCCTGAGAGAATCGATGCAGCAACTCCTGAGCTTGCAGTTGCTAGAGCCACAAATCCTTTAGATCTAGCATCTGCTAACAAAGCTCGGTATAAAAATATTTTCCAAGTTCCTCCAGGCCCGTCAATAAAGAAAGCTCCTGATTTATTAGAGTAAACCCTATGAAGTATTTCATTAAATGCCTTTTGTTGTTGTGCATTTAGCTTTGTCTGCAAAAGTAAATTATCTTCAGTTACTGTTAGATTCCTTTCAAATTGGACCTCTTTTGCATCGTTTGTTATGGTGGAAGGTATGATATTGTCAGAAACAAAATTGTAGTCTTTTATCTTGTGTCCCATTGAGTCTAAAACTTCATTTATGTGATTTATAACTGATTTTATAATACATTTTGAGGTCCATTTAAAATTTCTTTTAAAATCTTCAGACATTGAATCTTCAAATATTTGTCATAACTCTTTGGGGTTTATAAGGTTGCAGTGTACCAATATTGTTGCAAATAAACGCCGTAAATTATAAGGCATTTGATACGTTACTGCTTCATACATACAATCTATTAAGCTTTTTTCAGAATGTAGTAAGCATCTTCGTTCGGCAGCTTCTCTAAATGTTGCACAACATATTCCATTAACTGTGCGAAGATCTTGGTACGATTTAGGGGCTCTTACATTACATAAAAGTAATCTTAGGTAGTATCTTTCTCCTTCTGTCGGATGGCAGGTAACAATTCTACCGATAGCATTATTTTGTCGTCGTCAGCGTGATCACATCCTTTTTGATGGTGACCAAACAAGATACTGTGGGAAATCTTTATAGAGTAAATTTAATTCGATAGAATTTTGATGGGTTTTATTCATTTTAAAAAATTCAATTAACATTGTGAGCCGAATCATTAGATTATTTAGAATTTGGTTGACAGTTTGAGTGCTTTTGAAGGACATATATTGATGCCCTTCAAAATGTAGCTGTAATTGGTATACAACTGGCGTAATTTCACTTATAGGAAAGGCAAATAGACGTCATGCCGCCTCCGACGGGGAGACCCACCTAGCAGATTGGTATTCCTTTATTTCATCTATTTCAGCATTTGCGTCCATACTATGTACTAAAAAGGCTATTTTATCATGACCTTTACAAATATAATTGTAAATATACTTGACAACTTTAATGTCTGAGCAAACTTCAACGTTAATATAGCAGTTGAATTTGGCCAATAAATACAAATTATATGGAACCACCCAAGAATTATCAATGTTGTATCCTTTGAGTTGAATGGGTGTTTCTAAACTTCGACGTCTATAAATTGGGTAAGAATTTTTTCCGAATGTCATTTGTTCAGAAAGTTCTTTAGGATATTTAAATTTGCAGCTATTTGTTTTCATGCAAGGAGATATTGGATTTAAATAGCCACAAAGTCCATGAATCATATGTTTGGTTACCGAAGTGTATAATTCTTGGTTTAAACGATCAAGTAATTCCGCACAGACAATCTTATCATAGCTCTCTGGTGTTAACAATTTATAGGGTTCAGTAAGTATAATAAGGAAATGCGCATGAGGTAGTCCTCGCTATTGAAATTCAATAGTATACATTAAAGCTGCAACTTTTCCGAATATATTCTTCTTAAGTATATCATTTTTAATTTCCTCTACTTTGGCTCTAAATACTCAGCTTACTAAATTAGGTTTGTCTTGAACTTCATCGGACGGCATTAAGTGTTGTTGTATTTCAAGCCATGAAGGATTGCAAGTCATGGTTAGAAATATGTTTGGTTTTCCAAAATGTTGGACTAAGGCAATAGTGTCCATGTATCGACGTCACATGTCTCTTGGTCCCCATATGAAAGTTGTAGGTAGTATTCGTCCTTTTTCAATATTTGAAGCATCTCTTTCTCCATGTCTGAGTATATCAATAATCCTTTGCAACACCTCAGTGCGGAATAAATTTTCGTTAAATGAGAAAAATCTAACCTTTGCATTTCAAGTTTGATGTATTGGTCAACTATATATTGCTGGAAAACCCTCCAAGAATGTAGAATTTCATTTGGTTGTCTTTCTCTTATTTGGAATTTATAACAATAGTATTCATGGCAAGAAACAGTTTCTCATTTTCTTTTTCCCTTTAACAAAACCTCGGATTCCATGTCAAGGAAACACTCAATTGAGGCCATGTTTTCAACACTTGGCAGTTGTTCATTTTGGCAGTAATTAGACTGTATGAAAGTGTTAGATGTTGGTCTAACCTTTTTAATACCATAATGCCATCCATTTTGGCTGTAAGGAAATAATAGTGGATATTGTAATGGGTCATAACATCCGTAATAGTAATTTTCAATCTGGATTTTTTTATTGTGGGTGTATATGCGAATATGAGGCGTGGTAGATTTGTCAATGTTTTGCTCTTCTATCCAAATGGCCCCCACTTCAGAAGCGGTAGGCAAATTATATGTTCGTTCGTCTAAGGCAACATTTGATTTGAGGGCAATATAGAATTACGATAGGTTTGGAACGTCTACTAATGACTTCAGAAAGGCGGTATATGGATTGACCTTCAGTATATCTAGTAGCTTTACTACCATTAATTCACTCAAATTATTGGGCAAGGTCATTCGATTAGTTATGTCACTGTCATTGTCATAGAAGTATAATTGTAAATTTTTGGGTTTCTCATCATTAGCAAGTAAATCATCAATAAAGTGATACATTTGACCTCTTACTCTAAAGGTATATATGCTGCGATTCCTCTTTGCTAAATTTTTATCATAATTGACCCCAAAAGACGTAAATGCGAACAGATTATTGTATGTTCGACTGTACGTCTGAAAATGTTTAGATTCTTCGGTGTTTCCGAGGAAAGATTCCATAACTCCAGCGGCATATTATGACAGCTAAGCTTGATTGATCCGTTAGCACAGCAGAAGCCAGGTGGTTTATATTGAAATTTTTGAGCTAAACAAAATTTATAATCAGGTACCTTTTTAAGGGGCATGTAATTTTTCAGCAATAAATTACCATTCTGTAAATTGATTTCTACTTTGTTTTTAACTGTAGTTGCATAATATGATGCAATTATCAAATTATAAATCCAAATGTGTAAATCCGGCAGCATTCCGCCACATACCTGTTTCCGAAGTCATCTTTGGCGCTAGAATGTGTTCAGCTGTATGGCCAGTCGCCGACATTGATCCTGGTGACTAAAATTGTCATCCTCAGACTTGTAAATGAGATAATATTAGATATCATCTTTGTCAGTACTTTCACTGACCTATGTCCGTGTAAGTGCTGGTATGTTTTGGGGTGGAAGTTGGTCCTGCAAACCGACCACAGGTGAAGTATTGTAAGTAATGGGAAGCGACTTTCAAGTGTAAAAAAATTTTAGTGATTGTCTTTCCAAATGCAATGGTTTGCAAATAGTTATCACATCTGGATGAAGTCGTTAACCTGACTTTAATGTCCTATAATTGAGCGTACATGCAATTTTCGATTTTCCTTCCACCGTTCGCTCAACAATTAATTGGCCAAAGGTTTTTTTAGGGGCAGGAGGGGTGGGGTTTGGGGGGAGAGTTTCAATTCCTCAGCCCCTTCTCTTGCTCCCTTTCTCCCTTCCATCTTAACCCCATTCCCCCTCCCCTCTTATGTAGAATCATTTTATCCTGTGCGGTAAAAGTAATGTGAGAATTAGCAAAAGGTCGAACAATACAAACTCTAGAATACCCCCAACTCCAAATGCATTCTATAAATTTTACTCGTGTAGCATAAGGCTACACAGTTATACTTCAGGGGCAGATTTACTGATGAGCTCTTTGTGGTTGTATTTGTACGTGTGTGAGGAGGCGTGCAAGAAGTTCCTACATAAAATCCAAGTAGCTAAGTTCCTTAGACCTTAGGAAAATAACTTCCAGCAGTACCTTCTTTCTAATGATTGTCTGATCAAAGGTGACATGCTGGAAAAATTTGTTCTGCCAGGAAGCACCCGTAAACAGTAAGTTTAACAGCCTGTAGTACAACTTTCATTCACAAACATAGTTGGTAATTATAAGTTAGCCGTCGTGATGCCTCTGTCATTACATAGGAGTGTAAACGCTTCCCCTTTTTTGAGTTCCTTCTTTCCTTTGGGCTGACTCCCGCATTGGCCATACCTATAATTACGCCATTTGCCCCCTACCCTAGTGGTTTGATTTTAATGTAAACATTAAACTCCCCAAATGATAAGGGTGCTACAGTCTTCGTATTCCTAGGTGTGGTATGTCAGGCAGCTGACTTTTTCCCTTTGAGGAACTCATGGTTAGGTAAGTGTGTGGTGTGTAGTACTCAGTTGACAGTGCAAAGCATCTATACAGTCGTTCTTAAAAAGCAATCTAATTCGTAGAGATTTCAAAGAAAATAATCCAAACACTAATAACTGTAAATAGAATATCTAACCTTCATGCGTAGGTAGTAAAGACGCTTCAATTGTAGACTGATTCTCATTTCCAGAAGGAATGCTCACTTCACAGACCGAGTTGATATGATTTGGGTGTTGTGATCGTTGTTACTTTTTAGCCTCTGCACTTCTAGCTTGCTATTGCGCTAGGAATTCATTTTTCTTGTCAGCAGACATTTCAGCATACCTGGCACGATGCAACATATTGCGACGCAACCGTTGTTGTTCCCTATTGCTTTCCAAGCTGGCTGATTTCTCAGCATGAATTTAAGCCATTTCACCAGCAACGAACATTGGAATTCTGAAAATAATGTGTGCTACTTTAGATTGGTCATATAAAGCAGGCCTGTACAGCCTTACTTTGAGGATAAGGCATTGATTTAATATTTGACAATTCAAGTATCCATCTATCCCAACATGTACACAACACACGACCACTACAGTATTACCACTTGTATGTCCCACAAAGAAAGAACGGAGAAGCTGCAGGTAATGTGTTTCTGATAGTGAAACAAACCTATAATGTTTAAAGGCCCAATGGAGCTTGTTTCAACTTAACTGGAAAATCCAACTTTCACATCTACAGAATTACAAATAAATATTGTACAATTTTTGGACCATTTATGGGTAAAGTGTTAAAAATGTCCAATTGCAGTTAAAGGAAGGGCGAAATAGATGGCGACATAAAATCAAATACCTTCCCTACGCTATACCTTGAATACACCCCTTGTATGGACATAATGGTTTGAAGTGAAGACAGGGGACTATAGAGTCATTTTACGCCAGTATTTATTGGTAGAAGCCTAACCAACACAGAAATAGCAGAAGAAAACATTTGATACCTTCTTTACAGGCGTTTCATCACTTTTCCAGCTGAAGAACCTCAGTTAGTTCCTGAGGAGTAACGGAGGAAAGAGCTAACCACTAATTAACCCTTAAAAAATAATTCCAAGGAATCTAACGAATATTTGATTGCTCCACTTTGGAGTAAAAGGAAGAGGCTTCTACCTTGAACTGCCAAATGGGAATACGCAGTTGAGGCGCCTTAATGGGGTATTAGGCCGTCAGCCACCTGCTTTCCTCCAACAATGTAGCGACATGTGGTTTACATATTTAGGGTAGTAGCACAATCTGTAATTTTACATGCATAACATTTTTATTTTGGCTTCACATTTTATTTGTCTATCAAGTTGTAGTACATGGAGTATAACTATTGGCCGTACTGAAATGCGTATGAGGAAAGGACAAATATTCATCGCGCTCAAATGTAATTAGCGAGCGATTCTAGCCGCCTAAAGTTCATCCTGCATGCTGAAGACTGGAACACAAGTAGACTGGAACACAAGTAACTCAGTGTTCTACACGTGGATAGCAAAAGTAAATTTGCGGTAGTGCAAGAGTAATTTATGTCATATGGAGAAGTTAATTATGTTGACAATACTTCCAGTGATAACTTAGCAAATATAATTACACAAAAATCAAACTTAAGTAAAACTATGGATTGGATGTTTAAAAGTGCAAGTCTATATATGCAGCTTTACAATGACGAACGGGTAAGAAAGTGTAAATTAGCCTGACAGTCAATCGTTCCCAGACAGTTATTCTATGCGTTATTATGTCTACAACATTTTTACACAATTGTTTACTGGAAGACCATATTTTAGCAACCTCCAAGATATAGAGCAATGTAGAACTTGCAGACCTTTAGTTTCACACTTGAGCCACTTAAAAGGTTGTGTTATTAGTCCTACACCATTTTTACAGGAGTTTCTACTATATCGTCATATTTCAGCGAGCTCTTAGTTCTACAGCAAGGTAGAATAGGCTCGACCTTTAGTCTCACACATTCGAACAACTGAAAAGGTGAAATCAGTAAGCGTACCAGCAACCATACTATGCTTCACCTGTGGAATTACTTTACAGTAACTTACCTTTCCCTGGCTAAGCAGGATTGCAAATCGTTCAGTTGAGTCAAATCAAATGAAGTTGAAGTAGGTCGCATTTACATAGCCATGCACAAACTACTCTAACACAATGTCACATCTACCTCCGAAATATTTAAAGGGGAAGTATATATATAAATTAGAAACATATATTAATTCCACCATATATTTAACATTAGGCAACAGTCCGTCATATAGTTAAGTGTGCGGAGCACATGCTCCCACTACTATAGAGTCCAAAAGCTAAGAAGTCACATGTTCGGTTGTACTATACAGGGAAGCAGCAGCGGATGTTCATCTACAGCAAAAGTGGACAGCCGTTGAAGCGCAGCAAAAGCACACCTTTGTCCAAAAGTTGTGAGTTGGGGCCAAACTAATGTACCTGAAAAGGCATGCAAATACATGTAAGCAAATAAAGTCGCTGAAATTTAATGCACACCGCGTACAGTGTCTTGGTGGCGGGAAAGTCTGAATTGTCAGCTGGAAGTTGGACGTTTCCGTGGGCCTTTAAGAGCTCAATTGCAAAGGCTAGCTTTTTCCTTTTCTTCACTGTTGGAATCTAAATGCTTCTATAGCAGCCCAAAAGTGTGAATCAAGGTGTTTGAAGATTCGGTTTCAAAAGGTTTACCGCAACACAATAGCATTCATGTGTCTGAATGCGCGGGGATGTAATAGTGAAAACAATTGAGTGGTTGGTATTTGCTTAATTTAAATTACCTGCAGCACATACCTAAATGCAAGCTGATCCTTCCATGTGCAAGTAAATTCAGAGCACCCAGGGATGACCCACCCAAAAAAAGCAGCTTCCTCGCACCGTCTACGTACTGCATCAGCTATAGCTTGTCATCTCCCCCAAAACAGACCTACTAACTTATCACATTTGTTACCATGATAGCAGAAGGAAAGAAATGTCAAGGTTAGGTTCCAATTAGTTAAATGTGCACTCTAAGATACAGAGCAACGAAATTGAACTGCTTTAAGTGGTAAAAGCTCAAAAAAAAGGAAACCAACTGGAGTATTTGCAGAACCAAAGTTGGTGTCAAGGTGGGGATTTTAGGGCCCAAGTTGCACTGGCCGTTCTAGAAAATTGGAGGGAATTTTGAATTTTGGAGGCGTTTTTCAATTCGGCGCGTCAGAAGTCGATTTTGTCGATTCCATCACCCATGGAAGGCCGAATCAGGTGTAGGACAGCGGGCAGAACTAATTTTAGAGTTTGAAGGGGGGGTGGGGGGGGGCGTTTACATTCAAAAAGGAGTTGGGTTGCAAGAAGCGCGCATAATTCTTGTCAAGGCCACCAATTCCTAAAGTAGCCTTAAATTAGCGCCAAGCAGGTGTGAGGTGCGAGCCACTCAGCAATTCATCACCATAATGTGAGGGCCAAAGATTCACTATTTTTTGGCTTTGGAGTATGATGGAATAAAGCAAAATGGCTCTTTAAACTGTCTGCGCTTCTTTCAATTGTGAAGTAGCAGTCAGTCAATGTAACTTCCGATGCTCATCATGGGTCATCTGGAAACAGTCGTCCTATGTTTTTAAACATAGGGGTCAGGCTGCGTACATCCGACCCCCCTTATCCCGCAATGGGCGGGAGCCTTTGAGGCATCGGGGTAATGTTGTTGTTGTACTGTGAGGGCCAATACAATGGAAATGCATATGTGTTTGCCACACCCTGAATGTATGCACAAAGGGAGACACCTGTAGTAAGAGCAAGCAAGGCGGAAACAATTACTAACCTCTTTCGTTCGAGCAGCTGCTGCTAGGACGTTCATTTGCAGCCAGCCCTCCCTTTGTTAGGACGGCAATGCGCCCCTGCGAGACAGAATCTTGGGCTGTCTTTTCATTACCCGTTCGCGGGAAGAAACGTTCCTTTTTAGTGTAGCCTAGAATTCGCAGATTTCGTTGAGTAGCAGTGGCCCTTTGGAAGGGGACTTCCGGAGCTCAACGTAGAATACTCGGTTGGACAATATTTCTTTCGCCTGACTAATGGCCAACACTTGCCCCTGTAAACATGTCACCCCATTTTCGGAAGTTAAAGATCAACTAAACTGCGCAATAAGAGGGACGAGTGTATCTCAGTCAACCTTGATGCAGGTTGTTTTGAATATGACGTCAGCCCCTGTACCGAGCAATTCTTCTCCCAGATTTCCAGAAATGGCAGCGTTAGTCACCCCAGTCTCATTGGTGAGAGCAATTTCGAAAGTGCACCTGTAACAACTTGAAGTTATCTAGTGCAATATTTGTTGTGTATACTGTGGTGAACCATGTTAAAGTCAACGCTAACATTAGAGATGCATTACCGAGGCACTAATGTCGTCCGCTGTTGGCATTTCGAACAATCAAATTGTCTTCTATGTTGGGTGTGCTTTCTTTGTTGGCAACCTGAACATTCTAAAACGAAAAATGTTTGTGCCTCATTTGCTATTGAAATTTCTGCCTCCATGTAGAAAGGCGCAACCTGAGTGCAGAGGAAAAGTTCGGCGTCTTAGGACATTCCACAGGGAATTTGGAGGGGTTTAAACTTTAGGGCGACGAACATGGGTTTGGGCCATAATTAGAGCTATGGAGATAACCGAATGTGCCGGAGGGATCACGGCAAGAGTGGCAGATGAAACTGGAAGGAGCTGTAACGTCGAACCTGAAAGCACGGCCTTGTTTGCTATCGCCCTGTAAACAATAGAGTAATGGTGGGTTTATGTTTAATGGGAAAAACTTTGAACGTGAACGCCTACAGTTACAAATTTATACCATTCAAAAGTTGTAATGCCTGTGGGTAAGTGGATGGATATTGTTGATTTGAAACAGGTCTGCAATGATAACCCTGCAGCAGTACAACAGGCTAATGTTAGTGCATAGCAGACCACGTTAGCCAACCCACATCTATGGAACAGGTGTATACCGCGGTACG
Organism: Solanum medicagineum; assembly: GCA_026153255.1. NCBI lineage: Eukaryota > Viridiplantae > Streptophyta > Magnoliopsida > Solanales > Solanaceae > Solanum > Solanum medicagineum. The sequence continues at coordinate 5,651,576 of JAPFFP010000113.1, read as the reverse complement.
CGGATATTCCAATGTTCCTGCCAAGGATCACGAGGAAGCCATCATTCCATTTTAACCTAGCTTCCAGTTCTGTCCCTTCAACTTCGGCAAAGTCGTCCCATAAAGTCAGCGAGAAATGATTCAGCCTGCATGAACAGGAAAAATCATGCCTATTACCTCCAGTAGCTTCTAACACTGTATCGCTCTGAGGAGGCAAACTTACTGGTCATCTATAAAAGTCAATTCACGGCACCTAGTTTGGCTGCGACCTACATTTTTGGAGGAGCCACACTGGAGGACGACACCTACAAAATCTGGCCTGAATAAATTGGCACATGATAGCATTAAAAAGTTGCACAGTTCGTGCATGTACAGTTGTACAGCTCAGTTAACGTATGTCTGGCGTAGAAAGATATACCAATTTTCGCTCCCAGTGCAGGAGTGATCTCCCTGATCCGGTTGAAAGGCGTGATGCTAAGCTTTGTGGGCGTAGGTAGAGCCTTCTCAATAGTATCAGTAGCCGGCACATGCTCCAGTAGGGTCTCTTTGTCAATAATCCAGTAGAATTTATGTATCAAGCGTCCATATTTGACCTTTGATACTTCTACTCTTGCACCAGAGATCAAATATGTGGAAAACAGTGTAAATTTGGCCGCATAATAGCCTAGGTCATCCCCATACAGAACGGCATGAATTTGTTGTTCCTGCGCCGAAAAGGTGAAGCTCATGCACCGTAGTTTTTAAAAGGGGGAGTCTTCATTTTAAAAAGTAGCCACAACAGAGGGAAAAGGGAGGGACGGAAGCCGCATTACTTCCTCATCTTCCAAAATCAGATTTTGGAATTTGATTTTCTTCTCATGACTTTGTCGATGACGGCTAATATCCACAACTTGGTTTTGAAGGTCCAATCCGCAGTATCAGGTGTAATTTCGCTGATCTTCAACCTTAACACCATACCAAAATCGACAATACCCCTGTAGTATTAGTAAGCAGCAAAAGTGAAGGAGAGGAAAACACATACACATTTCGTCAAAGAAAAAGGTTCTCCGACCGATGGCGCCCAAAACAGTGTAGTCATTACACTCCAACATCTGGCATACACAGCCAAAAATATTTAATGGGGGAAAAAGGGGGTTGCATCGGTCAATCAGGAAGCACCAAACAAAGTAAAGCCAGTAGCAACCAACAAAGCACGTAGAAACTGTCGATCACAGAAACAACAACTAATAATACTCACTAAAGTAAGAGGACATTTGAAGTTACGGAAGAGGGCTTTTCATTAGAAGAGAGCATCCGCAAAACAACATTATGTACAGTAGCATGCATTAGGATCGAAGAACTGAAAAATCAACCGGCATTCCAAATCACAGCAGTATGTACCCTTACATGCAGCAGGATGGAAGAAGTACAAACTTAACAGGAAACAGACATGAAGGAATCAAGAACAAAATGTCTCAGCAGGTCAACGCAATGTTAACATCATAAGTGTGCTTCTATTAACTTTTACATAAAGGTTGCTCCCAAATCTCTACACTAATCAGGCGTTTATTATACTGAGTTCCTACCCAAAGTCAAATTGGTTCGTAAATGTCTACGCTAATCAGATGCTTATTATCCGCATTTATTCCCAAATTGGCAGTAGGAAAACTCCGAAGTACATGCATGTGCATTAAAGGATAAGCAATTTCCCAGCAAAGAAATTGCATGACATTAGGGTGCCCCCCTACACAACTACCAGCGTCGAATGGTAGGGCCCCAAGTTGGAACGAAAAAAACTTACATGCCAGGCTTACTCCAAAGTGAAATTCCAATGACGGGTTAAATTTTTAAAACCGCATACGGAAGTAGTCGGAAGCCAATTCGACCATGACACACCCAATTTTACTGTTTAACAGCTACCACAAGGAAACCCGATCAATCAGAAAAGGTTAAAATAAGAGGATACCCCTGTGGTTTCGCAGCCTAAGTCGGCTTTGAAGGCTGAAGGCCCACCGTCAATAAAGAGGAGCAAATTCCGAATTCAACTCTAAAAGGAACTCCCTAAGATTTTGCCCAAGCAAAACTGTAAGATAAAGCCCTGCGGAGCTCACTATCACAGGAAGGAACCGCATAAGTGGCCAACGAAGCGGGGCCACATCCTTCACCGCTATAACACTCAACCCACCAACACCTAAGTCAGGGAGTTAACTTCCGTCTTTTATTCTTCCAACGACCGTTTCCGTTAGGTGGAGTACAACCCCCACAAAGCTGTAGGTACAACCCAATTTTAATACTGCCTAACTGTTGTACAACTTGATGAAACATATTGTACAACTATTCAATACTACAATGTTCTCCAACTTACCGTACAACTCATACCAACTTGGTGTACAACTATTCTAAGCTGTGATAGTCCCACCTTGTTGGCTTATTAAATAGAGTTATATATATGTATGTATGTATGTATATAACGTATATATGTATTATAAATGTATTATATTTATTTGGGCAAAAAAATTGCATTACGTGATAAAAATGAATTATACATGTAATATAGATGTATTATGCTATACATAAAATGAATTTGCATGCAGAATAAATGTATTATAAGTGTTTTAAAATGTATTAAACTTAGTTTGATAAAAAATCTAAATTATATATTTAAAATGAATTATACATTTATTAAGATAAATATATATAGCTATAAAGGGTAAATAATTTTTAAATATAGTATATTTAGGTAAGTTTTTCATATTAGTAACTCTAAAGTACAAATCAAAAATCAAATCAATATTAATACAAAAAAAAAAATTAATCCAACTCTAAGAGTGATAATAATAATGAACATTTGTTCTTTGATTTTACATTGGATTAGATAATTAAAATAGATAACATAATTTTAATTTTTCTTTAATGTGTCTCATATACTTAATAAGTATTTATCACACTTATTTTAGCATGATGTAATAATATAAAGTTATGATATTTTCATTACGACTTATTTTAGCATGATTAGTAATTTAAAATTAGGATCATCTTCATCATGACTTATTTATTTGCAATATTTATTTTATGTGATATTATTTTATATTGTTGAATATTTTTGTGTCTTCACTAATATAATATTTTGTGTTTTTCTTAAAAAAAAAATCCTAGATTTGTGTATTTTGGTAAGAATAAAGAAATATTTGAATTTTAATTATATGTTTCCATAAATACTACTTTATCGAAATATCCAAAAAACAAAAAAACTCGAAAACACGAGATTTCAGAAAAAGTCCACAATTTTGAGAAATTAAAAAAAGAAAACGAAAAATCCGAAAAAATCCGAGGTTGAAAAACCCGAGTTTTATTGGTTTGGTTTGATTTGTATATTAAAAAATCCGACACAAATGGTTTGGTTTGATATTTAAAAAATCCAAACCAACACGGTCCATGTGCACCTCTAGTAATATCCACTGACTATACATGTTTATACAACGAATGACTATCTTTTTGGTAAATATTTTGATTGAATGACCATGCACTGTAATTGTCCCCCTTTTTTTTATATCTATCGTCAATTATAAATATCATATTCACCCAATATCAATGATTCACTTGTCCCCTTGTCCAGAAAAATCTTGCGGAAGACAAAACCAAAAAAAAAAAAAATTCTCACCAGACACCCACCCCCTTTCTTGCAATATCAAGTATTAGAAATCATATTTAGATGCTAATTACATTTTTGTGGATTCTATTAGTGTATAATGCAAGGAAGAAACTTCAATTGAAACTAAAGGGCAAGCATGGTGCACTAAAAAGACAAAAAGGTATTGAAGGAATCCTTATTCTTATCTAGAGATGATGAGATTGACCTTGACGCACTTCTTGGTAACGAGTGCCTACTTGATACCAAGCATGAATCTAAATTAATCGGGCCAAATATCATGTGCCTAAAGCCACCCAACAAAAAAGAAAGCCTCAACAAGAAGTTCAATCTTCATTGTTAATATATAATTGGAGTCAATTCCATAAATCAGTAATACAATCCCCTAGCAACCAAAAGGAAGGGAAAACATTTTTGTAGTCTAAGAATAGCAAGAGTAAGAGTCTCCTTTTAAAGGGGAAAACCTAAATGCTTTTGAGCTGGTTTCTCACAGTTTCTATGGGTTCTCCAATGGGAATTATTGACGAAAAAAATGAAAAAAGGGGAATGTTGAAAAATATCTTTGTTGATTTCCATCTTCTAATGATTGCTGAGCCAATCCATGTTTAATGTAAATAAGTATTCCTCTGCTTGATGATCCATCCGTCCCTTGACATCAAGCTGATTCTAAACTTTTTACAAATTTTTTCGCCTGCCAGTAAAATAAGAAATAAAGGGTAAGCTAGCTATCCGGTAGGAATTATTCTAAGCCTAGTGAAGCAAAGCGTTGCCAAGTGAACAGTTAAAACGGGAGCAATTGGAAATTGACGAAGCCTCTCATTGAAGCAAAATTTGTGCTAGTCTGGAATAGTATCTGGCATAAGGATTTATAAACAATTATGAAATGGAAAAGAATTTGCTACGCGCGGAATATGATTCCACTCTTTACCTGTTCCAGTGTCAGAAACATAATGACATTCCACGATCCCAAGCGTCCAAAATTTGGGATAAAGCCTTTATAGAAAGCCAAAGGTCCCTGCAAACGTAAAGGCCGTAAGAGGAAGTGTCATTTTTTATGTCATGACACATAAAAAAAGCTATAAGGAAAATTTGTAACAAAAGGGATCTGATTTTAGTAAGAATATGAAACTATCTCGAGAAAAATGAGATAGCTATGTTATTTTAAGTTGAGTTCTTCATTTTATAAGAAGCCAAGATAAGTTAACAAACATAATAAGAGGAAAATTTATGTCTGTAAAATGGTTGGATTTTCTATAACCAAATACAAAGGACAGATAATGAAAGAACTCACATCATTCTTCAATGTTTTGACAAAACAATCAAGAGTATTTTTGTATGCGGAATCTCCCATCATTCTTGACTTTACCTGCATCCACAGTTTCCATGTCAGTGCATCTTGGCTATACAAGAATAATCAACAAAATTAATCTAATAGAATATTACAAAGTCTATTGATATTGCAATCTTAGAATGATGAAATTTGAAGATGAACTACAAATGGTGATCTAAAAGATTACAGTAATGAATAAAAATCACCTATCACCAAAATAAAAGTATTTTGGTGATTGAACTGATTAAGAACACGGATTTGAAAAAAAAAAATTGGCATTATCATCATACACGGACAAGTAACAAGATATCAGTATTATTGATCCCAAGATTACAGTAATGAATAAAAATCACCTATCACCAAAATATAAGAAACATTTTGGTGATTGGTGAACTGATCAAGAACGCGGATTTGAAAAAAAAAAATTGGCATTATCATCATACACGAACAAGTAACAAGATATCAGTATTATTGATCCCAATTCTACTATGTGTAATTCCAGGAAGAAGAAGAAAGAGTGCAGAAAAGAAAAACCAACTAGTTTACCTCTTCCTATGTTAATTATCGGTGTTTAGCTATGATTCTTTGTATGATTTGAACAGAAGTAGGAGATACATGCTTCCACCCAATTTTGGATGGATTAGGCCTTACACCTCCAGTGTTACTTCTAATCCTCTAATCCCTCCTCCATTTACCCCAGCCAAACTAGAGCTCCACTATTGTGCAAGTACTGCATAAGAATAAAGAACTTCGGGAGAAGCGGACTTCAAATTCACAAGATGAAGTTGTTTGTCTAACAGGCTAGATATTGACTTTGATAATCTTTTGCATGAAAAAGAAAATTATAGAACTTTTCCCCTATATGGCCAAGAAAATCTAAAATATTAACACATAAATTACTGAATCGTGGGTTGCCATAAGAAAGGACTAAGAAAAACAATTTATTTTGATAAGTCAAAAAGGAAAGCAATATCAAATAATAAGGAACATAGAAGATACCACATCAACAGGGGACCCTATGCAAACTGCAAAAAATCCAGCTCCAAGCCCCGCAATCAGATGAGTAACAACATTGTCTGTGAACCCAGGAATCTTGAGAATGGCCTACCAGAAATTTTTAAAAAATGAAAGTCAGAATGACAATGTAAACATCCAAATCCAAGAAACACCACATTAGACAGTCTGGAAAATGAGGTGGTAATGAGAAATTTATGTTTTCTTTACCTCCTTCACTTGATCATAACTTGCTAATTCAGCTGCATTGATGATGGCATTCCGCCCGATATTGGGTCCAAGACCAGTCCACAGAGCTCGAACTCCTTCCTAAAATCAAGATATGGTAGGAAAAAATGCAAAGAGGTTAAAATACGAGTTAACATAGGAGTCTTATTTTGTGGGAAAAACTATCGACTCAAAACTGAGTTGCTGCAAATTTTCACAAGCGAAACCTGTTCTATTTTCATTATTTTGCAAATGCTCCAGTAAGCAGCCAGACCTGGGGATTTTATCAATTTAAATGAAATGGAACTTTTCATAATTTCCTAACATTTCCAGGAGAATGGAAACTACAGGGAGAAGAAAAGTAGTACCGTTTTTCTCTGAGAAGATAAGTGAATACACCGAAGCTAGATGGAAAAGGAGAGAGTCGAACAAAGAATCAGTTATCAAAGAGTAATCTAAAGAAAGAATCTTTAGGAAATGGTATGTCTCCGATTCTAGGAACTTAATAGTTGTTAAATCTTAGTACATCCTAAAGGCCCATACTTTTGCAGGTATTATGTTTGCTTGATTGGTAGACATTGTGGGCGTTTGAATAGCAACATAAATTTAATTGTTTAGGTCGTAGCTCAAGCGAAACTAACTTCCACCAAGCCATGATTAAAAGTAGGTGTACATAATTTTGCAGCTCCCCTGGCGTTAGTTATCATGATTTAGTAAATATCAGAGCTAGACAAACATATAACCTGTTTCACTATTGTTGAGTAAGCATTTAGAGCTCCAGAATAACGCCTTGGCACACCTGCTGGCAATTTTCCTTCAGCTTGAAGACGTACTTTCACTAGATCTGTAGGATTTGCAACTGTAATAGCCAGCGCACCTATTTGATAATGAATCACCACATTACTTTAAAATTTATTGAAAGATCAAACAGTAAAAAGAACAATACAAGGAAAAACAGTGTTATTGATAATCCACACATTGAACTTCTAGTCACTGTGTGGATGTTTCCTAAATGGAATAAAAGCTCCCTTGTCTATTTAATCTTGAGCAAACTGATCATAAACAACATATCTAAAATGCACTCACCAGTTGTAAGTGCAGCAAGTATTTTCTTTGTTAATGGCACATCCCCAACATGATCTTTGCCAATATATAAGTTTTTAACCTGCTCACCAAACACACAGTCCATAAAAGGCCAAAACCACAAAATAAACTTATAGCTGTTGTAAGCTAAAAATGATAACTTACAGGTTCATACATCCCAATCCGAAGACCTCCGTATATACATTGACGATGTAACCCAGGTACAATACCCTTCCACAGTGAAGCGATCCCTTCTTCCTTTGCAATGGTGCCAACAGTACCTAATAATCCCCTATATTTAGGTAAAGCTATCCCATCCCCTGCAACTGCCTTCTTTTGAAGCTGAAGTCTAACTTTAGCAGTATCCAATGGTAGAGTGCATGCCTGGAGAACAGAATGTTGTATGAAGCAACCAAGATTAACAAGCGGTGAAGGAATCATTAACAGGAACAATAGCATGGCAAGCACACTTAGGAACAATCTACTGGGATATCTACATCATTCATGCTGGATAACCCAAAAAATGCATCAAAACTTAACAAACCTCATTTTCTACAACCTTAAGCAATACACTGTTCTTTGAAAACCACTTACATGATCAAAGACCTAACTTCAACAACAACAACAACAACATATGCAGTGGAATTCCACAAGTGGGGTCTGAGGAGGGTAAAATGTACCCAGATCTTACCACTACCTCATAGTGGGGTCTGGGGAGGGTAGAATGTACGCAGAACTTACCACTACCTCATAGAGGTAGAGAGCTGTTTCCTGGGAACCCTCGTCTCAAAAACACCTAACTTCATAAAAAGAACAAAAAAACTGATTGCTCCAAAATTAAGCAAGACACAGCTATTCATAAAAGTATTCACACAAACAAGCCCATCAAATTTCTACAAGTGACTTTTTCTTAAAAGCAAGGAAGCATGAGTAGAAATTTCTTTTGTACCATCATTACCTTGTCTAAAAGTCATCTGGTATTCCCTTTTTTCCTTTCTAACAGATGCTATAATAAGGTGATTAATCTCTTAACTAAAGACAGAACAACCAAGCACAGTATGCCGAAACAGATTGCCCACCCCCTAAAAAGAGGATTAATATAGTTCCTACTTATCCTCTAGTATGACTCGAACTCTCAACCAAGCCTCACTTATCTGCCGAAACAGATTCCCCAGCCCCTCTAAAAGAGGATCTCTACTTACCCTCCAGTGTGACTTGAACCCTCAACGAAGCCTCATTCATCTGCCAAAACAGATTCCCCATCCCCTTAAAAGGAGGATCAATAGTGTTCCCACTTACCATCTACAGATTGCACTTGATACAAACATAGCTTTAGTTCTTTCGAAAAAAAAAAAAAAAGCACAGCATTTTGAGATTAAAACAAAACTTAAAATTGACCAGCAAAAGAATCCAGTAAAGGACGTAACAGTGGATTATAAGCTCGTAAACACTTAACAGCTCAATGAAGATCAAATCAACAATCACCAACAACCCCAAAACAAAAAAAAAAAAAAACAGGAAAAGGAAACAACCCCATTTCTACAATTCGAAACATCAAATCATTGCAACAGATATAACACTGATTCAAGAAAAGATTAGAAAAAGGGGTGGAAGTATTATTACCTCAGCGAAACAAGCAGCGAAGGCGCTACTAGCGAAAATTCCGGCGAATGAGATGTCCGATTTGCTGCCGTGATCTCCTCCTCCCATGAGTAAGTTGACAAAGAAAAGAAAAAGGGTAACTAAAAAGGGGTTGTAGGAGAAGGGAAGATCACAGAGCAAGAGTCAACACAGATGTTCAAGAGCAAGAAATGGGTATAAAAAAATGGGGATTAAGGGGTTGTTAAATAGTACTTCTATGGGAGATCGGATGTGGGATTTTGCAGAGGGAATCTCGGGAAAAGCAAAAATGGAGCTGCTGCTATGGTTTTCCTACGCAACGACCATTGTTGTCATTTACTACTAATATTTCATTGGGTCACGGCCGATTCAAGTGCGAGTCTTCGATATAAAAAAAGAAAAAAAAGTTACTCCATTGTTTATTTTTTTGAAAATTAATTTATTAAATTTTAATATTAAATAAAATTAGAACAATTTAATTTTTTAAAATAAAAATTTCATTGTTTAAGAATTATAAAAGAAATATAATT
>JAPFFP010000113.1:5626015-5638450 GCA_026153255.1 Solanum medicagineum | reverse complement strand
TTGGTTCTCTATGTTTAAACATTTAGAACAGCGAAAAGTCTCGTATTGTTGGTCCCTTATGTTTATACATTTAGAACAGCGTAAAGTCTCGTTTTGTTGGTCCCCTATGTTTAAACATTTAGAATAATGTAAAGCCTAGTATTGTTGGTTTCCTATGTTTAAACATTTAGAACAGCGTAAAGCATCAAAGTGGTGATCTTAAGGTGCGAGCGCGGATTTATCCCTTCACCTCAAGACCAAATTCTTGCGAAACAATGAAGCTTAAATTCACAACCCTGCAAAAAGGAGGGACAACACAAGAACTTACATACAAAATAAATAAATGAGAAGAAGAAACTACCTACATATGAAGACGATTTACTGGTTGACGAGATGGAGATAATGCAACTCCCAAACTGATTTGTGCTCCAGAATGACGAGGTTGTATCTATTTATAGAAGCTACAAGAATTAATGTCCTACAAGGATTGGGAGTCCACAAATTGAGTCCTGATAAAATCCAAAGAGATATTATCATCTTATGTTAGGATTCTCAATCCCGCTTCTTTTATAATTAAAATAAGGTGATAATATTATTTTCCCGCCACTACTCAAACTCACGGTTTGAGGTGGAAGTGAAAAAATAACATGGGGTGTTTTACTTCTACTGGGACAAGAAAAAGCTTGACGTGGCAGAAGGGTAAATGGCAGCTGACAAAGATGTCATTTGCTCATCACCTTCACATGACCCACTTGCAAAAGTTTACATGTATAAATATAATATTTGTTGCAAAGTTCAAAGAGAGAATAAATGTTCTCACAATATTTATTCAAAATCAATAAATAAATAATGTTCCAATCAAGTATCAAATTAATACTTCAAATCTGGTCATAAAAAAAATACATACATTTCGACAAGATTTGAAGTAGGGGCATTTATAATCATCTAAAATTAAAATATAAATTTTATAAATGATTCAAAATATATTAAATTCAAAATATGTTAGTCCAAAATGAATATTATGAATTAATATAATTGGGTTTATTAATTAAATCTAATAAAATATGGATTTAATTAAAAGCCCAAATTCATTTATTTGGGTTACAAAGGATGACCCACTTCGTTGGGCCTCATATCCCTTCATCCAAGAGGCCCACTTGAAGCCACGTGTCAAATGACGTGGTACGCTAAGTCAAACAAAGAAGCCAATAGCATCATGTCATGTGTCAAGATGACAAGTCCATTTCATTAAAGTCCAATATGTCATGTCACTTAAATCTGATTGGCAGGGAGAAAGTTTGATTCTATCATGACTCCTCTATTCTACAACTGTAGAAAAGTTTGATTCTATCATAACTCCTCTATTCTACAACTGTATATAGAGGTCTTCATAATTCAAAATGGACATCAAGAATTCTAACAAAAAGCTAGAGAGAGTTCATGGATCACACGCCACAATTTCTCTACAAATTCAAGAATTCAAATATTCAAGCCTTCAAGTTCAAGAACAAGCTTAAAAGCTCTTGAACTCAAGATTCAAGATCAAGAAACAAGATCAAAATCAAGATTCAAGATAGAGAAACAAGATCAAAATCAAGATTTGAGATAAGGATTCAAGATCGGATTCAAGAACAGACTTCAAAATTCAAGAACAAGCTCCAGAGCCCTTGAATTTACACTTGAAGAGGTGAATCAGAGGATTCGTAGAGATTGTAACACTCATATTATTGAAATCAAATACTCCAAATTGTTGCAACATTCTCGTTCTTGATTATTATTTTCTCAACGCGAATTTTATCATCTACAGTAATATCGAGACCAACTTGCATCCAAAGGTTACTGCTCGTGTGCATCTTCACTAATACTAACCACATACTTTCAAAGGCTCTTAGTTGGTCGGGTTGCCAGCCTGCAGACCGCGTTTCAGTGCCAATACCTTAGACGAGGAGTGGAAACAATACCAAGTTAAGGAATTGAACCTTAGTCTAACCCCTTTTTTGGGGGAATAAAGTCTATCCTCTCTTTCTTTTCTACTACCCTTCTCTTTATTGGCGGTAGTTCAAATGGATGGCATATCCTGGTGACCATTGTTGAGCAGGGGTCGCGCTCTCTTTGAATGAAACCTATCTCAGCGAATGAGATAGATGCAAGGGTACGGGAAAGTCAACTAGAAGACTAGTAAACTTACATCTCGAGTGAGATATATCGAAGAATGAACTTAGCCTTAAACCACAAAGGGGGTCCTTTAGGCAGACTCCTATGTCACAATTATTAGTAAGAGTGGCGAACGTGCAAGTCGAGTTGAATATGAGTCGATCAAAAATGAGTTAAATAAAAATGAATAAAACACCCAACTCGACTCATACTTTAAAGAGAGAAGTACTAAAAACACCCTCAAACTTGTCACGAATTACTAGTTTCGTCCCTAAACTATTGATAGACTTAAAAACACCCCTCAACTTGGTGAACTAAGCTTAGATACACCCTCAAACTTGGCACGAATTATTAGTTTTGTCCCTAAACTATTGATAGGCTTAAAAATACCCTTCAACTTGGCGAAGTAAACTTAATTACACCCTTGAACTTGGCACGAATTATTAGTTTCGTTCCTAAACTATTGATAGACTAGAAACAACCCCCAAGTTCATATTTCTGTAACTTATTAAATCTTGATTTGAAATTTTGTAGAGCTTCATTTGCTGCCATATTTTTACAATCCCAAAATCTTCTTACGAGATTGTGATCCGATCATGAATTTTTAACGTTGTCGTAAGTCCACATTGATGCAAAAAAAATCATAAACAAAATAGGAAAAGAAAGAGAATCAAGCAATTAAAAATGAGGATGAAAAAAAATAGATCTTGCTTTGAGATCACCATTATGAAAGAAACATTAATAAGAAGAAGAAGGGTATTCTAGTAATTTGGCAATTAAAAGTTACATGGAAATTTTCTTTTTTAAAAAAAGAACAATAAGAGAAAAATTAAGGCTGATGTGGTATTTTTTTAACCTTTCACGCGCTTCAAATAAATTGTTCTCACTTGTTATGTCATATGGCATGGGAGGGGTGTATCTAAGCCCAGTTCACCAAGTTAAGGAGTGTTTTTGAGCCTATAAATAGTTTAGGGACGAAACTAATAATTTGTGTCAATTTCGAGGGTGTATTTAAGCTTAGTTCGCCAAGTTGAGAGGGAGTTTTAAGCCTATCAATAGTTTAGGGACGAAACTAATAATTCGTGACAAGTTCGAGGGTATTTTTCATACTTCTCTCTATTTTAAATTGGTAAAAACGAGTTATCCAATGGATAATATGGGTAAATATTGATACCCATATTACAATAGGGATCATGATAAAAGTTTCAAAAATAAATCATTTTACCTACTCCTCAGAGCACAGGAAATTGCTAGCATTACCAGATCCTTCACACCATCAAGTGGCAAGCTGAAAAACTAAGTACTGATGTTACTTTTAAGGCTAAACATAAGAAGCTAGTAAAGTGAGTGCAAAACACAACTGCAAAAAGTTACAAATATGTGTTTGCTAAGCAGACTTCACATCTTCGTCTATCGGCTTCTTCAGCATGTGGTTTAAGCCAACTGTCAATGCTGATGATGATGTCGTCAAAGAGGCCTTCAGCAAGCTCAAGGCTTCCGACTCACCAACACTGATGATTTTCTCTTCAATATCATATAGAGGCACATTTAGTTCTTGGAGTAAGCAAATAGTTGATGTAGAAGACAAAGGTCTCACTTCCAAATTGTCCATGACATAGAAAACAGAGGGATCCTTTGCAAACTTTCTAATCTCACGACGATTATTATCCCTTAGGGATTCCCTTGGATCAACGAAGAAAGGTTCCATTTCTTCTTTAATCTGCAGCAGAAGATTCTTGGATATATGGTTAGGGGCAATGCCAGGCTTGAGTAATATCATCTTAAGATTCTCCTCGCGTCTGTAAGTATTACTATTTGGAGGCGGTGCATTGAACCACTTTGAATCTAAATTCTCCACACTTTTGTACAAGTTATCTATGCTTCCCAATGCAGAATTCCCTTTTAGAACATCTTCAATTGATCCTATAGGAATCGTCAAGAAGTTGAAGAGAAAATCGATAAAATCATTGCCTGCTTCAGCACACAAGACCTTGTGGGTAGACTTTTTTACTGTTAGCTTCAGCTCCAATTTCTTCTTGGTTCTATTTTCAGAAATGGATGACAAATCTCCAGACTCGTACATAGTGATCATGGTGTCTACTCTTGCCCTTTTTTGTTTTTGCTTGGGCAGAAACACATCAGACAAGGGAGTCTTTGAGTTTAATGAACGCACAAGTAGATGAATTACCTAAATGGTCGAGAAAACGATCATGTTACTAGCTGCAATTGGCAATATATGAAAAATCACAACAGAACATGTCGCACATACAAGCAACCACATCAGCAGAAATATAAAATTTTGGTATCAAGAACTTAGACTTATCAAGAATTCGGATGGCAAAGGATATTTACCTCATTTTTGCCAACTTCGACATGCATCTCCTTGATTTGATTCATACCACTCAGGCCAACATTAGAAAGCATCTGAACAAGTGAGCTTGGAGAAGCACACTTCACTTGTAAATCATCAGAGATTAGAAATGATATCCCTCCTTTAAGAAAGACATACTTGTCGCAACAAGTATCTTCAACTGAATCTTTTAGAAACGTCTCTTTATTATACTTCCCATTACATTTGCACTCAACATTCATGTAATAGCTGTTATATCGACAATCTGAGCACTTAAAATACTTCGACCCTGAATCATCTAAGTTCACTTTTAACTTCATGCAATACTTTGGATGTGGATTTATTGGATTTAGTAACATGGTTTTGCAATGCTCTATGAACAGATCTTCCACATCGAGGTTTTCAACACTTCGGTACAAGTTATTCATGCAGCCAACAGTTCCAGCCTCTGCTTTAATGAGTCGTATTATTGTTCCCAGTGGTAAAGTCAGAAGACTAGCAAGTATGTCCATAAAATCAACTCCGGATTCAGCAGCAACAACTTGATCCTTCTTCTCATCCACCAAAAGCTTCAATAGAATCTTAGATTCTTGCTTCATTTTGAGGTAGCAAACACCTAGCTGCTCCAGAAGCAAGCGATGTTCAGATGATACGAACATGGGAACATAACACGACACGAATTATTCAAAAAACAATTATCCAAGGAATGATTATAATAACAGAAACATGCATTTCAAGGCTTGTAGGGGTATGTTAGTAGGATTAGTTGTATCTTTATTTCTTGTATTGTTTTTTCCAGCTTATATTTGTTACTTTTATTATATTTTTATATCATCATTACTTTTCACTTTAGTCGGGTTTTTCTCTCTCTTTTTTTTTTCTTTTTTCCATATCTAGTTTCTCCTACTTTTGGGGCTTGATATTTTTCAGATGAGAGTCTTCCGGAAACCACCTCTCTATTTCTATGAAGTAGTGGTAAGGTCTGCATACATTTTACCCTCCCCAGACCCTACTTGTGGGATTCTATTGGATATATTGTTGTTGTAAATATGCATTCCAAGTTCTCTTTCTATGTACTACAATAACATCTCAATACCATCATTTATCAATCCGAATTTAGACTTAAGAGCGAGCTAGCGTCACAATATGAGTCTTAGGGACAACACCAAATTAAGACATAAGAGCGAGCCAGTGCCACAATATGTGTCTTAGTGACAACACCAAATTTAGACATATGTATGTGTAGTACTCGTTTGGCTGGGGAACAAGTCATCCAACAAGCCAATCTTCATTCCTACCCCATAGCACCCACCCCCTACCCCATATCCTCATATCTTATACTCCCTCCGTCTCATTTTACGTGGAACCTTTTCCTTTCTAATTTGTCCCAAAAAGACTAGCACCTTACTATAATAAGAAATAATTTAACTTTAATATTTTTATTTGTCCTTAATGAAATAATTCTCAACCATACAAATATCTAAGAATTGTTTTAAACCACAACCTATATAGTTTTGACAATGTAAGATCAATTTAGTAAACTAATGCTACGTTAACGTATGAAAAGTAATTATTTATACTATACGTCTGATACATTATATAGTAAGGTGTCATGATATTAATGTATCATGTTATAGTTAATAATGAAAGCCATTAGTATATACCTCCTTGGCATCCTGAGGAGCATTATGCTGCTGAACATTAGCGGATGGATTTGGTGGTTCGGAGACAGAATCAGTTCTTACAGAGCAAGGAACATGGCATGTTTCATGAATATTGTTTTCTCCATTCGAACTGACAGTGCCAAAAGTATCCTGCGCGTGCAACTAAAAATGCATCAATATTTGGTACCATGCTTGAAACGGAATTGTTGAGAATATACTCATACCTTCACATGTGGACGATCTTCCTTCTTTAAGGCGTTCAACAACTCTATGTGTTGTGATTTGATTAATTTCTCAAGATCACAAAATCTTTTGTCAAGCTTATCAAGTCAAAAAAGATAAATCAAGAGTTGCTCTAAGTAAATCATTTTAAAAAATGTAGACTAATACTTACGTATTTCTTGGAATAGGTCTTAAATTTTTTCAGATCCGCTTTCACCAAATGTTCTTTAAGATTTTTATCAGAAGAGACAGAAATGGATTTTTCTAGAAAAGCTGTCTCCGTTGCAACAGTTGTATAATGAGGAGCATGAATGGCATCAGCTGGTGTAGATGATTCTGGCTCTACTGGAATTGGTTTAGGAGCAACAAGATTCTTCCTTCTCTTTGTTGGGGGGACAAGTGATGTACTAGTGACACGTATGGACTTCGTTAACAACTCATCTGGTGGATGCATACTGAAGTCCTCAAATCCGCAAGGTTTTGATACAACATCTAGTAAAGTAGGTTGAATGTCCAATTGCTTTAGCTCGACAGTCGACTTAGTTGGAATGGATGATGTGGAAGGATTCATGGACAGAACACCAACAGTACTAGGGAGATGAAGTGCTACCAATTCCTCTTGTGTAGGGGCTACGTTGGTGCAAACATTCTATAATGAAGATGTAACTTTAGAAATAAGATCATTAAAAAAATGATGAAAACATAAAAATGTATCTTAATTGGATGTATCTGATAAGATAGTCAAAAATCAAAATAAGATATCGATAAAGACACATAAGAAAACATGATTACATAATTTACCTTGCTAAACATGTTAGCCATTAAAGTCTCGTATTTTGGCCTGATTCCAACAACTCGCCAATTTAAAATTCTTGGAATGTGATTTCCCTCCCTAACAGCTATATCAGGATGAACTTCCGAAGAACATTCATACATCCATACATTCAATGCGTATGGCATGCCTCCTAAACGATATAACTGTTTAGAGATATTGAATTTTTGCCTTAAGCTTTTCATCAATTTAGAGAAGGCCAATTGTCCCCAAGGAAACTGTTCATAAAGACCATCTTCAACCATCTTGAAATCATCCATGGAGACGAGTGCATCGCCTGTTTGAGAAAATAAGAAAGTATGGATGAAGTACAATATGGCCATTTGGACAGCATCTTCATTGGTGTCCCATCCTCCCATCAAAAAACGTTGAACCAGTTGATTTTTATATACACTTGTTTTTGCACCCGGAAAATATTTTTCCATAAGCCTACTCGAGGGGGGATTTGGATATTCAAAATCACCAATATTACCAGTACATTTCAAACCGGTAATAAGTGCAAATTCATTTATGGAAAAAGAAAGAACATTGCCATTGGTGTGGCGAACATGCAATTCATCAGGATTATCCTGCTCTAACTCAAGTAGCAAAAGACACTTGATAATTTGTCCTTGGAAATTGCATTGTGGTATACTCAGATACCGTCCAAATAAGGTTTGACGGAACAACTCAATACCTTCATCCTTTATAGACAATTTAAAATCATCTAGAAAAGTCCTGTTGCAACAGCTAGCAAACCTTAGAGGATGAGGTGGAATGTGTTTGATAACATACTTCATACCCTGCATTCAGATACATAACATACCTATTAGTTATGTAAAATTGTTGGTGAAGATGATGCATATAACTAGCTACATTCACAAACAAAGTTGGCAATGTAAAGGCTTTTAAAATAAATAATGAATGATGTTATAGCGAATTACATGACTTTATACAGAAAGAAAATTGTAACGTACCTAATAGTTGAAACATAGTAAAAAAAACCAGATACATTAGGTATTCAAACCTCGGGTAGAGGAGGCCGTGTAGTAACACCCTCCACTTTTTTTGAAACTTTTGCAACGGGTGATTTGGAACTTGAACCCGCATCCTTTCGTAGTTTCTTCATCTGTGGGGGATCGTTATGGTGTTTGGATCCATCTTCTACAAAATCGTAAGTATCATCTTCAAACTTAACACGAACAAACTCAACTATATCTTTTGTTTGACGATCAACACTAAATGATGGTAGCGAATCCATATGTTAACTCAAATGGAGTGGTAGATCAGTAAAATCAACCTATTTTGATTCAATTTTTTAATCTATTGAAGCACAAAAAAACATATTGAGAATAAAAAAAAATATTCAATTTAAAATAGAAAACAAATTAATAAATTTGAGATTAGAAAAGATCTCCTACCTTTTTTAGGTTTTGAAATTGAGGATAAGTTCAACAAGATCACGGTTGTAACTCAAAATTGCTGATTTGGAGAAACATATGATACATAGCGAAGTTGTAGGCGTTATTTTGGGAGACATAATCGCGGTGTGTATAGATGGAGATTCATGTATCTAAATGTGAAAAAGAATAATAAAAAGGAGGACATTTGTAACTTATAGTTAAGAACTTTTTTAAAGAATACGATAGATTAAGTCGTATATTAAGTAAATTTTTCAAATTTTTTTTTTATTTTGTTATAGGTAGAAAAGTATTTCTTTTATTTTTACTAAATAAAAGATTATTGCTAAAGAAGAAGGAGAAATACCTTTGAGCACGGATTGAAATACCTCTCCTTACTGCTAATGTTTGCTTTAATGGTTTAATTTTGTTACCCTCATAGTAATACATTTATGGACTATATAACAATAGTGTGAAAAGAAAAGTATGATTAAATGAGATGCTAAAATTCATTGGAAAAAATTGTTTATTCTGAGTAGGACAATTGCTAAAATTTAATTCAAATCATGAGATGAAATATTAAATTTCTCCAAAAAAAATTACTCGATTTGGAAATTTCATAACATTGTTTCATATTTTTCAAATACTAAAATTGATCCACAAGTTAATATATTTTATATAAAAAGAACTCCCATTTATTTCATTTGTAAAAAAATTCATTGTTGATATTATTTTCGTCACATGTTTATGTAACAACCCATCTTAAGTTAAGAAAAATCTTACATTGGCAAAACACAGGTGAGATGTTAGGTATAAAAGTAAACATGTCTTATCTACCAGTAACACGTTTTAAAGTCGTAGGGGCCTAGGCCAAAGTAAACAATATCACTGGGGGCTAGGTTCAGATGGTAGCAGAGCTACTCATGTGTTAGCCTTGTCGATATGGGTCAAAAGTTCAACTAAGTTTAGTCGAATCTCGATGAGCAGGGCAAACCTTAGTGCTGAGTCTAAGCGAGTTTAACTAAGTTTAGGCGAATTCCAGTGAGCAGGGAAACCTTAGTGCTGAATCTAGCTAAGCGAATCTCATATGGTAGAGTAAACCTCAGCGAGAACGTTGAGTCCCTAGAGGGGATGTATGTAACAACTCATCTTAAGATAAGAAAAGTCTCATATCGGCAAAACACATGAGAGATACTGAGTATATAAGTAAATAGATCGTCCTTACTGGTGACGCGTTTTAAAGCTATGCGGGTCTAGGTCCAAAGCGGACAATATCATAAGCGAGTTGTGTCGTTGCAATTTCTTTATATTTTTTCTACAGAAGTATTAGTTTTATCGGTAGATAAATATTATATTATACAATATCACAATATTATATTAAAGAGTACAGCTCGCGTTCAATTTTGCTTTTTCATTAAACTAAAATTTGATCAATAAATATTGTATTTCTTTTTGAATAGTTTTGTAATAGTGTATTATAAAACCTTTGTCATGAACTTTTGATTACTTGATAAGATTATATAAAGTGTTGGGACAATTTTGATAGTTTTAACTATTTATGAATTTTGTATGTTCATGAGCAAAAATTACAACTTAAAAATTCAAGCATGTCTAATTACAAACTTCAACTTCATCTCATGTAATTTCATATCATGATTTCATCACACATGTTCATACCAACGTTAGGTGAAAACTAGAGGTGGCTCCATTTGGTGAGTATTTTGAATAGCACGAAAAAATAAGACTATATTCATTGGCTTTACAATAGAAGATGAGAAATGCAAGATTATTCACCTCTAAATTGAGTTTGAGAAGGGTTAGTTAGGCCACATGCTTAAAGAGGTTTTCATCTGAATTAGTGTCTTACATTAGAATACAAATTAAATTAGGTGGTATGATATTATATACGAGTGTAAAAAAAATTTACTTTTTAAAGTGATCTTTCATCTTTATTGATGAGATATAAAATAAGCCTACTTACTGACAAAACTTTCTCGTTTAGGGGGACAAATAATTTTATGTTATTCTCGTCCTAATGAATAGCAAGTTTCTTCCACTACTAATGTGGATATATACATTAGTGATATTCTTTTTATCCAAATCAAATTTTATGTTATTGAGGAAAGATGATTTTCTATTCAATTTGGCTTCATTTATCCATCAATCTTGGATGGAGCCAAAGATTCATTATTTTTTGGCTTTGGGGTATGATGAAATAAAGCAAAATGGCTCTTTAAACTCTCTCCGCTTCTTTCAATTGTGAAGTAGCAGTCAGTCAATGTAACTTTCGATGCTCATCATGGGTCATCTGGAAACAGTCGCTCTATGTTTTTAAATATAGGGGTCAGGCTGCATACATCCGACCCCCCCTTACCCCGTAATGGGCGGGAGCCTTTGAGGCATCGGGGTAATGTTGTTGTTGTTGTTGTTGGCTTCATTTAAAATGGCTAGATTACATTATTATTTACGGATGAATTCATCAATTTATGTAGCCTAGTATACATGTATCATAATCAATAATTTCGCACTTTACATCCTCCAAGTTCATGAATAAGAAGTTGCTAGACTTAATCTCAATTTTTTTACCAATTATATATCCCCAAGTATATTAATCTATTAATTCATGAACTAATTAAATATAGTATGAACAACTTTACTTTTCAATGGATCAACCGATGACAGTGTTCATAGTGGCAATGTAATTTCATGGTTGGACCAACTGTTGGAATGGTTACATTGAACGACATATTTCAACTTAGTTTGAAAAACTAATAGTGCTACTTTATGATAATACTTGTGTTGCAATATGCCATTCCTTAATATTAATGTGCCTTTTAGGTTTGATTATGACGTATGTATTAGTTAATCAATAATATTCAAATTGAATATTTCAAGCAGAATGCAGTAAAAAAATCATGACCTTTACATTAAATTCTTGATGCAGGATCAAACATATTTATACTAATATGAATTCACATTAAATCTTCTAAATAATTTTTTATTTGTTGTACCAAGATGAAACTTTCAATTAAAAATGGAAATTAGGGTGTGCAAAAAATCGTCCAATTAATTAATCGAATCGAAGAAAAATGATATTGATATTGGGTTACTGATTAATTATTTTTAAATGATTTTTTATTGGGCTATTGGTTTAGTTTTTTGTTTTAAGGGTTTTGTTTAATGGTTAAAATCCAATAAGATTATATTAAAATTATCTTTTTATCCCTAATTATATAGTAGTAACTTTAGATTTTAAATAGCAATCATATTTTCTTTTGCATTTTATAGTTATTGTCTTGGTGATATTGTTTTCTTCACCTTATTTTTCGTTTTGGGAGATTGATATCGGGTGTGTTCGTATCAAAGGAAAATATTTTTTAAAAAATAATTTTTAACTTTCTCATGTTTAATTGGCTTAAATATTTTTCAAATTAACTTATTTTCCTCAAATTGAAAAAAAATGACTTTCTTTCAAAACCTGAGAAAAATATTTTCCAAAACACTTCTCCAACCTCAAATTACAATATTTATTTTTACCTCACCCCTACCACAACCCTCCCCCCCCCAAAAAAAAAAAAGAAAATTTAAAAAATAACTAAAAATAATTTTCAATTTTCTCATGTTTAAGTGGCTTAAATATTTTTCAAATTAATTTATTTTCCTCAAATCTAGGAAAAATGACTTTCTTCCAAAACCTAAGAAAAATATTTTCCAAAATACTTCTCCAACCTCAAGTTTACAGTATTTTTTCTTACCTCGCCCCTACCAGTTCCCACATCCCCCCCCCCCTAGCCAACACCAAAAAAAAAAACCCACCCACAAAATTCTTCCTTTACACATATTAAACCCTTTTAA
>JAPFFP010000113.1:5563555-5579955 GCA_026153255.1 Solanum medicagineum | reverse complement strand
TAGAGAAGGAATGCAGATGAGATCAGATTAATTTAGGAATTTGAGACTTAAATTGTTTTTCTAAAAAGCTATTAGTAATAATGTATACTCTCTACAAAAAATAAAAAAATAGTAATAATGGATACTCCTTGTTAAGATTATAGTTCCCTCCATTTTAAACTTGCCAAACTCATATTCGAATTCAAGATTGGAGTTTATGATTTTTCATAATGATTTTGTTTGTAATAAATTTTAAATATATGAAAAAAAAATTAATCATAAATAAAATTTGAAGAAACAAGAATATTATTGATAGAGCGATAAAAATATAATTTTATTTTTCCCTTAATTCTTCTCTTATGTACAGATAAATCCGTGATTCAAGGGCTATATATAGTGGCATATTTTTTGAACTAAGCTAATATGAACCTCCTTGGGATTCATTTGATATCCATCTTTGTGAATTTGCAGAATATTCGAGATGGCTCTTTAGAGAAATATATAATATCCTTTATACAGGCATAAACTAAAATTTAGGGTAGAGTAACGTTAAGATCCCTAACTGAAATCAAATACATCTTGTAAAATTCCACAAAATTTGAATGTCTACCTACCTCAAGCTAATAATTTCGTTTGACATCAAATATTTATGCATACTAAGTAACATTATATATATAAATGTGTACAAGATTTGAGCAAAATCTATTGAATTAACGTGAATCCACAGAAATTACGAACAAGCTAAATTCACCCCTCGCTAAAATATATTGATGTTCGGTTAACGACAAATATTTGCCTAAGTTTGTCATAACAAGGGTTAAATAATCCAAAAATTCAAAATTTATCACCCCAAAAGTTGAAAGATTTGATCTTAGATGGCATCTTTTCCACATATAATCTCTTCAATACAAGTTGACCTCTTCAACCCTCATCATACATGAGCAAAAGTATACCACTATTTGGCACAAATGATATCATAGCATAGAAACTAGTAATCGCTAATATATAAACATGACCTTCAATTTCTCTTTTAACTGATCGATATATTTGCCCACCTATTTTGAGTATGCACTTACACTTATATATAAAACTGAACAAACGAATACATTCGTCTTATATGATATCCTAGATGGCAATTTTGTATCCTATCTGACGTCCTTTGTGTATTATGTCAGGTAAGATGTGTGTGTCTACTTGTTCAATTTTTACAAGTGTAAATGCCTCCTTTTACACATCTAAAAGTAAAAGACATAAATATTGACAAACGTCGAGTTAAAAGATATATTTTTGTATTATTATCTATATTAATGTACCAAAACAAAGTAAACAAAAGTGGGGATAGAAAAAGAAGAATGAAGTGTATGTATCAAATGGGATAACCTACTTTTAGTGGTTAGTTAAGCCCATGAGCTTGACCTAGCTAAGTTGTCTCTTTCTCTTGCTACTCTTTGAAAATGATAAGAACCAACTACTACTATATTTTTTCCCTCTTTTCCTAATAAAAGTAACTACTTATATCTCAATCCCAATTAAATTATCGTCCGCTATGTAAGTCTTTATATATTTGTTTAATTATTGTAGAGTCTTTTTTCTATTTGTTTTCTCAACTTTCTTTTATCTTTGTCTACCCTCTCTCAATCCAATGTATAAGTTATTTAAAAGTTTCTGTAGCAGAGCTTCATAAAATTTCTTGATATATAAGTTTGTACATGAACCTAAAATATCATTCTAATATGGCTAAGAGCCTGTTTGGATGAGTTTATTGCTTTTAACTTATAAGTCAAAAGCTATAAGTTAAGAATCCTAGCTTATAGCTTTTGACCCGTTTTGGGGTCATTTTGGCTTTAAAACAAGTGCTTATAAGCACTTTTTGAATTTATCCAAAACGCTAAAAAAATACTTAAAAGCTATTTTGACATAAAAACACTTAAAAGAAACCATTCCAAACAGGCTCTAAATCTTAACCTCAACTAGTTAGTATTTCTAGCTTACCCTTTCTCCATCTAGTAATGTTTCGATATTTACTTTGACATCGCATTAAATTATATTTGTATAAGGGTAAAAATGTTTTTTATCATAAGACGATTTTATATTCAAAGTTAGGTGCTATTTCATCACAATTTTTGATGGTTAAGTCTCTCATTAAACATGATCATCCTTTTTAAACTCTTTTCATCAGAGAGTAACAAGCACTAATTAGTAGACAAAAAGATTGGATAGATTTTAGTGGATGAGAAAAGGAAAAAAGAAAATTGAAAAGCAAAAACTTTTCCGTGAGCTTTGAAAATTTAATGAAATGGACAAATCATTGGTGGCCTATTCATTGTTTTTTAAACAGATGGAGAGTGGACCAGCAGTAGCCCTTTTTAATTACTTACTAAAAAATATAGGAAAATTTTTCTTCAGCAAGTAATTTTTTTTTAAAAAAAATAATTATTACTTTTAAGGATATTTTTTATTTATTGTCATGTATAATAATACGTCCATACTCTCGGTAAAGTTTGAAAGACTGCGACTGATCCTGAAAGGGAATAAATGGTAAAAATAGCATATCTTATTAACGGAAAGTTCTGGAAATATTTCATTGTTCCTAGATGGGTATAAAACCATGTTCGAATTCTTGGAACGGAACAAAATAAAGTCGGGTCGAATAGTAATATTACAATAAATCTGCACTTGTATTAAAAGTGAATTATGCATACAATATAAATGTATTATAAGTGTTTAAAAATATATTGTTTTTGTTTGATAAAAGATTGACACAGTATATATTAAAGTGTGTGGATAAATGTATAAACCATTAATAAAATTTATATTATTTATGCTTTAATATGTGCTAAAATTATATTATAAATATATTACAAGTGTTTATCGAAAAAAACTTATTATTAATATAGATGATAAATGTTTATAATATAGTATATTTATGTAAGTTTACAAAACTATTACTGTGGCCTTAAACTTATAAAGTCACTTCTTATCCTTTCATTTGCTTTCTCCCATTCTTTTGGTCAATCATAAAACTCCACTAACAAGGCAGTGACGCTACCTTTGAGATGGAAAAATGAATTACTTTTTCACAAACTTCAATCAAACTTTACAACAAAATACTCATAATCTCACATTTAAGGTGATATGTAAAATAGAGAGATTGTTTTGATAAATTTTTGACTTAGATAAAATATATCAAAACCAATAAGAACAATAAATACAATAATAAAGAAACCATATAAAAAATAATAGAGAAACTTCAATCAAACTCTAGGAAAAAGTACATAAAACAGATTTAATTTGAAATTATTTATCCTTAATAGATCTAATCTAATTTATTTACTCTTAATGGACCCATTACCTAAACTATTTACCTTTGTACCCACTTACCCCTTTTTATTTCGCGTGCTAACGTCAGCATAAACACTAAGAAATATACTCTGACGGTATATATATACCATAGCCGTATCATATAGAATGAGTTCATTCCTTTTTGATACTCTGGTAGTGTATTGATACCCAATTGGTATATAGGATTCTTTTAAACAAATAAAAAATTATTAAATTCTAAATTAGTAGAAAATATATTCGTTATATACTCTGTCGGTATATTTATACCATATCGGTATCATATAGGATTGAGCTTAATAATGTATACCCTGTTGGTATATATATACCCAATTGGTATGTCATACAAGCAGGTGCTGACATCAGCATAACGTCAACGCACGAATTTTAATATTAGGGGGCAAAATGTTAATAGTATGGAGGTATAAAATGTAAAGGGGTATATGAATATAAATAGTTTAATTTAAAAGAGTAGAAGTTTAGTTTTCTCAAAAGTTCACTTAACACTCTGTATTTACCCAACTCAATAAATGTAGTTAACCATAGTTAATTAATTCTTGTTTCTAATTTAAGTTTTATGGCTAACCATGGTAAAGTAAGATATCTTTGGTATAAACATCAAGTGCGGACAAGTTTTTTCGATTTAAAGTAACTTTATATCTTTATACATAGGATATGAAATTTGATATTGTTCCTTTGTTCTTTATTATAACTTAATTTTCCGAAAACAACCTCTCTATCTGTATGAGGTGGTGGTAAAGTACGCGCACATTTTACCCTCTCCAGACCCCACCTTGTGGGATTTCACCGGGTATGTTGTTGTTGATGTTAAACCAGACTGGACTGTATTACACCTTGACCACAAATTAAATGAAACAAATTTCTCAACACTGATCAATCAGTACCAAGAACATCTTAATAGAATCTTGGAACACAAATACAGTTGTGTCACACTGGAGTGATTTTGGTATGAACCTTAGAAGAACCATATAGCAAAAACTAGCAATAGATATGGGAGTAGGATTGGCCTAAGCTATATAAACACTGCATTAAGATCCATCAAATTTGAGATCAAAACATACCTTGCCATAGGATCATAATAATCCACAATACTGCACAAACCATGGACGGTTCTGATACCAATTGATACGAGCTAAAGGATATATTGAGGTACAAGAGCAAAGCTATAGAAACACGGACCAAGTAGTGCCATACTTCGGACGAGGATTAAACTCCCAGAACTTGCAACTAACATCAGAACAAATTGACAGGCTTCAGACTCAGTCTGAACAAACGAGGTCCAAGCACAACACGGACCTTGGAGAAAGACAAGATTTTGTTCATTCACAAGGAAAAATATTACATGACAACTCCCATTTTTGGAAGTTGTGAAGAAGATTCCTCGTTGTCTATTCCTTGTGCTATTTGACACATTCATGTATAACTTCCAAGTAGCTTCAAATAGACATTTGATCTGCACCCAAATATTTAGCAACAATACACTCATCAAGATTTTATGTAGGATAGATTACCATCTCGTTTTAGTTGCAGGTCAAAATTGCAGCAGTTTGATACCCAAGCTAACTCTGAAATCCCCTAGCAAATCAGCTTAATCCACGCCTTCAGCTTTAATCCCTTGCAGACCTTTGCTCTAATATCCTGCTACTTATGGTTGACTCGTCATAACATTTTGCTCGTCCCTGTTTAAATGTAGTAATGCAACGGAAATCATCATGAAAGCAACACATATATGACGAAGGATAAGTAAAATACTGCACGAAAGAACAGCGGTAGAGAAAATTGGGGTTGGGAAAGAACTATATGTCCCCTTTGTATATGTTGTATTGCAAGATGAAGAAATCTTCAAAAGTCAGATAGCTCTAAAGCAACATGTGAGGACTATTACACTCTTAGTAGTAGTTTTCTCGGTAGGTCTACTATTTCTTTTACCATTTGGAAGTTCAACCAGCTTGTACTTGTCATTATTCTTCAGAGATTCATCTCTTTATT
Organism: Solanum medicagineum; assembly: GCA_026153255.1. Classification (NCBI taxonomy): domain Eukaryota; kingdom Viridiplantae; phylum Streptophyta; class Magnoliopsida; order Solanales; family Solanaceae; genus Solanum; species Solanum medicagineum. Next base: position 5,574,627 of record JAPFFP010000113.1, on the reverse strand, counting down.
CAAAAAAATTGGTAAGTTGTATTCCTCAGCATACAGACTTCCAAAAAGCTATCAAAAAAGAACTATGAACAAAGGGTTGATTATTTGAGCCAGGGTTTCCAGAAACAGCTTCTCTATCTCTACGAGGTAGTGCTAAGATCTGCGTGCACTCTACCCTCCTCAAACCCGACTTGTGGGATTTCACTGGATATGTTATTGTTTGTTTGAACAAAGATTTAATTATAGAGAGCCTAAAAGATCACACCCTCTACATTTGCTTCTTTGCACAAAAAAATATAATGATTACAATACAATTCCACTTAATTTTCTGCGAAGTATTTAAATCTATCCCCAAATCACCTCCATTTCTTTCCTTCCACGCTGTCCACCAAAGACATTATCTCTTTTGGGATTTGCTACCACCTCTCCTGATCCAGTAGCTTAGAAGATCTGATGTGTGTTCTGACATCGTCCATACCTGTGAGGCTGAAGAAAAGTGACCACAGATGAACTATCACTTCACAATGCAGAAACAAATGGTTGCTTGACTCTGCAGCCTCATTACAAAGGAAACATCCAGTTTCTTTTTGAATGTCCCTCTTCGGTAGAGCTTCATGAGTGAAGCAGGCCCTTTTGGTCACTAACCAAGTGAAGCACTTGATTTTGGATGGGACAGACATTTCCATACCTTTATCCATGGACATTTTCTGCCTCCTGGTTACCCAAAACTTCGAATTTATACACTGTTAAATAGAGAACCTCCCATCATTGGTATGTCTCTACTTGAATGCATTTGGGGCGGGAAAGTGCCTCTGAACTTATCAACTTTCCTTTGGAAGACCAACCACCTATCAATTTTCTAGTAATTTAGATTCCTTTTTAAGCATATATTCCACCCTTAAGGAGTCCAAGAGTCTGCAAGAGTGGCGAAGCGCTTCAGGTTGGTGCATATGGAAAATAAATCAGGGAAATAGTCATCAAAAGCACTTGACCATTCCAGGATTCCTTCCAGAACAGAGTCTTTGTGCCATCACACACCTCATACACAACATGTTTGTGAAGACTAGACCACAAATTCTTGATGGTCCTCCAAACTGATACATTGCAAGTATTGACCACTTCATTGGTGCGCATTGGCTTGTCTATCCATAGTTGTTCATGATCACCTCCTTCCACGATGCTTGATCTTCATTAGCATATCTCCGCAACCATTTCATCAATAGACAATTATTGTGTAATTTAAATTTCTGATACCAAGACCCCATGATTTCTTATCAAGTTGAACATCATCCCATTTAATTTCACCAAATGAAAACCCTCATCCTCCTTATTTCCATTCCATGGAATGTCCCTTCTCAACTTCTGAGCTTGTGAAGTTTATCCACCACCCCCAACTGGAATAGAAAACTTAAGACATCACATAAGTAGGTGAGGAATCTAATACTGCATTTATCAGAATCAGTCTAATTCCTACTTTTTTTTTCTCTGACAAGGGGAACCTGCAGCCACTGCCCTTTGGGTGCGGATAGGGTAAACCCCCGCTTCTATGCAATAGCTCAAAAACCACACAGGAGAGGTAACCCACACTAGGCAAGTCTGGTGCGACGAGCTCAACCTAGAAGGCAAACCCTTTGCTTTCGCTGGCAAGGGGTTTTGAACTTGAGACCTCCAACATGAAGTCCCAAGCCCAAACCACTGTGTATCTTTCTATGACCCCCAGAATAAGAAGTAGGAGGATAGGCAGAGCTTTCTGAAATTCTCTCCAACCCTTTCTATCTATCTTTAGAAGTAGGGCATTCAAGCTGGGGAAATGGTTGAATTTGCCAGCGGTGTGAAAGGAATAGCCTACTGATTATTTGATTTGTTTTTCCGAACACTATCTCTTGCTCGCTTCGATCGGACTCTGACAGCCTCTTCGCTCTGGACAAGAGCGCTAGTGGACACGAGGTATCTTCAAGCTTTACCTTATTCTGATCGTTCAGAGGGCGATCGCGGGGTCACTGAATGAAGTCCTCTCAGACCCTTCCCTTGACCTTGCGCATAGCAACTTTAGTGCACAGGGTATGCCTTTTTCATTTTCTATGATCTCTTCCAAGTTAACCAACTCCTATTGCTTGTTGCCCAAAAGCGTGCCTAAGCAGGTTGTTGGAAACTACTCAATCATGCACCCCAAATCCCAGCCAGCTCCTCCATTTGGACTTCTTTAATAGGGGAAATATTGCTCTTCCTCCAATTGACACTTGGCCCAGAATAAGTCTCAAAGATGAGTAGCATCAACCTTATAAAGCTGACCTGTCCTGCTTCTGTATCACAGAAAAATAGTGTATCTGCATAAAGTAGACGACAAATTTCCACATTTACCCTCATGTGTGTGGCCTAATTGGAAGCTTTTAGCCATTTCTTCTACATTATTGATCTTAACATGCTACAGAGTCCTTCCATGGCTATGACAAAAAGGAAAGGTGATAGGGGATCACCTTGCCTGAGTCCTCTTTTTGAGGGGAAAGAACTCACAGGTTCTTAGGCTCTGCATTATTGATCTTACCATCCGTTGGCTCTTTTTTGGATGGAACAACCCCTTTATAAGACTTTCTGTCTCCCCTTCATCATTAATAAGGGCATACTCTGATGAAGAATACTTGGATGCCTCTATTATTGGTGTTCCACTCATTTTCGTACTTTCTGCACCTATGGGATCGTAAGAAATTGCACAATCATAACAAGGTTAGGGACTATACAATACAATTCATTTCCTTGACCTTCCTGGCCGATCATATGTAGTTCCGATTTCACTCTCTCAAAAGATGACATCTATACTTCTGATGACCTCCTTTTAATATCCCACCAATTTATGCCCGACCCGTTCATCGTCATGTCCAATGAATATGCAAAGGACTTTATCATCCAACTTCATTTCTTCTCCTTCGATAAACGTGCAAAAGCTCTGCAATCAAACACCTTTATATAGGAGTAGGACACCTCCTTGTTGGTCCAAACTCTCGATGAATTGTTGAAATATCAAAACCTAATGTAATTGATGGACTTAGATTAATCAGGTAAGAGGCTGACAGAATTGCCTCACCCAGGAATAATGACTCGGGAAATTCAGCCATTTTGTGCATACTTCTCTCCTTCTCAACAATGGTGTGGTTCATCCTATCAGCTACACCATTGTATTGCAGGATTCCAAGAGCCATCTTTTTATGCCTGATTACATAGCTCAAATATTACTCTTCAAATTCCTTTGAAGTATAGTCATCTCTATTGTTAGTTCAGAGATGCTTTAACGTTCAACCCATGTCCCTTTCCATGGAGCATGGGACTTCTGGAAAATTTGAAAATACATGGTGTTTGGTTTGCAATAAATAAACCCACAATTTTCATATAGCATCATTAATAAAAGTAACAAAATATTTGTTATGCCTAATCGATTCTATGACCATTAGACCATAAAAACATAATATATTAAACCAAGTATATTTAATTATCTTTCAGACAATGCCTGAAATGAGCCTCTATGTTGCTTTCCATGTACACAGTAATCACAAGGTCTCACAGTCATAGCTTTGGCGAAAGAGACTCAGTGATTTCTTGGGAAGAATCTGCAATTCTTCCTCGCTCACATGATCCGATCTTCTAGGCCATAAATATGTAGAAATCTTATCTTGCGTCATGTTCAATTCACCTCGACATAGTTTTGCATTTGTTTTGTGCAACGTTTCGCTGAGAAACTCTTTTTGCAATCACCAATGATCTCTTCGCAAGTCTCTGTTGCTAATTTCCAAAATAGTTCATGTATCCATCTCTGTCCAAAGCATCTAACGAGATTATGTTCACCCACAAATCAGGTACATGATTCACGTCCTTTAGAACCAATGCGCATTGCCATTTGTCTTGATATAAATGTCACCAATTCCCACAATCTTTAAGTAACTTATGTTATCCATTCTCACAAAGCCAAAATCACCTACACATATTTGCAAAAGAAATACTTTACAGGTATGGCACGGTAGGATGTTGTGTCAACAACCCATTCCGACTCTGAAATTGCTAAGTGCATGCATTCCTCTTCTTCATTTATGATGAGTACCACTTGTCATTGTTTCTTACTGGTGGCGGTTGTATTTTTTTCATTGTTTTGTCCATTACTCTCACCTTTGGCCCTTCTTATGATTTGGGCAATCTCACTTGAAGTGACCAGGTAATTGCCACATTTATCTATTGTGATGGGAGTATGTCATTGATTTTCATACTTCTTTCTCATTTTTCTCATTCAGTAGAAGAGCTGATGTGATGTCCTTGAGCTCAATGGTACTGAATGGTGTTCTTACCATGCAAGATGGTTATTGCCAAATTATCATAGGAAGATGACAATTAGTTCAGGAGCATAACAACTTTATTTTCTTACTCGATCTTTACTCCGTGGTTGGCTAGCTGCATGATTAGTCCGTTAAATACATCTAAATGTGACAAAATATCTGCACCTTCACCCATATGTAGTAACTGCTTCTTTAGGTACAATTTGTTTGTCAGTGTCTTGTACATGTATAGATTTTCCAACTTGTCTAAATGTCACATGCACTCTCTTCATCGATAATGTTATAGACCATATCATCTGATAAGTGATATCTGATGACAGTAGCTGCCTTTTCATCAATTTCTACCCAATCTTAAGGTTTCATGGATTAGGGACTTCTTGAAATTGTTATACAGTGCCTTGTGTAGCCGTTGTTGGATGAGCAGATCCCTCATCATTCTTTGCCATGTTGAGAAACCCTTATCACCATCAAATTATGCCACCTCGTACTTTAATCCAAATATTTTGTATTCTCCAAGTAGTATGACCAACCACAAAAATATTTTTGTGATATGAGCAGAATCTGAGTACCGATACCATTTGTTGGGGAAAGAATAGCACAAAAAAAAAAAAATTCATAGTATATAATAGCAACCAAAGGGGAACACCAAGATACAATAATTAACATGAATAAAAAGAGTAACAAGGACACCAAAATCTTTACATAGACCCATTTGGATAGGGGGAAAACCACGGGCCAAGAGGAGCAATTGATATCATTATAGCAAAGAAATTTACACTTTGTATGGTCTGAGTAAAATACTCCAAGGACCAACTACAAATTCTAGAGTAATAACCCTCTTTTGATTTTCTCACCTCACTACAATATCTCTCTTATCATACATTGCATTCTTAGGCTCCAAGAAAGAATGCCAGCCAATCTTTTTGGCACGTTTATCACACGAGGTTGAACCCCACAAAAATATATCAGCATGGGGCCAAAAGAATGTTTGGAGAGGGAATAGAAAAGAAGAAATCATGCGAGCACTAGAATAACAACTAATTATTTTTTACTAGCCTGTTATTCCCTGGGTACAACATTATCCTGGTAAGACATCACATCTTATTTCAGTGAGCAGATGCATATGCTACATATTACAATGTGAATCTTGAGTGAGGATACTATCAATTTTTTAAAATAGTGATCACTCAGTGCAAGACTTACCATCTCAGACAAAAAAGTATCCGCAGCCTAGACAGGTCAGCCAACCTCTGCTACAATTTCTTTAATATCTATGTCAGCTAGAGTCTCCTTGCCAAACAGAGAAAATCCAACAGTTGCCTGCAAGAAATTTCCACATACAAAGTCAAGAACAAACTTTATCTTTTCAGTTAGCTTGGATCAAGTAACAGAAGAACAGTTCTCATACAGAAAATGGAAGATACAGCATAGTGAGAGCAATTAGCATCAATAAAGCTTTCAAACTGTACAGGGGATAACCAATTTGAAAATGTTCTCTATTAAATATATTATCTTTTTCCATAGCCAGGGCGGGGGAGTGTGGTGTTAGGAACAATTGAAGACATAAGCTGTTACCAACTCAATTTTTCTCCTTTTTTTGGCTGCAACGTTTTTATGACAATGGTTCCCTTTCCCGCTCTCCCATCCCCCGAGATAACATAAGGATAGTGTTCTAGGGCATACCAATCCTGCCTTGCTATCAACCTTCTTAAGAATCCCTGAATATCCTGCAAAGGCTCCAGACAGAACTTCAATAGTTGACCCTGGTATTAATGATTTATCATCTGCTCCTCTCAATGCATCAACTGCAAGAAAATCTGAAGCTTTTTTAGATTGCCTTCCTCGTTTTTGGGGCACAACTTTGTTGTCAGTGGGAGCTATACTAGAGTCTGCTGTCATCTTGGAATCTAAACCTCCTCCTTTTTCCTCTTCTTCAAAAGCTAGATCAGCTTTCTCTTGCTCTTCCTTCGCTTGTTTGAATATGGCCTCCAAGTCATCCTCATCTACAGGTCTTGGTTTATTGATCTGCCGTTTTCTGCAAATGTTCTACACTTTTAGGTACTGAGTAAAATGACCTTGGATACATTGTAAGTTAGCCCGTTAAATAATAAATTGAGTATGTAGACGTAACATAAAATTCATAGAAAAGCGAGACCAAATGGTAGATATCATTTCAAGGCAGATATTAATTAGATATCCTCGCATAATTCACTTGACCAATTGACATAAACTTTGGTAATTATTCTGAAATTCTGTCAAACAGAAGTAGCATTCATCACTAACCTCGCAGAAAGACCTTATAGTAGCTGATTGAATAAGCACATTTGACAAGCTGCAAGAAATTAGATTCGGAGTGATTTTTAAGTAAAAATTTCCGATCTTAGGCCAACACATTTTATAAGCTACAGACAATTAGAGTGCGAGTGATTTTGGAAATTAAAAAAATCCAAATCTTAGGCCAAGTTATTTAGATATTTTTCCACATATGTCCCAATCTTAGGCCAAGTTACTTAGGATATTTTTCCACATGTCCCATTGAGTCAGGCACATACACCATGGGTCTTTGTTCGTATAAAAGACATAGTTCCCAGAGGTCAAAGAAAATTGCATCGACATATCAAACAAATCAAAGACATCCTCTTTCTTGACCGAGTAATACTTGTAAACGTTTTTTATAACTAAGGTGTCCAGGCCAACTTACACACAATTCGACTTATTCCAGGGGTACCTATTACCTCGCACCAACACAGGTATTGGGTAATTCTGTTCACCATAGATGATAAGAGTAATACTTGTAAACTGTGACTTGTAATAGGGACAACAGTGAATGCTTACGTATTTCCAACCTTGGATCCAACAAAGCCTCCAATTCCAGGACATTCCCGAATGAAATCATGTATTTCCTTGTTCAGTACACATCTCAGAAACACACATCCTGGGAAAAGGGGTTTCGGCTTAACTGAAAGTGTTCCATTCTTTAATTTCCTTTTGACCTGTACAGATGGAATGTATACCTGCATAAACTTTTACATATCAGTCAAAACTCAAAACATATTGAATATCAATTCCTTCATTAGTTAAATACACTTTATACCTTGCAATAAAGGTAATCCAACCTCCAACTGTCCTAAAATCCACCTATAGGGAAGCCCTCATTCATTGGAGCAGCATCACCCATAATTCTAAGCAAACTGACCCTGTACACACGCCCCTCTCCCCCCAAAAGAAAAAGACTATAATTTCCATCAAAGAAAATCAATAGTGGAAACTGAGTGACAAGTCTTTGGGCTAAATTTCTTCAGAGAAAATTTTTACAGCAGTAGAAAAGCTGATAAACGCCTTTTTATTATCTGTGATATGGTTATCTTCAGGTCCATGGCTTCCAGTCTGATACAACAGAAAAGATGTGGAAGTTCCATAGAAACTGGAAATTATGCAAGAGCTGCAACATATATATATACTGCTATAAAGACTTCAGAAGCAAACTTCGCTTAAGCCCTCGTCATATAAAAATGAATTCTGTTATAAAGGGGAAAAAATGGCAGGTGATACTGGTATGTGTTGGTTGGAAGTCATAGGTAATGGTGGGTTAACTGAGGAGTTCACAAGCTGTACCCGGCACCACAATTCTCCACAGAAAATTGCTACAAAAGCCTATAGTTCACTTGCCTTGCCAAGTCCTACTTTCTTCACCCCAACTACATTTTCCCACAGCTATACTCTAAATGCATCGTATTATGAAGGCATGAGATAGAGCTTAAATGGAGAAACATGGTCGGTTCATAGAGTGGACCCCAACTTGTTTGGAACAAAGGTGTAGTTGCTGTATACTGTAAAACATATTCTTGCTGGTGACCTATAATATCCCTATTTTCATGAACCTCCATAACTCATAATACTTGGACATCTTGCATTCTTCATGTTCCTGTTCATGGAAACTATGCTTTTCGTGGTTGAACTTAGCCAGTTTGCTTGTTGGAGTTAAATATTTTGCAAACTATACCCTAATAATCCCTATAAAACGCTGGAAACGAAATAGGCAGCTTGACCTTTTAGGTTTTGACATCAAATTTAAATGCAGTCCAAGCTGCATTGAGTTGATTTTCTAATTTCAGGAATCGGGAGTATTGCAATTCGGAGAGAAAATGTCTTGAAATCTTCTCCTATTCGATTGTTAAGAAAGTGTCTGAAATCTTTATGCTACTGGACCAGGATAAATTAATTTTATTTTAGCAAGAATCCTTGAAAAAATTAACTAAAAGCACACTTTGTTGTTGAACAAGCCTCTTAATCTAAATCAAATACTACTTCAAATTTACAATATAAAACTTATACAACATCAATCTTAGTAAAGTTGCGGCTGTATCCTCTCTTTGATTAGACTCCTTACCTTGGACGTGGTAGGAAATTCATTCAGAACAATAAGAAAAGCACTGATGCTAATCACTATGTAGCCTACTGATAATTGAAAAGAAAAAGCAGAAGTCCTTGGTAAAGGTTTTGAAAATAAATCCCAGGGATTTCAGTACAATATACACGATCAATCAATCAACTATTCCTAACAACAACAACATACCAATGAAATCTCCCAAGTGGGGCACTGATGCCTACACAACCTTACTTCTACCTTGTGAAGGTAGAGAGGTTGTTTCCGATAACCTTTGGCTCAAGGAAAGCATAGCCAAAACGGGTAAGAGAGAAATACAGTAAAAGAAAATCACATTGAAAATATCGGAGACAAGACAGATAAACGATAACCGAAGCAAAGGAAACAACAACTAATAATAAAATTGAAGGAGAAAAATAGTGGTAATACTTATAAGGAGAACTAGACAATGCATGACTTCCTAGTCACCTTAACCTTCTACCTTGATCTTTGACATTCATATCTTCTTATCTAGGATCATATCCTCGGTAAGCTACACTTCTGTGTCATGTTTTGTTATCACCTCTCCCCAATACTTACCTCTACCTGTACTCAGACCCACCATAGTCCCATAAAAAGTTCAAGTCTGCTATATGAATCCGCTATAATTGTTCCGTTCTATGAACCCAAATTATTGCTAATACTATTATATAACATTAATAATCATTTTTATCTGAACCCCAATTATTCAGATACTACTCTGCAGATGAATATGCTGTCTTTTCAACTAGTGTATTCTCTGAGTTTCACACTGATCACTGCATACATAACAGGCAGATATTACAAAAGTAATTACCAAAACCACCAAGTTAAGAACTTCACCATCAAACCAAACAAGAAAGCACAAATCTTTACAACAACACACCCATTGAAATCCCAAATGTGAGGTGTGTAGGCACACCTTACCCCACCTCGTGGAGGCAGAGAGGCTGTTTTTGAGCTCAAGTAACGCATATCAAAGCACAGATCTTTATTACCTGAAAATCTATAGAAGGAAAATTCCGAGCAAGAGAACGAGCCATCCGTTCAGCAGTTTCATGACCATTAACTCTAGAGACTCTGACAACCCACCATTGAGGACCCAATTTAGCAAGGTTATCAAGATTAAGCTCTTCAGTCCAAGACTTATATTGCTTCTTACGTTTCTTAATAAACTTTTCTTCTACTTCTTCTCTCCAATTGTAACCTGTCTTGCTCTCTCTTCTCTCATTTCTCAATTGCCTTCTCTCTTTAGCAGTTAGCAGATTCTCTTTAGGTGACTCCACAGTTGCATAAACCCTTAAAAGTGTTTTCTGGGGTTTCGGAAAAATTGAGGTTGGTGATGATTTGGGAAGAAATGGAGGAGCATGACTCCATGAAAGAATAGCTTGGTTCATCTTCTTCAAGAAAAAGTCTGAAACTTTCTTGTGGTTGTTATATGGTAACAAACATATCCGGTTTTATTCACTGGACCGGGTTAATGGGCTACTCCGGTCCATTGGTAATGGCCCAATCCCCACTATTGGTTTGTAAAAATTAGAAAGAATTAACCAAAATAGTCGTTCAGTGATTGTAGGCCAACGTTCACATAAAAATTTGGAAGAATTAACCTAAATAGTCATTTATGGAACAAGAAAGATAGTGATTGTATGATATTTGTATAATTTATATGTAATATATCAGCTATCAAAAAAGTAAATAATAAATTTGTCTGACTATTTGTGTGAAAATCTCTAAAATTTCTAAATCATCGAATTTAGATCGATGAATGATTTGATGTGTTGAAATTACACATGAACACGGTGTAGGTGATGCATCAAAATTTTGTAACACTTTTAATATTTTTTAGTAAAAGATTATACTATTTTTAATGTGTTTTTTTTGTGATATTGATTAGATTTTGTGTTTATAAGTAGAAAAATGAATCAGAGTGCAAAAATAGAAATTGGAGTTGAAAATGGCAGTGATCCATGAAAGAAAATAATTGAACCTAGCATCCTATCACTAGTGAAAAGGATCAATGATGAATTTTACAATAAATCATAAAGGAGTTTTTGTAGATAAACCAATGTACTTCAACTTGACAAAGGCATTTGATAGGTCATGAAATTAGTTCATGAATTGTTCTATTGCCCTTTGATCATCTTTCACAGTTTAGCAAATTGACTTTCAAAACCACGATGCAAATAATGATTCGTCAAATATTTTTATACATTGTTGAATTGCGCGAATACCTTTAGAGACTTGACCCTGAGATGAAAAACACGATCAACTCCTAAAATTCATGGATATTGACTAAAATAGCGGTCCACTAAGTATTTTCACGATCTAAATTTCTTTATTATATTTAGAATAGGATTGATGTGTGT
>JAPFFP010000113.1:5525862-5562579 GCA_026153255.1 Solanum medicagineum | reverse complement strand
ACCCTTTCTCGAGAAATGAGGGATAAGTTGAGTAATTTGGGGGATTGGAGTAGCAGTGGAGATGTGAACACTATGTGGGATACCACAGTTGATTGCATTAGAAAAATAGCCACTGAGGTACTAGGAGTTTCAAGAAGGACCTTTGGTGGACGTCAAGGTAATTACTGGTGGAGTGGAGAAGTTCAAGACAAAGTGAGAGTTAAAAAGATTGCCTATACAAACTGGTTGAAATATAGAGATGAGGATGAAAAACAAAGGCTTAAGGATATTTATAAGACGACAGTAATGAGTGCTAAGACAAGAACATTTAAGTTCTTGTATGTTGAGTTAGGTGAAAAGGGTAGGAACAAGAGGTTGTATAGGCTTGCGAGGGGCAGAGAGAGTGAGAGAGAGAGAGAGAGAGAGAGAGAGAGAAGCTCGCGACTTGGACTAAGTGAAGTGCATTAAGGATGAGAAGGATAGGTGCTTGTGGATGAGACTTCCGTTAAGTTAAAGTGGCAAGTTTACTTTCATAAACTCTTAAACGAAAAAGGAGACAAAGGTATTGAGTTGGTGATTTGGCGCACTTTGATAGTCTTCGAGATTTTGATTATTGAAGGCGTTTCAGAGCTGAGGAAGTTAGATGTGTTATTAGTAGGATGAACAGAGGGAGAGCGATCAGACCCGATGAGATTTCGATGGATTTTTAGAAGAGCATGGTCAAAGATGCTATTGAGTTTTTAATTAGGTTGTTTAATGCTATTATAAAGACTGCTAAGATGCCCGATGAATGGAGTAGGAGTACAATAGTTCCATTGTATAAGAACAAGGGTGATATTCAAAACTATAACAATTACATAGGATCAAGTTGTTAGGCCACACTATGAAGATCTGGAGAGAGTGGTGGAGATGAGAGTAAGAAAAATAACATCTATTTTAGAGAATTAGTTCAGATTTATGCCGGTGCAGTCGATTACTGAAGCAATCCATCTTATTCAATAGTGGAGAAATATAGGAAAAGAAAGAGGGACCTTCATATGATATTCATTGACCTTGAGAAGGCCTGTGACAAAGTTCCGAAAGATGTACTATGTTTAGAGGCAAAATGTGTTCCAATTGTGTATATTAGGGTGATGAAAGACATATATGGTGGAGCAAAAATTTTGGGTAAGAACGGTAGGAGGGGACTCAGTGTATTTTCTTGTTAAGATAAGACTTCATTAAGGATTTGTGCTTAGCCCTTTTCTTTTTGCCTTAATAATGGATGGGCTGACACTGTCTATTTAGGAGGAGGTTCCATAGTGTATACTATTTGCAGATTACATAGTATTGATTGATGAGACTCAGGGTAAAGTCAATGATAGATTGGTGGTTTGGAGACATAGTTTGGAATTCAAAGGGTTCAAACTGAGCATGACTAAAATAGAATACTTGGAATACAAATTTAGTGTTGCAAGGGATGAATCATACATTGAAGCGAGGCTTGTCACCAAATCTATTCCCAAGAGAGATGACTTTACCTATCTTGAGTTCATCATCCAAGGTAATGGCGATATCAACGATGATGTCCCACATCGTATTGAAACAACATGGACGAAATAGGGACTTGCCTCTAGAGTATTGTGTGGTAAGAAGATACCCCCTAAACTTAAAGGTAAGTTTTACAGAATGGTCGTTAGATCTTTGCTATATGGAATGGAGTGCTAGCTAATTAAAAACTCACATGTTCAGAAGATGCAGGTTGTTGAGATGAAAATATTGAAATGGATGTATAGACATACCAAGGGGGATGAGATTAGGAATGAAACCATTTAGAGGAAGTTAAGAATGACCTTTGTGGTAGCCATAATGAGAGAAGCGAGACTGCGATGGTTTAGGCATGACGCTCTTGTTAGGAGATGTAAGCGGATGGATTTAGGGATTATGCTGAGGGGTAGACGTAGAACGAAAAAGTATTTGGGGGAGGTGATTAGACATGATATTGCGCAACTTCATATCATCAAGGACATGACCTTTGATAAAAAGGAGTGGAGGTCGCGTATTAGGATAGCAGGTGACATGACCTTTGATAAAAAGGAGTGAAGGTCGCGTATTACATAGCAGGTTAGACGCCTAGTAGTGGTAGGATGATGTCTAACCTTGTGATATAGTAAGTTAGTAGAGGTAGTTGTGTCTTTATATATTGTATTTTTATTTTCTGTCATTCATTTTATTACTTTTATTATCTGTACAAATTATCATTTGCTTTCCAATCTAGTCGTTTGATTTCATATTTAGTATTTCTGATTTCGGGGATAATATTTTTTAGATGAGGGTCTTTCAAAAACAATCTCTTTACCTCTACTATGAACAAGTACCAAACGAACAAATGCAACTTATGTTTTGCATTCTTTTACATCATCTAGCCCTACCCGTAGTAAACCCCTTTTAGATCCGACTGCGAGATACATTCTATTTATGCTTTAATATTCTTCTGTATAAAAGCCCATCATGTAATGAACTTCCAAAATAACAAATTTTTCAATGCTCCTCTGTTCTGCTCAATCGTGCACCAACTTCTCGTGTTGTTTATGCTTATGTAATTTGTAATTTTAGTTAATGGCATTCACACATGAATATTGACACTTTGTTCCGCATGATTTGACACTTTGGTACCATTTGAATTGTGAATTTTGGTGCATTTATTTTCATCTTTGCTGCACTCATTGATGCTCTTTTTTAAGTTAAAAAAGTCAGGTGCATTTGGCACATAAATTGGGGTTGAAAGAACCCCAATTCAAAATGTCTTTATAGAAAAAAAGAAAAAAATATTAGTATTTTTATTAATGGGTGATAATACAAAATCAAAAATTTATTTTTTTGAATTATTCATGTTCATTCTCCAAAAATTAAATTTATTCTACTTTTGTCGAATTAAAGATAGTCAAAGTATAACTGTCTTAATTAAATGACCTTTACTAAATAGACTTTGTTATCTACCTATATATACACATAGAAATTTCCTTCATTGGTATAAAAAAATTCCTTCTTCTTTAAAGTTCTTCGTCATCTTTTTTCTTCTTCTAGATAATCGATTAGTACAAATTTTAGTCTTTCAGTGTGTTGAAAATGATTGCATAACTTTAGAGGGCTACCGACTACAGTAATTTGCATCCTATCAAGCCGAATCAATTTTGTAAAGTAAGATATTTAAATTGATATAACATATATTATTTTTCCTATGCATAAGCTAAGTCTTATACATTTTGATTTGAAGAAAAAGCATGACACTTAAATTGACGAAGATATGTTTTTTTTAATAAAAGATTAATTTAAGCTACACATTCTGATTGTCATGAAAAATGATTATAATTATTTTCCAAAATAAAAGTAAAATTTAAATTGATATGAAGGAAATATTATTTTTCTTTAGGGATAATTATCTTCTTTAAGTTTATTTTATAAAATATTTACTACTTTTAAATATAATTTTTATTTATTATCTAGATATATCACATTTTATTATTGTGAATTTTATATTTAAATATTTAGTACTTTTCTTCTTAAATTTTTTGAATACTCCCGCGCAACATTTCTCATTTTTACGCTTTCTTCATCTTGTTCCCTCTTTTTTTGGTTTTAACCTTTCCCTCCATATTCTGAGCTCTTACAAATATCGATGCTTTTCTTCCCTCCAAAATCTTCTTACATTTTCCCTCTGTTTTCTCCTTTCAGATGCCCAGACCGAAAATGGGGAGACAAAGCAGATCGCGAAAAACTGAAAACATCGGTAAAGGAAAAGTTACTCCGGTGCAGATTGCATTCATCGTCGATCGGTACCTCTCCGACAATAGTTTCACTGAAACTCGAACAACTTTCCGATCTGAAGCTTCGCATCTTCTCGCTAAGTCTCCGGTCAATGAGGTAGCTATTGATTGGCGTTTTTAAGTTAGGATTTTTTCAGTTTGTATATCTAGATGTTTTGACAAATTTGGAGTGGTTTAGTATGATGTATGATTGATGAATTGGTGTTATATTAGTTATGGAGATGGATTTAGGGTTTGAAATTAGTAGGTGCAAATGTGTAATGTATGTCGATATTTTTCATTTTTTTGGATAAAACTTAGGAGTATTTTGTACTTTGTAGTGTTTCTAATCGATTTGAGTTAGAATTTAGGGTTTGTATTCACTGAATGCATAATCTAGTATGTATGTATTTATTCAAGGAAATTGATAAATTATCGGTGTAATTGAGGTTAATTACTATCTTTATCCTTTGGTTTTCTAATATGATTTTTCACTTTGAACACAGAGACTATTTTCTTCAAATACTTGCAATTTTCATGGTCAAATGCCATCTTAGTTCGTTGTATCTTGGATTAATCGTTGTTTTTGTGTGTGATAATGAATAGGCGCCAAGGAGTTTATTGAGTTTAGGAGATATGTTGGATGAATACATAAGTTTGAAAGAACAGAAAGTGTTTGTGGACCAAGAAAGGTGTAGATTGGATCATGAAAAAACACGGGTTCAGAATTTACTAAATGGGATGCAACATGTTATGAATGCTTACAATGCTAGCACGAATCTGACGCCTCCTTCCTCAATTGGTGTTTCTTCTTCAATACCCAAACCAGGTGCTTTGCCAAGTATTGTTAATGGGTCTTCCCCAGTAACCTCAGGTATGCATTCTACTTTTTGTTTGTCTTTTCTAATTTATTTTATTGGTTTATGTCAATGCTTTTTTGTTTAAGTAGCTTTAGGTTGCTCAATGTGTTATTATATGTGATATCATCTTGTTTGGTACACCAAATGTTTAGATGAGCTAGATGTATTCCTTCAAAGTTTTATTGTCAACCCTGTTTGTAGTTTCTCCTCTATGAAATGATAAGCTATTTTTATATGCATACACTGGATTAGCTGCTTTCTTAAGAGCAGTCTTATTTTCACTTTAAAAACATAGGTAGTTCAATTGCAACTCCCAACCCTTTGAATAAACCAATAAGCCATATTAGCTCAGACACCACTGAAACTATGCTCATGTATTTTGCTTCTGCTGAGCTCTTTGACTGTATTCTGTTTCTTGAACTTCCATGAAATGAGTGAGTCTTCATGATTCACAACGAATCGTGTCACTGTTATCTCTGTCAGTATACATCCTACTTATTCACTTTTGTGTTGCTATCAGTAACCCAAAGTCTGGTTCCCTTTTGACATACTTTACAACTATTAAACCTGCTTCCCAATGAGATTGTTATGACTCATGTAATAGGATTTACATCCAACTGAAACAACTTCTTAATCTAATTTGCACCGGTTGATTTAGGAACTTAGAATAGCTGGTCTGGAGCCATTATACTTATTACTATGTATGATAGTAGGTGCTGATGTTATAAAGAAAAGATATATAAAAGTGCAGTTCTATCTGTGGGAGCTACATTCCTGGAGACTAGAGTGAGATTTGATCCTTGCACTTCATGGAAAGAACAGAGGATCTTGGATCCCTAATGCTCCTTCAATAAACCATAATAAGCAAAGAACTTAATATTTTTGCATATTCCTCCTGAATTAGTCTTGCATTTTGTGACTAGTATGCAATGGGATGAACAGTGTTGATTTGTGTGACTATTATGCATAGTTTTGGCCTTATAGCAACACTATCTTCATCCCTAAAAGGAAAAATCTCCAAAAGAAAAGATTGGATTGTAGAGCTGTCACTGATTGCTCATGATCATATTCAAGAAACTGTACATCATCTGTTCATAGAAAGATATACTGTGCTATGTGTTAAATGTCCCTGTCAACCGGTCTATGGATTTTTGCCAGTTTTTGGCTGACTACTTTACCATTTACCTGAAGAATTATACCATACTACTTTTATCAGGTTATTATTCTGCGAACACAAGTGCTGCTTTGATGCCAGCATCAACACCTTCAAGCACTGCTCTAGATATCATGAAATTTTCTAATCCTAATTCCATTCCATCAACCTCAAAAAGAAAAGGCTTCAAAGAAGTCTCTATGGCTCCCATAACTGCCAAGAGATCTCGTAAGCACTTGATCACAAACCAGTTGTCACTTCAAGGTAAATCCATTTGAAGTTGGTCTTTTTGTCACTTCATGTCAAATGTCCTTACTATTTTGACATTAGATGATTGTACTTTCTTGCAGATCCTAGTACAGATGCACAACCAGCCAGTTCTGCTAAACACAACAACATTGTGAACTGTTCTGCAGTTCAATTACCAGATCCTGCAGCTGCATCTGATAAGACACCTGCTCAAGGTTCTAATGTTGCCAAGTCATTGTTCAATCAGCCCATTCAGTCCCCTCCAACTAATTCTTCTGGCCCTAAAACACCGCCAAGAGCATCTTCTTCCCAAACTGACAAATCTATCTCTCCAGTGGAAATTTGTTCGACTGCTACTTCCAGCAAAAATATTACACCATCAGTTGTAACAGAAACGAACTGCACAATCATCTCGTCAGAAACAATTCGAGTGAGCCCTTCCAAACAAATAGTTTACTCCATAGAAAGAAATCATTGCATTTCAACAACTTCACCAGTAAAGACCAACCTGAAGAGGTCTATTAGGCGAGATCAAGTAAAAAGTAGGCTGGACTTTGGTGCCTTGGATAACATCCCATGTAATTCAGAAATGGCATCTGGCCCGGACATGATTTCAACATCCGAATCTGAGAAAGAAGGCGATATTTTTGACTTAGATTTGCCTAATTTAGATGCTTTAGGGGTGGGCTTTAATCTTTCTGAATTACTATATGATTTTGACCTTGCTGGAGAGGGAATTGATCATCCTTGCCAGACAATATTGCATTCTTCCCCAGATTCTTTTTCAGGGTACAGTTACCTGCCTCATCCAGATTTTTTTTTTAAAGTTGTTCTAATGCAAGTTTAGGTATGGTTTCTGAGTCCCCATTTGATGTTTAATGCACAGGTCGCCTGATGAAGCAGGAAACGTCAATTCTGATGCAAACCAGATGACTTCTCATATTGCTTCAACAGTTACTAAAGTCATTTCAGAGCAAGACATGAATTTACCAGGTAAAAGGAGATCTTTGACTATGAAAATAGACTGTGGATTGGTTTCATTGAAATTTGTTGAAAGAGATTTGATTTTTTCACATTGATCATTCAGGTTCAGATTCCCTGACTACTACGAAAACAGTTACCAAATGCATCCAAATTTTAAGCCCAGGTAATTCTTCAACTGTCTTTTTTCTCCTTTTCAATTTGCAAAAAGCACAAACTAAAGATATGATTCCACGCCTTCATCATTTTTGCAGTTAAAAGTATCAGAAGCTTGACGGATTAGAAGAACTTTGTGATCGACTTAATACTTGCACAGATGACTATGACAGTTGACTGGATCTATGCAAATGCTCTCTGAATTTACCAACTTACTATTACATATTAGCTGTCCATTCATCATCAAAAGGGTGTAAGTGCATTGCATTAGGATTTGTCTCCATAGGATTAATAGCTCCAGTCCTAGCCAGAAATAGAATATTGACTATACATAGCTTATGTCTAAGATATTAGGAATTTGTATAAACATGACATGAAGAAGCTTATAGCAAATTCAATTATGAGAAATATCTGACTATCTTCAGATAGCATTTATGCAAGGAACTCTCCTGGTTTATCAGCTTCTATATACATCAGGTTACTGTTATCGTCTACTATTGAAAATGTGAACAGCCATTTTAAGAAAGAGGATGATAGATTTCAGACATGGAAAACCTTTACATTGTTTTATGAATCGAATTGCCTCAAAGCTTTTAAAGAACCTGTAATGATTATAGCCACTGGTTCCTAGACTTGTGAAAAACAATTCCTTGAAGAGTATTACAAATTCATGGTCTTTTCTTGCTTACAAAATGATCTGAAAGTAGTCACATCAAGACAAACTTGATTTCCACTTTCACCTTGATTTCTGAATTAAGACAAATACTTCTCCAACTTTTCAACTTCTTCTTTGCTTCCAATGTACAACGGAACTCGTTGATGTATCTGAAAAGTAAGAAACAAAAGAAACACCAAATTAACCAATGATATATTTGCTTATTGGTTACAGATTTAGCTTAGCTATTGAGTTCTTACCTCCGTTGGTTGGATATCAAGAACTCTTTGGTGACCATCGGATCCTTTGCCACCAGCTTGTTCCACAATGAAGCTCATAGGAGCACACTCGTACAAAAGCCTCAACTTTCCGTTCTTGCTCTTTTTGTCTCTAGGATAACCATAAATGCCACCGTATAGAAGAGTTCTATGGAAGTCACCAACCAAACTACCAATATACCTTGCAGAGTAAGGCTTGCCACTAGGGCCAGGATCCTTCAAGTCATCAATGTATTTCTTCAATTTGTCATCCCAAAGCTGGTAGTTTCCTTCATTGAATGAATAGATCTTTCCAGACTTTGGTATTTGGACGTTTTCTTGGGTCAGAACGAATTCTCCATACATCGGGTCCAAGTTAAAGGAAAAAACGCCATTTCCCAAGGTGACTACGAAAATCACAGAGCTTGAGTACATGCAGTATCCTGCTGCAAGAAGGTTTGTTCCTGGTTGGCATACATTCACGATGCACCTCTGCTCTACATTGTCAAGCTGCAATATTGGACAGACATTTGGTGAATCGGTAGTTAAGCTATTTACACACATAATGAAACTCACAACCATATAGGAAAATCTCATGCAGCAGAGGTCCAATTGACTATTGAAAGCATCAAACAAATATACGAAGCATAGCAGTAAATGATCCTACTTCTCCGTGCATTTTACGTCAAAGCTAACACATTGTCACAAGTCAGAACATGACTTCATAAGTTATTTAGAGTTGTCTTTTGGAGGCAAAGGAAGGTTATCTTGTTTGGTAATTACCGTAGAATCATCACCATGATCAGCGAGGCACTCATCATTTGGGCTGTATATTCCAAAGATAGAACCAGTAGACACAGCAGCATCAATGTTTGATGATCCATCAAGAGGGTCAAATACCACAATGTAGTTGCCTGAGTAACTCTCTTCCACTGCCACAGGTACATCCTCTTCCTCTGATGCTATAATCCCAGTCCTTCCGCTTGACCTTAGACAATTCGAGAAAACCTGTCCAATCCATCAAACATCAACCTTCAGAAACCAAGCTCATCAGTATATTAATGTTCTGTTTAAGTTGTACGCATTGACAACGCATAGGTATTTTAACAAGAGGGTTAAACTAACTCGTAACCTTAAGAAAAGAAAAGAATAAGGACCTGCGATAGCCAGTAGTGTAAAAGTGCTAGACACCATCAATGTATACACTGACGGTGAACGCAATTCTTACACTATGGTGGCTAATCTATTCACTATTATGGGGTGTATAACTAGTATAGAGTAATACAAGAATTATTAATACATGGATAGGCATGGTTGTAGATAGAACTACCCTTAACACACCAAACCAAACAGTGGATAAGAAACAATAAAAGTATAACTTACGATTCTTATACACTCTAACACATGCCTTATTTTTCAGATTGCTAAGTCCACTACTTATACACCAATAGTGATATTTAAGTGCTCGGATTGTCGATGTATACAAGTTAAACTCATCTAAATAACTTCACAAGGTAAGGGAGAGTCTATTGAGCTCAAACCTCATTAGAGACAACATCAAGTTTCTTCTGATCTTCTCCTTGAACATTGACAGCACCTTGAACTCCAGTAAGATTAGAAATTCCAGCTCTTTGGACTAAAGAAGCAATCTGCTTACAAGCCATTGAAATGCTTGAAATAACTATGGTAAGTTCAGCATCAATAGTTCCAGCTTGTTCTTGTCTCAATAACCAGCTTGTTAATGTTTGCAGCTCATAGCCACTCTTTTTCTTGGTCTCTGTAAAACCTGAAGCTGTCTCTATTGCCATGCACTTTACTCCTCCATTAAATGACCTTCTCTTTGTGCTGTTTTTGGGGCATAAAAATGGAGTCTTTTTGTCTAAAGCAAATAAAAATGGAGTCTTTTTGTCTAAAGCAGATAAATATGAAGTTGTTGCTGTTGCTGCCATTGTGATTTTCTTGGGATTCTTCAAATCACTAAAATTTCTCACCTAAAAGTTCATTCTGTAATATTTATTCCAAAGATTTGTTTTTTGAGGTTCATTGGTAGTTTTCTTGGGGGGGTCTTTGGAAAGTGTAAGGCTGGTAGAGGATTTGTGTCAAGTGGGTCCCACTTATCCTCCTCCATGGAAATCTTTTCCTTTCATTTGTGGTTAAGCTTTTGGAAATCTACAAATGACATCATCCAAGTTTTCAGAATTTTGAGTATATTCTTATTCTTGGAGGAAGTTTAAACTTCTTTGGTTAGCCCATGGATTAGGGGAATGATATTAATCAATATCATGTTTAGTAGAAATTGGATTATGTATTATAAAGACAAAAATATCTCTCAAATTCTTTTACACTTTCTTTTTTATTTTTTATATTTATAGTTTTGTACTAGTAAATTATTTTACAAAATTTATTTATTTGCGGGTTCATATTTTCATAATATAAAAATAAATAACTTAACCATGTCAAATTTTTAAATTTTATTTATTTGTAGTTTCATATTTACATAATAGACAAAAAACATTTTGCCATGTCAATTTTTTTTATATAATTAATTTAGTTGAGTGATTTTATTGATACAAAACAAAGTCCAATGATGTTAAGTATAATCTCAAAGTTAGGTGACCTTGTAAGATAATCATTATTTAAAATTACAACTTTCAAATTTTAAATGTGTAAATATAGATTGTCTATTTTATAATTGTTTACTATTTTTTTATTTTAATAATAGATTATCTATCTTTATTAAAATTAAAGATTGACATTTTATTCGTGATAAATTTATGAAAATTACAATTATTTACTCTCAAATAATTCAAGTGAGAAAATAACAAAAATAATTACAAAATTATTATTCTCCTAACTAGTTAGAAATCACACAAAAAAAAATCTACTTTGATTTAATTACATGAAAAATAGAAAATTTCATAATCGTTGAAGGGCATAATTGGAAAGAAAGTTTTTATAGAAGTTTAAACCGAATACAAAATTAAATGGAAAGCAATAAACCAAACATGGGGTAAAAAAATCCATATATAACTAATCCCTGCATTACTAATCCGTACATTACTAGTTCTGTATTTTTCATTTTGTACCAAACGATCCCTAAAAGAATTATTGTGACACATTAGTTTGGGCTTGGGATATTATAGGATTATTTGCACATATATATTTGATTTTGGTGCCACAATTTAAGTTAGGTCCTTATTTTATAATTTTTTTGTAGAATTAATGGTCAAAAATATATTTAAAATATTATTTTTGTAAGTCTCATATTTCATTTATTAGTTATTCTCCTTTTCTACTTAAACTATCATCAGTTGTGTATTAAAACACACTTGGAATTTGACTAGACTAACTATCAACCAAATGTCAAGCTTTAATTTTTTTAAGAGAAATATTTATAAATGACTATAATTTGGGCCTAATTAAAAATCTACAATTATAAGTTGAGGTACTTACTATTCATTGCAAGAGGAGAAATGTGAGTGAGATTGGGAGAGAGAGGAGAGACGATCAAGATTGGAAAGAGAGGAGAACTGTTAGATACATGTTATATTTGATAAATACACATTGTATCAAAAAATATATTCTGAATTGGTTGTAATCATGCATATAGACTGATAAATAGAGGTTGATATTAGTTTTATCACTTATATTTATGCACTTTTGTAATGCTTGTATTGATTCACGATATAAAAATACACAAATACAAATACAAGTAATCTTGTATTTGATACATACAAGTAATTTTGTGTCACTTATATTTATTCGCAATACATAAATACAAATAAGTCGCAAATGACATATACAAAAGTTACAAATAGGATCAAAATAGAAAAAAATTACATAGAAAATCTAAAATGACCATGAAGGTCTTGCACTTGACCTATCATAAAAATTTATATTGATAAGGTGCTCGATAAAATTGTGCACCAAAAGATACACGTGTGGCAAAGTGTGATAATTTTAGTTTGCGCCAATGTCCAAAGTTAGACGTAGAAAAGAAAGAGATGCATAAATTTATGTATGTATCAGTAAGAAGTTTCATGTATTCACAAATTTAGTATGTCTATAGCGGGAATGTTGGGTAAATATTTAAGTAATTGGAAATGAATTACTAGAAAGCAGTACGACGGGTCATGAGGTACATTCAAAGAAGTAAAGTTTATATTCTCATTTGTTGGAGGTCGAAGTGTTTGAAAATTGTGAGATATTTTGTTTTATATTATGTTTTCATATTGGTTGATTTCTAGTGTGAACCCCTTTCGATTTCTTCATTTTTTAAATTCTGACTCCATCGCTATATCTAATTCTCTTTGTTTTGTAGCTGAGAGAGTTTACCAAATATTTCATCAACGCAACCCCAGAAGATGGAGTTAGTGATGGGTACACATGCAAAACATCAGATGTAGTGGTTGCAAACATGAAAGAACACATTGAATCTTGTGGTCTTTTTGGAATTTCTTCTGATGATTTGCTTGAGCCTCAATTTGTCTCCAAATTATGCTCACCTGCTTGTTATCCTTTACTTCAACTTGGCAAGGTAAAAATAACAACTTTTATCAACCTCTCTCATCTTTGTTTTAGGGAAAAAAGTGATGCATGCATATATATTTATCTTTGCTCTCTAAAAAATGAAATCGAAAAGAGTAATTCTCCTCATGGGAGAAAGGGTGCGCGCTAAAGTTAGAACAATTCTTTTTTGCGATATAGTTGTAATTTCATTAGTTCAGTATTTAAGGTCTTACCTTATCAACGTATAAAAAAAAAAAAGAAGGTTGGTTTTTCTTTATTCTCCTTTTTCCAGTTATAGGGCGGAGAGAAGGAGGCAATTGAAACTTTTAGAGTCGAGTTTACGCTCTTTCCTCCTTTTTCAATACGCTTTTCATAGACGTAGTCGTACTCAAGTACCTTTGTATGCTTTTTTTTATAAGTTTATATTTATTGAATTTTAAAAAAAGTACCCCCTTTGTCTCATTTTTATCTGACACTTTTTCTCTTTCAAAATTGGGGGTAGGGGAAGGGGAAATGGGGGATAATAATGTCGGGAGTCGAACCCTCACTAACAAGGTAGAAGTTCAGGTAGTCAATCAACTGAGCTACTAAGATTCCCCCTATGTGACACCTTTTCTTTTTGGTCTGTCCCCAAAAAAATGTCACCTTACTCTAATTGAAAATAAATTGACTTTAAAATTTTCTTTTTACCCTTAATAAAATAAATCTTAACCACACAAATTTCTCAAATTGATTTTAGACCACAAGTTTCAAAAATCTTACTTTTTTTCTTAAAGACTGTGTCAAATTAAAGGGTGCCACATAAAATGAGACGGAGGGAATAGTTATTTCAAAAAATTTACTTTACCTAAATTTTTATCCTTCTGGACACGACCCAAATGAAAAAAAGATTCTATCTCTCTTGTACGTGGTCATAAATTAATTTTGGACCGGGTTTGAATAAAAAGGGTTTGAGTTAATCTGAATAATTTTTGCAAGTCGTGTGATGTTTTTGAAATTGAAAAATCAATTTTAAAATTTTTGAGTCAAGGATCTTCCGAAAACAACATTTAGCTCTATGAGGTAGTGTTAAAGTCTACGTACATTTTACTCTCGCTAGACCTCATTGTTAGATCTCACCGAATATGTTGTTATTTATTTCTTGTTAACGAAAAAGGTAAATATGTACAATTTATCAGATAATAAGAATATATATATATATATGTCGTAATTTCGATTTTTTGAATTTATTTATTTGGTGAAATGTGCAGGAGCACACTTGCCAGACCTATGTAAGAAGAACAAGAAGTTGCAGAGCAGTGGTGCTGCTGAAGATGCTGATGCTCCTGCTCCATCTCCTTCTTCTTTCTAAATTATTTTTAAACCTTTTTTTTTAACAAAAAATTACAAATGATTTTTTTTTACAAACAACTTTATTGTTGTTTGTGAAATGTTACATAATGTTTAATTTTTATTTTTCCTGGCCCTGAGACATGTTATCATTTGTACCAATTCTTTTTCCACGGAATATTTAATAAAAATTCTTCTTTCTTTTACATGGGATTTGTTGTTTGATTATTGAATGGAAATTTCTATCAGAAAGCGAGTAAATATAAATCTTTATAATTTTGAACGGAAGAAATTAATTAGACCTGTAAAGATTTTTTATATATATATTATGTTAAATATTCATACATAAAAAATTAAAATAATTGATATGACCCGATTGTGATCATAAATATCCTACTTAGTTTAAGAACTTAAGAAGTAGGTGTGTTGAGAAACTGAAGTAAGATATTGCCAAAATCCTAGGCATTATCAAAATTATAATGGCAAATACAATTATAATATCTTTGGTTCAATTATAAAAACAACTTGTAAGTTTTATACACCTAAGAATAAAGAAATACTGAGAAAAATATCAATTTGATAAGTATGACGACTTTATAAATAAAGAAAATTTGTGTCAAATATCAAAAACTTTATATATATCAAAACGAGTGATGCTTCTTCATAAATAGGAAAACCAATACAAAAATGCACCTAATTATGCAATATCATCATCGTAATAGAGACAATAGGTTAAAAAAAAAAGTTCAATCTTAATTATACACTTAATTATAAGATTAACCAATTAAAATAGCACAAAATACCAATTTTATCCCTCTGAACAGCAAAGCAGAACATATTGATCAAGTGCTGCTTGTTATTTGCTTTTATTAAATAGTAAAAAAATGCATGATATATCAGGTGTCTGCTGTGTTGATAAAATAATTTGAATAGTCTAATGTAAACAATAATAGTAAAAAGATTACTTTATCTGAATTAAATTTAAATTAATCAAGATAAAAATTGCTTGAATTCTTTAAAGTATCAATAAATATATGTTGCATATTTCAAATATGATATTCTGTTCGTCTCATTTTATGTGATATCATTTAATTTGACATGATATTTAAGAAATAAAGAAAACTTTTAAAACTTATAATATAAAATAATCCTTAGATATTTGTGTAGTCAAATAATCATTTCATTAATCATAAAAGAAGAATTTTAAAGTTGTTGAATTATTTCTAATTATAATAAGATAATATTTTTTTTTGTGATAGACTAAAAAGAAACAATCATCATATAAATTGAGATAAATAAAATATATTTTTGAAAAATATCGTATTAGTGCGATAAAATTTTTGATGGGTAAAAAGGGTAAAGTGAGCTGGCTTCACTCTCTATATACCTACCTTCATCTATTTTGCAGTTGTACTTGGGCGGGTACCCAAACTACACAAATCAAATTTTTAAAACAAAAAAAAAAAAAACGGAAGAAAAAAAATGGAAAACGATTCACTGGAGATTCAAGAAGTGACGGTCGCCGTTGACGGGTTTTACGGCGGAGGAATTGGGGAGGCCGGTGGTGCCGGCGGCGGTGGTGCCGGCGGCGAGGAAGAGGAAGTGTTGATGCTAGAGGACGGAAGTGGAAGCAGTGATCAAGTGAGAAAGAAAACAACAGACCGTGTTAAAGGACCATGGTCACCTGAAGAAGACGCAATACTTAGTCGTTTGGTAAGCAATTTTGGGGCGAGGAATTGGAGTTTGATCGCCCGTGGAATTTCCGGTAGATCGGGAAAATCGTGCCGGTTGCGGTGGTGTAATCAGCTTGACCCAGCCGTTAAACGCAAACCCTTTACCGGTAACTTTCGGAAACCATCTGTTCGGCCATTTGGTGAAAAGGGGTTTTATGGAAATTTAGTTTCTATTTGTGATTTGATCCTGCATTGAATTTGGGGTTGATAAGATCTTGACAGTAAAGTATTGACTATAGTTGAATATCTGTTGAAATGTAGTTTCTGTTTGAGATTTTTTAGTTGTATTGTTTAGCTCAAGCAAAGTTTGTATTTTGAACCTGTGGTCAAGAAAATCTTGAAGGTATTGACCATAGTTGAATATTTTCAGTGAAATGTAGTTTATACTTGTGAACTTGTAGTGCATTGATGTTAAAGTCGAACAAAGTTTGGATTACCTGTGGTCAAGATTAAAGTCTGGATTTTACGAATCAAGAAAAGATTAATGTATGGGTTTTCAACCAAAGGTTATCTTGAGTAGAAGGTATTTGATCATAGTTCTGTATTTAGGTGAAATGTAGTTTCCACTAGTGGTCTTGGGAGTTTATTGCGGTTTAGATCCAGCAAAGTTTGGATGTTTAATTTGTCAAAATTTGATTTTCAACTTAAGGTTAGGAGAATTCTGAACAGAAGGTATTGAACACACTTGAGAGTTCTAATGATCATAAGGTTTGGGAAATTGCGTAATGATAAAGATGCATTCAGGCTTTAGTCACGGATCATTCAAGTGAATAGGTGATCTCACCTGTGCTACATACATTTTTGACATGTAAAAAGAGACTGTTACTTTCATTCTTTTGGACTTGCATGTGAATTTTCATTTGAGTTGAAAATACATCTAGATGTTTCAGCATGTCTGGTTTCACTCAAGCTATGCTGCTTGGAATCTTCAAAAATGCCACTGCGTGTGTGTCAGGTCCATCAAAAGTAGTGCATTTTGGAGGATCCTGACACGGGTGTGGCTGCATTTTTGGAGAGTCTGAACAACATAGCACTCAAGTCCAATTATTTGCCATTGTTCTCTGGCCACGTGACCCTGTTACCCCCATTCTCGAGAAGTAGACAACTGATTGTTAAGAGTAGTTCATCTTTAGGTTGCTCGTAGTACCGTGAGAGGGAAGAGTTTTAAGTTTTTTCTAGTATATAATAGTAGGTCTCTGCAATAGTCTTGAAACTCAAAGTTAGTGAATCGTGGGACGGCCTGGTCTTATAAAAGTTGAAGTGTGAATAAATGACAGTATGGTATAACTCTTCAGTAGAAAACAAAAAAAGAATTCAGCTTTGAGAACGTGGCCATGACTTAAGCCAGTAGTTTTAAAAATGAAAATTCTAAAAGCAGAAGAAGCAGAAGAAGATTCGCACACAGAAAACGAAAAGAAGAGTAAGTTTTCTGAAGAAGAGAAACAATACTAGGGAAGCCAATCAAGAAAAGAAAGGAATACTATAAGATTGCAATCTTAGAAGAAGAAGAAAAAAAAGACAATTAAGAGAAGACTAAGTATATCTGAAGAGAAATCCTAGTACTGAGATTGCAGAATGCCCTTGTTTTCAATTAAACCTACTGTTTCTTTTTGTTTTAATTTATGTTTTACTGTATGAAGTGTACACTTTTCAAAGTTGCTTTGCTCTATCCATGCAAGCGAGGAGCCCTCACTTCATCTCTTTATTGCTCTAGGCGTCCAAGCATAGACATGTAATAATACAGACTAAAACTGATTACAGATAGGTTGCTGCAAATTAATTAACCAGGTTCTCATATGCTAAGGTGGGTTGGGAAGTAAAAGAGGGAGTGCGCAGAATACTTTCCTATTTGTTTGACAATTAAGGAGGGGAAGCAAAAGTGTTGAGGTTGCATCTTCTCTACAGTGAGCTTAGGTCCTTCCCCTCGATAAACAATTAAACCTCTTTACATCTATAAAGGATGGTACTATTGCTGATTTTCTGTCCCTCTCTCTCTGATTGGCAGCTACGGTTCAGGAGGAATTTGAATGATTGAGAGATAGAAGAATTTTATCAATTGTTTAAACAATAAGGATTAGTTTATATTGATCATAGTAAGGTGGATACCCTGATTTGACTGGCAAGTAAAGACAAGAAATTTTCAGTTAAGAATTGCTACAGCATGCTGATAAAACAATAAGGTCAGTGGAGTTGGGGGATGATATCGAAGACAAAAGATGCTGCTAAGTAGCATATTTTGGATTGGTTGCACCATGGGTCGACATGTTTAACTCAAAATAACTTGCCGAAGAGAGATTTTGACCTATATAGTATATGTTTCTTGTGTCAAGAAGATCAGGAAACAGTTGAGCATCTATTTCTCCATTGAAGATTTTCTAGAGAATGTTGAGGGTTATTCGTAGACATTTGTGGTAAGGTTTACTGGAATGTTGGCAGCAGTAGGTGATACCCAAAGAAGTAGATGTTTACAAAATCTGTACTGGATAGTTTGAACATGGATTTCTTGGATATGTTAGGAAGAAGAGTGTAGGAGGCTTCTTTCTGTTTTTTTCCCCCTTCTCTTGTACCATCTTGATGCCATTTACTAAAATATTTTACCTTGTCATTTAAAAAAAAAAAGAGTGTCTACAATACTTGTAGTGGAATGTGCTCTTCTGCATACATATGTGAATATTTGGTGCGGTGCCACATCAAAGTAGATATGCTTTTTAGTTTCCAATTATATCACCTGTCGGTTCTTATATTAGGAATCAATTATTATTATTCATGCTTATATAGTACTGTTGAACGAAACTAATAATTCTGCACTCTTGACAGATGAAGAAGATCGAATTATCCTTCAGGCCCATGCTGTTCATGGGAACAAATGGGCATCAATTGCAAGGCTTTTGCCAGGTAGAACAGACAATGCCATTAAAAATCATTGGAACTCAACCTTGAGGCGCCGCTGTGCGGAACTTGGAAAGTTAAGAAGTGACTCCAGCAACATCCTGGAGGATGTCAGTGCTGAAAAATCAAAAGCCTCATCTGAGGAAACCCAATCATGTGGAGATGTGAATTCTTTAAAAGCTGTTGAAGGAAAAGACGTTAGCTCTCAGGAAAACCAAGAAGATAATCACTATGAGGATAAGAGTCAAGGAGAAGTTCAACGGAGTGATGTAGCAAATGATCCTCGTACTCTCTTCCGTCCTGTGGCTCGCATAAGTGCTTTTAGCACATATGGTTCTCTGAATGTCCCAGAATCCCAACTGCAAACTCCAAGGGTAGTTCCTATCCAACCACCTGATCTTGGGGTAAGCAAATTGCTTGAAGGAGCTTTCACTGACAGATTAGTGCCTCACCAATGTGGCCATGGCTGTTGTGGCAATGCCAATCAAGAAATTAACGTAAGTTCACTATTGGGGCCTGAGTTTGTTGACTATGCTGAGTCTCCTTCCTTCTCAAGTCATGAGTTGGCCACATTAGCCACAGAGATAAGCAATGTTGCTTGGTGTAAAAGTGGTTTGGAAAACAGCAGCATCGAGGTTATCTTCAAACCAACCAGGGAAGCTTGCGGTACCTCTCATTTGCCAAGCAGACCATTCTAATCCTTCAGATTAGTAACCATATATACGTATACATATAACTTGGAAATGGTGATGGATGCAGTGTCAACCTCAACAAGTAGTCAATTTTGAGGCTGAGTTGATTTACCGAGTTTATTTGGAATACAGAGTATAGGATAAAAAGAATTTGGATACCCGAACTGGTTGAAAAGAGTGTAAATGCATTATTTTCCTAGGTCTTCATTCATTTATGAGGAGGAATTCTAGAATTTTTCTTATAGTCAGATGAGTCCAGTTGAATCGTATGATCCAAAGCTTGATATGTTATAATTCAACAAGATGATGGATTTTTTTATTCAAAGAGTGCGGTTCCTCTTTGCTTTGTTTAGCCTTCTACTCAGTTTGGATGGCACAAGAAAAGAGAAAGATGTTAGCCATTGGCAAAAATGCTATACAATAGACCCGGCCAATGGTCGAGTCCTTCCTCAGACCTTGCGCATAGTGGTAACTTTTAGTGCTGGCAAAATCATAACATGTCTTCTGCATAGGTTATTTTGTAGGGTGACTTTGAATGTAACTTCAAATCTCAGAAATGAGTGAATCTTAAATCATTTTTCTTGCTGGTTAAGTCCAACTTTATGTCTTTTTAGATGGTACTACATTGTTCTTCCAATTATTGGAACTTTCAGTGTCAATGCCATTATGTGTGTGATTTAAGATTCTTTTTGTTGGCTGGTAGCTGTATTAGCACATAAGTTTTAGATTAAAGCAATTATTATTGCAAATAAGAGTTCTAAGCACAATGATAAAGTTGCTTATTCAGAAATGAGAAGTGATATCCTTAATTGCAAGGACCAACAAAAATGAACAAAGCCAAAAAGAAAAAAGGAGTCCTACAGACAGCCCTTGTGAAAGGAAGTACTGTGTGGGGAAGTTTTAGTTGTTGCTACCAAAGCCCTTGTAATTAAATGAAAAAGACAAGTCCGGTGCACTAAAATTTTTATTATGTGCAGGCGAAGGACTCGACCACAAGGGTCTATTGTATGCAGTCTTACCTTGTATTTCTGCAAGAGACTATTTTCAAGATTTGACCTCGTGACCTCTTGGTTACATCGTAGCAACTTTACCCATTACTCCAAGTGATATGCCAAAATGTGGTCTAGTGATAAATGAAGTGGGTTGAATATCACGAGGTCTGACGTGAAGCTTTCATAATATTTTTCTTTGTACATTGAATAATGAATTTTTTTAATTTATTTTTAAAATAATTGTTTTTGAATATGGTACGAACAAAATATCATGAAAATCTAATGAAGTAAAAGTTTCCATATTTTTCTCTTAATAAGAGTGATGCATCATGTGATTATAATAAACATAATAAAGTATATTAGTTTTTTTAAAAAAAATTTAAAAAGGCATCGTAGGATATTAGAAAAGAAAAAATATTTTCATTGCATATTATTATATTGTAACTTTTGGTATTTAATTCTATCAAATTTTGTCGACTGCGATTACCACTAGATTATGTTTAAAACATAAAAAATTAATCAAAAATCATATCAAAATAGAGATTATTGTAACAATTTTGAAAAGTCTAATTTTGAATATACATCATAAAGTAATCAAAAAATTGATAAGATACAATTTTCAAAAAAATTATCAAACCGGTCATTGATACTCCTAGCAAACATCTCATATTGAATAAGTCGAGGCGTACACAAACTAGGTCGGACACCAGAATTATATAGAACAACAACATACCCAGTGGAATCCCATAAGTGAGGTCGAAGGAGGGTACAATATACGCAGACCTGACCACTATCTCATAGAGACATAAGTGAGGTCGAAGGAGGGTAAAATATACGCAGACCTGACCACTATCTCATAGAGACAGAGATGTTGTTTTCAGAAGAGCCTCTTCTAAAAATTATCAAACCCCAAAATATCAGGACACCACAAACAACAACAATATATCCAGTGAAATCTCACAAGTGAGGCCGAAGGAGGGCAAAATATATGCGGACCTTATCATTGTCTCATAGAGACAGAAAGACTGTTTTCAGAAGACCCTCGTCAGACTTCAAAATATCATGACACTACAATCATATAATTTTAAAAAATAAAAGAATCTGGTGTACTGGCTCCTCTTTAACCACCAGAAAGATCCAGTAGTACCATGAAAGCAAAAGAAATCAGTGCTGTATTATTCTTTCTTTTAAATCCAAACTTTGACTCATATTTAGATATGTGAAAGTGATAGAAAACAAACATGTGCTAAGTTTTCAGTCTTTCAGAGTCAAGTGATTTATTTTTTACTCTTGTGGACCATACTATATAGGTAAAAATTAAAATAAAAAAAGAATATATAAATTATAGCAATGTAGAGTAGTAGTTAAACAACTATTATCATATAGGGGTTAAGTAAATGTTTGTAGAAAAAGTTAGTATAAATTTGTTTTTTATAGACTAATTTATATTATTTTAAATATTAACTTAAATAATTTTATAAAATTTATTAACAAATTTAAATACGGAGAAAAACATCACATCAATTTTCTTTTCTTTTCCTTTGATGGAATAAAAGTTCAGGCAGAAACCAAACAAGGGGCTAAGGGGAATGGGTTTGAGCTTTTCCTACTTGTCACGCAAAGTCTCCCTCACACATAAAACAAACGTCCTTGCTACTCTTATTTCATCGCAAAGTTCGAGAATAAAGTTTACGTAGATTTTATTATTAGTATTTTTCTAAGATAAAGATATTATTTTAAAAGACATAGAGTTGAGTAAAGCAAATTAAAATAAGTATGAGAAGTGAAAGGGAGTGTGAAGAAAATATATATAGTAACTAATACGGAAATACTAATGATAACAAAGTAGAGCAATAGTTAAAACGTCATAAAGAAAAGTATACGGTGGGAGAAATCAGAGGCAAGAAACTATACGAATAAAATTAATCGTATAATAGACATCATTAAGCTTTAAATTCACTGAAAAATAAGAGAATATTTGGCTAATACATACTAATTTTCTATCTTAATCTGTGACTTTCACGCTTTTTATCTAAGGCATCATGTCTCACTTGCTTGATAAACTAAAATTGTGTCATGTCCTTTCTAGTTATCTTTTTTAATAATTTTTCAATTTATCTCTATCTTTTCTTGTACTCATTATATCCGATCTTTCGCGCCTCATCAGTGAAGCATTTGTTATTCTCCTCTCCACATGCGTAAAAACCCAAACCCTTCCCTTTGTTAATGCTGGAATAGAAACACAATATTATTAATATGCATATATGATTTAGTTACAATAGCATAAACTACTTGTATTATTTGGAAAATTATTCTAAGTGTTATTCACTCATCCCTTTTATTACTTCATTACACCAGTACTATTAATATGAATATATAATTTTATGCTATTCTAACCACAACTAGAAGCAAGTTACTTAACTAGTAGTTATGTCAAGTAACCCCCCGCCCCTCCTTTTTTTTTTTTTAATAATATGATTTTTATATATAGTATAAATCAATAATCAACAGAAAAATGATATTAATTTTCAAAAATTAATATTATCTAATGCATCAAATAAGCAAATTATAATTTAATATTATCTCCACATGGCGAATATTAATTTCCAATAATTTTTCTATTTTAAGTTTAATAATTGATGATGTTCAATTTAGTATATATAATAGTTACTACTTTTTAAATGTTTTATGAATCTATTATTATAAATATGTCTATGATGTATGATAAACTTTTTATTACATCAAACAAATGGGATAATAATTTTGTATGATTATTTTGTTTTTTAATATACATTTGATTTTTATCCGGTATGTACATTGGAGCCTGACTAAATTTGAATTCGCATTGAAAAGTCTCATGTTGGGAATGGGGGTGGTAACCACTCCCTAATAAGCGAGACTCCATACTTAAGAGAACTTGAACCCGAGACTTTTGATCAAAAATAAAAAAATATTGAGTACTGCTCGACTATAAAATTTGTTGGTAATATGCATATATGGTTTAGTTACAAAAGCATACTTGTATTAGTTAGAAAATCAATCAAAATTTCATTCCTTTTACTTCTTTAGACCAAACTTTGACGTAAATTTTGGTCAAAGGGTTGTTTAATTTTAGAGGGGGAGGACTTTATAAGTTTAAATAATTTATGAATATTTATATAAATTAATTTATTGAGAATTATTTTTAAAAATAAAATAATATTCTGAAAATAAACCAAAAAAAGTGCATCACACAAAGTAAGAAATGAAAACAACAAATTAATACTAGATGTACCATTTTTCTTTTTTTGGTGAATATGCAATGCAGGTTGCAAATAAGACAATACAACACCTGAAAAAGGTAAATTAAGATTATATTTAGTAAATTGCAAAAGGGAAACAAAGATACACTCAGATTTGCTAAATAGGGTGGATGGAGGAAAAGATAAATGTACTAATTTTTTCCCTTGATTTTCATACCAATAATAGTAAGTTAATAACAACAACAATAGTATAATTTCATAAATAGAGTTTGAAAAGATACTATTTATAAGCAAATTTTATTTTTAATACAAATATAAATTTTAAAAAAATCCGACTTAAATAAAATATATCAATTTTTACAAGTAATTATTCATAAAATTGACCAATCTTTTTTTTACTCTATAATAGAAGAATGCATAAAGGAGCTTAGAGTCAGTCACTCGATTGACCCGATTAGCTCTTTAACTTTAATTTTTTCTATTTATGTTTAGAATTTTCTTCATGTCAATTTATTCACTTTACATTTTTTAGTATGTTATGTATTTGAAAATTATAGTATTATATATTATAATATAAATTATAATATTTTAATTAATATATTTAATAAATTATATTAAAAATTTAATTGAATCTCAAAATTTGATATATATCTTGTAAATTAGAAAAAAGTAGCAACTTATTTAAAAATTATGTTAAAAGTACTAAAATTTTTTTAAATCATATAAGAAGTTGGTTGTCTCTCCTAATTTTATTTATGCCATATAAATTAGGACAATTAGAATCAATGATATTGGATTGAGTTCATCCACGCGCCCAATATCTAAATTTTCATTTTCAAAGTATCATTATTGATGAAAGATGATATTTTGATGACGAGATTGATATCTTGAAGTGAAGTTCAATTAGACTAGATGAGATGACGATATGAACACCATATTTTGAAAGTAGTATTGAGCGTCGATTTGGGTAAGAGTATAATTACTTAAATTCTATAAACTACGTAGCAAGAGTATGATAGATGTTATGCCTCTATTGTCCCATAAAAAGACTTTTATATTGGATCCATTGACGTTATGTCCTTTACCTTCGAAAGGTACTGGATGATTGTAGCAACACCAATAGTTCGTTATATCATCATTAGCTCATGAGTGCCGGTTGTCGCTTACATAAATTCACTAAAAGTATATTTATTTATTTATGATTGATTGATGAAAATATTGTTTATATTTTAAAACTTGCATGGTATATTGATATTGAGTTGAGTTGTTTCATTCTTTTCTTGAGTATCTTGATGTATTATTCTACTCATCCATCTTACATACCATACATTCCACGTACTGACACTACTTGGTGTTGGATCATGCAGAAATAGATATAGAGATCCCCATTAGATGCTTCACTGTAGATCTATTCAGTTTCAGATAGTGTTGAGACATCCTTGCTTTCAGAGAAATCAATTATTTGACTTATTTTCTTGAGATTGTCTTTTGGTGGGTTTGTGAGATGGCCTTGAGATAGAGACTTCATAAACATATTTAAAATAGAGTTGAAAGTTGAAGTGAAGTTTAGTTTCTTTTAGAGTCAATTTTGAAAACTATTATGATTTATTTGAATTGGCACCTTGAGTTATTTTAATAAGCAATATCTTGTAAATTATTTTTATATGATGATATAAATATTCACTTGAGTGCTTTTTTTATTTATTTCATTGAGTCTTCCGCTAATTGAATGAGTTATCAGATCAAGTGATTCGCTTGAAAATCAACAATAGTTTCTGAGTATCAGCCATACTTGAGATATTCTTTCAAAGCGTGATAGATAATTAGATAAAATTTAACTCTACCTTAATCGTCAACATGTATAATTAAAAAAAGAAAGTTAAAAGAATATCATACCATGATTTTTTTATGTTTGGCCCTATTGAGTATGAAAACAATGAAATAAAGAAGGAGAAGGATCAACTGACCACAAAATAATTTAATTACCATTATTATACAAAAATATGAGCAATAGTAATACCAACCAAGGAGAGTGAAATAGAAACACCAAACATGAAATTTCGCAAGTGGGGTCTTGGACGGTGAAATGTACGCAGATCCTACCACTATCTCATAGAGGTAGGGATGTTGTTTCCAGGAAACCCTCGTCTCAAAAATCCATAAGCAGAATAAACTAGATACGAAAAAAAGGAAAAAGAAAAGAGAAACAAGGAAGAACGACTAATAATGAAAGCAATCATAGAAAGTAAATACAATAAAATTACACACATAAGATGAATACTGACACCACAGGATCTAAAGACCCGATTAATCTTACTAACCAATCCCTACTAACCTATTAGCCTGCTATTCTAATACGCAACCTCCACTCCTTTCTATCTGAGGTCATGTCCCGGTGAGCTTGGTGAGATCAAGTATCGTCATATCTTGTCTGACGACCTCTCCCAATACTTCTTCTATCTACCTCTACTCCTCCGTGTAGCTCCTAAATCAAATGTCTCGCACCGGAGCATCGGTACTTCTTCTTTGTACATGTTCAAACCATCGCAGTCTCACTTCCCTATCTTGTCAGCCATAGGGGCCACCCCTAGCTTCTCTTGGATGGTCTCATTCCTAATCTTATCACTTCCAGTATGTCTACACATACATCTCAACATCCTCATCTCCGCGACTTGCATCTTCTGAACATGTGAGTTTTTTATTGGCCAACACTCCACCCTATATAACAAAGATGGTCTAACCACCATTCTGTAAAACTTACCTTTAAATTTAGGTGGTATCTTTCTATCACACAATACTCTAGAGGGAAGCTCCCGTTTTATCCATGCTGCCCCAGTACGATGTGTGACATCATTGTCAATATCGCCACTACTGTGGATGATGGACCCAAGATATTTAAAGTTTACTATCTTAGGAATAGGTAGAGTGAAAGATAAAGAGATTAAAAAAACGCCAAATACTAATCTTAAAATGCTTGTGTAATAGATAAGATTTTTCTATTTTTTCGACTTTGTAAATTCCAATACGACGTTTTATTTATTTTTAAAAAGTAACATCAGTTGAAAATAAAAATACAAAAAAAAGGTTGCTATCCATAATCGACATGGTTTATTTTTGAGTGTGCTTATATATAAATAAAAAATAAAATTATATATATATAATATAATTTTTTTATCAAAAAAAATTCGAATAAATTATTGAGCCTCATTGCACAATTACTTGTATTCACCAACTCCAAAGAGATTGGGATTTTTTCTTTTAAAAAAAAGGTGGGAAAGGAACCACTACTCGAATGGTTATAATTACCAAACACTAAAAACGATTACAATTTACACCAACCACAATCATTTTCACCACGAACACAAAATATTGAAACCAGAAACTTAAAAAACCAAACAAAGATAGTGTAAAAAAAAAAAAAAACAAAGAATCTATCATAGATTCTTATTTCACTTTTCATATTTTCTACCAAATAAAAAAATGCAGAGATCTTGAATGGACGGTCCAGATCATTTGATGTACTCATTCAATTTTTTCGTTTGATTTTGATTTTAAATTGATATAAAAAATTTAAATTTTATGATTTTAAATTAAAAAGAATAAAAATATCAAAACACATTTTACTCTTATGATTTTAAATATGTTAGGTGAAAAATTGAAAATTAAAGAATTGTCAAGAAAATGAAAACATACTTTTATTTTTTTTTAAAAAAAGATAAATAAGTTAAAATGGAGTGATTATTTATTACTTTTTTCTTTCAATTTTTTAGGCTTGTTTTGACTTCATACAATATTTAGAAAAAGTAAAAAACATTAAATCTAATAAATTTTATATTAAAAATATATTAAATACTATCAAAACATCTCTTATTCTTATATAGTGTAATATTCTTTCCATTTCCATTTATGTACCATATTCTTTCCATTTCCATCATATTTAAAAAAGTAATACTCTTAACTTTTTTAATTTTTTGGTTATAATTTATTTTAAACTTCATACTTAATTATTAGTGAGATGATCTTAGTCATAAAAATTTCATGTCTTAGTTTTTTTAAAAAATTCACGCTCAGTCAAATATTGTGTAAATTTTGGACACACAAGATTACCTCACCAACTACAGTACAATCATTATCATATCTCTAAGGTGGGCCATTTCTTCCTAAAGTCTGTCACACTGCTACTCTAACAGAACCATGAGCTCTCTTCCTTTTACATTCTTGTTTTTTCCTTCTTAAATCCACTTTTCTCTCCTCTCATCACTTTCTATATACACTTTAAAGAATACATTTTTATACTCTCTCTCTTTCCTTTCTTGCTTACTGCTAAATTTTAGTAAATGGGGTGTTAATGGTTTACCTAATCCATCACCCCCACTACTTCCATAAATTTTACATATTAATAGACCAAGAAATGAGGCATTGGGGCCTTAACTCATGCAGCACTATAAAGGGTAACAAAAAAAATTGAATCTTGGGAGTTGTAATATTTCAAAGTTTTGATTTTTAATGTTTTTAATGGTTTTCTTGGTTATGGGGTTTGTTGAAATGGGAAGAGAATTGAATCTTGGAAGTTGAAATCTTTCAAAAGTTTTGATTTTCTTGGTTTTGGGTTTGTTGAAAATGGCAAATGTAGATGTGTCTCATGTGGATTTAGAAGCTGGCGCCGGCGCCGGTGGACATAGTCGCCGGTGCTCCGGCAGTGGTAGCAGTGTCTGTTTCTCTGATGCTGATGAGGGTTCTTGTTATTCTCAGTTTTATTCCACTGCTGATGGTTCCAATTATGATGATTATAGTTTTGCTTGTGCTACTGAGTCTGAAATAGGGGAAGTTATGGAGGAGTCAAGGAGAGTTTCATCTGTGGCTGAGTCTGATAGATCAGTGGACTTGGAAAATGGAATTGGTGAAACAAAGCTGCATGTGGGGAAAATTGAAAGAGATTGTAGGATTTGTCATCTGAGTTTGGTGAGTTCTGGTCCTGAATCTGGTTTTGCCATTGAATTGGGATGTTCTTGCAAAGATGATTTAGCTGCTGCACATAGAAATTGTGCTGAGGCATGGTTCAAAATCAAAGGAAATAAGTGAGTATAGCAAATCCTTTGGTTTATGTTTCAAATTTCTGACTTTCATTTTATATTGTCGATGTGATCATTCTGATGCTTAAGTGGTAATGTTACCATCTAGAAACATATTACTGTTTAATTTTATGGTCTTCTAGTATAATTGCCTGTATGGTATCTAAGCCGGCTTATACGCATCTCGACTAATTCCATAATACTTGTCACCACCCACCAAGCGTTAGGTACCAGGTGACTTTGTCTGCCAAAGTTAAGTACATGCAGAAAGAAATCACCTAGTATTTGTTGTCTCCACTGTGATTTGAACCACTGTCATCTTGCAAGGTAACTCTGTCTGCCAAAACGAAAAAAAATGACCTAGTTTTTTGTCTCTACTGTGACTCATGCTTCTCAACCAACCAATCTAAGACCTCAGGGATCTCAACAATTAAGTGTTTTTTACACTTAATGGTTTGCAATGAAAATGATTTGTTGAATCTTCTATTGGAAGTGTTTGATTTCTTTATTCATATTGGCAGTACTTGATCTGTCAGAATAGCCCTTTTATGTAGGGTAACGTAAAAGTTTGGTCTGTGATGTCTGTTCTCTTGGGAAAGAGATAACATCCTGTATTTTATGGGAGGAAAAAAAGGAAAAGTTATTTAAAGAATCTATATGGAATAAATAAAATGAAAAGTGAGAGACTAAATCAATTGTAACTTGACAAGTATAGCTAAGATTTGTAACGACACCGACAATTCTTCCTACTATGGTCTTTAGTGTTCTTAACTCTTCCTGATAATTGATATGCACTTTTCTTTTATCAAAGTAAAGATTTAACCTTAGTGGATAAAGTAATAAGTTTTATTTTTGCTCTCTATATGATAATATTTTGCTGTCCTCCACTCTGCATATTCTATTACTTAAATACTTAGATCTTTACTTTGTGTGACAATGACCTGATATGTACATAGTCAAGATTCTAGTGTCATTTTTCAGATAGAAACTTTCATCAATGAGTCTGTTGATCTTGTTAGTAAGTACATGACCAAGTAGTTGAAAGGATCAGATGGAATTAAAACTGAATTTTCTGTTATAGATTGCGTATGCTTGATCCTGAAGATGGGATTTTGATTTGTTGGTCTTCCTGAAGAATCAAGCATATGCAATCTGTAATAGAAAATGGTAAGGTGATAGCAGACCTGGTGGCGCAAGGGGGAGGTGGAGGATTGGAACAACTGAATTGTGCATAATGAATTGCTTGTTTGCTTTTCCTAATAAAGATGCTTCTTTTGAAGACGAGTATAATGATCAAATTCATTCCTAGTATTACAGCAAAGGAGAAAAAAGTAAAGAATCTCATTATAATCTGTTCCATTTGTTTTGATGTTTGTTTTAAAATGTTTTATATTTTGTGAATAATATTCAACTGTGACGCCGGGGAACCAAATTTTTGTTATTCCAACAGATCAAGGTGGTAAAGTAAAACCAATCTCCAAAACCAAATTGGAAAATTTATCTTATATTCAGTTGGCTGTAACAGTTTAGTGACTTCATTCCATGGTTTTCTGGCACTATTGTTTTGCTATTTTTCCATCCATAAAGTTGATTAAGCACTGATAGATCTGTGTAAGCGATATCTTACTGAAATATGATACTTTTGAAGTGTCCATAAGTGCATTAAATATGTATATATACTAACTATATGTATACACATACGTGTTGAGTACTTCTTCCTCTAGTGTTGACTGGTATGCTCTTTTGCCCCTTCCAAAACAGTTGGCTTACTGTACTAGGTAGCTCCACTTATATGAACATACGTCTAGTACAAGGCCTGAAAGTATTGATGACTACAAACTTGGACAGGGCATTTTATCTTATCGCAGTCCTGATTTTTCAGGTTTAGTTCTTTTATGTTCCAAGGGATATGTTTTTCTGACAAAAAAGCTCGATATTTGTTCAATTCAGTGCACCTGCACAACCTTTCATTATGTGCTTCCATCTTTATGCTTCTGTGTGACTTGTGTCAACATTGGAATTCTTTTCACTATTGTGACCCTTTTTAACATTTGAAGCTGTTTTTCCAGGACTTGTGAAATATGCAATTCTATTGCACGTAATGTCGTTGGTCCAAATGAGGTTGAATCAACACAGCAAACAAATGAATCAAGTGCAGTGGCTACAAGTGCAGCATCTGCACCAGTATCATCAGCTTCAGAAGCTCGAACTTGTTTGAATGGCCATCGGTTCTTGAATTTCCTCTTAGCTTGTATGGTGTTCGCGTTTGTCATCTCTTGGCTCTTCCACTTTAACATCCCATCATAGGGGTAGTGCAGGAGATAGCTCATGTGCCATGAAATTCGAAGGCGATTGAAGGATTATGGTGGTAAAAAGAAATGTTTAACACGGCTAGTTTTGGAATGTGCCTACACCCCAATGTTTCATCTGTCTACTACACCTAGATTTAGAGGTCATTTGTAAGTGTGTATGGTCTATTTATGAACTAATATTGATTGATCTCATGAAACTGCCCAGAGTTGTTTTAGTTTGTTATGTTTCAAGTGACTCCTTTTTAATCTAAATTTGGGTAGTTTGATTCATGCATTTTCTTAATACCAATTTCTTGTTAGTTCAAAATGACACTAAATTGACTAAGTTGTCTGGTTAATCTAATTAGGAGGTTTATTAGTTATTTTAATTAAATGGGTAAAAGTTAGGAAACACTATCTAATTACAAATATTTTTATCATATTTTACTTTATAGTTTGAAGTAATTACATAGTCTCACTAATTAATAGTTTTATATTAGATTTTAAATTAGATACACGGAGAGATGAGCGAGAGAGTTAATGTACTTCAAATACATATATTATGATGCTAAATACATGTATTGGAATATTAGATATATTCTAAAAATCCAAATAAATAAAAAAAGCGGTGAGCGAGAGAGGAAAAAACAAACAAGAAAAGAGAAAGACGGGCAATTATTCTTGCAGAGTTTTCGAAAGACCTCGGCTTGAGCAACAAACATCATAGCAAGTTAGCAACTAACAAAATAGTAGTACAAAAATAAAGGGGACATAAAAAATAATAAGAAAACGTACCAAACAGGGGCAACAAACAAGAAAAAACTATTCATTTATTATTTTACTTATAAAAAGTTTAAAATAATGAGTGGAAAAATTGCAATTAAAAAACTTTTCCTTTACAAGAAAAAATTTTCAATACTATGTACTCATACCATTTCAATTTTTTAAAATATTTTTTCAGTACATTTAAAAAAAATATCTCTTTTTTATACAAATTCTTTAATTTCAAGTTTTCACACGACATAATTAAGATTACAATATTATAGAATATTTTAATACTTCATCTATTTCATATCACTTGTCCTCCGTACCTAAAACTAATTGTTTCAATTTATTTGTCCAATTAATTAAGTAGTAATTAAATTAAATAATACAAACTAAATTTAGTTGTCCAAAGTATCATTAATAAAATTATTTTAATAAAACCTCTATCAATTTAACATGATCCAAGTAGTATGAAATGAGAGGACAACAGTAAAATTCAATTTCTTTTCGAGTCAAAACCAAACAAACAAAAGAAATTGAGCAAAAAGAAAAATTGGTATGTTTTGGAATAAGAAAAGTTTTAATATTTGTTTTTTAAATTAAAAAAATTCCAACAACATCATAGGTAGGTTTGAGAGACAAGTTAAGATTAGTTTAACGTCAAAATCTCCAAAACCCTCACACTCCTCTTTCCCTTCTTTGCGCCTCTCACTTCCAAGATTTTCTTAAATCTTCCAGGGTATGTGAATTTTTATCTTATAAAGTTCAAATCTTCTTTTTGGGGTTTTCAATTTCTACATGTATCTAATCTTTCTTTGCTTTTACAGTTCCAATGGCTGCTGCTCCTTCAGACCTTGAAAGAGAACAGGTTTTGTTTTTCTTGCTTTCGCCTTAATGGGTGTTTGTTTTTGATCTATTAGTGCTTTTGAAACTAAAAATCTTTTTTTTTTTCAATAAATTTTTGGGTGAGAGCAGATATTCTCTATGGCAGAGAAAGAGATGGAGTACAGAGTGGAGATGTTTAACAAGTAGGTATCTTTTAGCTTTCTTGAATGTTTGGAATATATCCATTTGCTTGATTTTGCTGAAACTAGCAAATTGTACATTGAAATGATACATCTGCAATTTACATTGAAATAAGTAATAACAACAACATAGCCATGGTGTAATCCCACAATTTGGGTCTGGGAAGATTGTGTTATGCAGACTTACCCGACCTTGAGAAGGTTGGGATAATAGAGGTTGTTTTTTAAAG
Source organism: Solanum medicagineum (assembly GCA_026153255.1). Lineage (NCBI taxonomy): Eukaryota > Viridiplantae > Streptophyta > Magnoliopsida > Solanales > Solanaceae > Solanum > Solanum medicagineum. The sequence goes on along the minus strand of JAPFFP010000113.1, from coordinate 5,529,735 downwards.
GCCTTGGCCAGTTAAAACATATAAAAAATAATTTAAACAAATACAGTAGGAAGAATCCTTGCTTAAAACAATGGATAAGACAGCAATAAGAACAACAAATAATATGATAACCAAATGAAATCGAGATACTTGGAGAGTAATAAAAAAATACTAAGAAAGAAATTGGAAACTAGACAACGCTTGACTACCTTCTATCATAGTCATTGACCTCCAAATTTTTCTATCTAGGGTCGAGTACTCGGTAAGTTGCAGGTGTGCCATGTTTTATCTAATCACCTCGCCTCATCTCAATACTTAAATAAGTAAGTACCACAATTGTATGCTGATTCTTTGTTGTACATTATCTTTTACTACTAACATTTGTGCGGGGAACTGGGATTGATGATGTCTGTCCTTTTGAACATCAAATGTTCCAGATATACAGTTGGACCTTGGTGAGAAAGAGCTGTTGTGTATGGTGTCAACCTTCTTAAACTAGTTAGAGTGAGGAATGGGGATACTTTTGCTTATTCGTTTTTAAGTTTTATGTAGACTTTTCACTTGTGACGTTTTTTTCTTTTTCTTGGGACAAGCACACAGAAAATTTTTTTTGACAGAAGGTGCCGGCTGTGTTGTTTCCGCAGCACCTTTTGAGGGATTTGATTGGGGAATGTTCACACATCTAAAGGCCTAAATTAAGCAAGGAAAAGTGCATTCATGAGGCGGTTTGCACCATTTGACATTGTAATCAAGTCCCTCAAAGGTGCTGTGGGAAAAAAAAGCTTTGTTTGTAAGATATGCTACAAAACTCTTATTATGATGTTTGGAAGTAATTTTTGTCTCTGTATAAAGGTGGTGTTTATCTGTTTTCTAGTTTTTGTCTTGACTTGCTGGGCTCTAGTTCGTATTTGTCATTCTGCCTACTTCTCTAATTCTTTTCTCCTTATAAAACTGTAATTCAGGCTTACGCATACATGCTTCAAAAAGTGCATTGAGAACAAGTATGTTACTCATTCTTCTTATGCTTCTGGTCTTATATGAGTTTTGTGCATCATTTCGTCAATATTTAGTTTCTTGCTTGACAATGCATTTATAAATGGCCTTCTAGGTACAAGGACTCGGAGTTGAACATGGGTGAAAATAGTTGTATTGACCGATGCGTTTCGAAGTACTGGCAGGTAAACCATGGCTGTGCATTCTGACTTCTCTAAATCTTGTAGTTAGCTTGGAAAACGTAATAAATACACAGATCTACTTTCAAGTTGTAAAATTATGTTGGCTGCATTAGCTATATCATCTTACTTTCTTTGTCTAGTGGAAATGGGTAAAACTTTCTTGAACAGATTTGAGTAGTTATATTTTTAACTTTTAAGAGATGAGTAATCTTTTCTATTGACAAATCATGTGGCTTTTGGTATTTCTCTGGTTTAATCATGATATATTTTTTTTTTCTTTTTTCTTCATTTTACACTTTAGGTTGCTGAGAAAAAGATATATTTTAACTAAATTACACGAATAGAATAGATGACCCACTACTTAAAGTGGATTAATAGCTTGGTAGGCCAAGTTTTTGGGAGACCAGAAGTGCTTATTTTAGAAATTAGTGTTTGGCCAAGCTTTAGGCGAAAAATAAGTGCTGGTGGGGAGTAGTGGAAGCTAAACAAGTATCTTTTCTTCAAAGTACTTTTTTGAAAAGTGCTTTTGAGAAAATATACTTAGAAACACTTTTTCAAAGCTTGACAAACACTAATTGGTTCTCAATTTTTTTTTTTCAAATTGATTAGCCAAACACAAATTCTTATCATCAAAAAGCACTTTCCAAAACAAGTTGATTTTAGAAGTTTGGCCAAATAGGCTATAAACATGGATTTCAACATCTTTATAATTATTGAATGGAATGAATATGTAAGAAAGGAGAAAGATATGCATTGTTTTGCCGTTCATATACATCAGTGTATATGCACTTGTTCACGTACCTCTGGTAACACCTTGGAGGCCCGGGCTCACTAGATGTTGGTTACAAATTATAGACACCAAATTAAAGGTGAATTAATAGCTTAGTTTTCTCCCGTTCTCTCTCTAGCCTCTTTCGTTCTCTCGGTGCATTGCAGTGCTAATGTGCACATTTTCTCTCTAGCCTCTCGCTCAGCGTGTTGTAGTGCTAACATGCTCCCTTTGCCAGAATGGCGGGGGAGGCAAAAGAAGCCAGTTCTGCGATTTGAGAAAGGAGTTCAACATCTTGTTAAGATCGTTGGAAGAAACCTCCATCTCTTCCAAATACAGATACAAACCCTCATACTCCAATAAAACTTTCGCCTAAGGTAGTTGAGAACTGGCCTCCTTTAAGGACTTAGAATGCAAAGACGACCGTGAAGGTTTCCCTTACAGGTGCTAGCACTAGAACCATTATTATGGCAAAACATGCTAGGCTGGAATCAAATAAGACCCGTTCAGCCTTGAAGGAACAAACAATAGTGACCACTGCAATAGTAACTAAGATCCCATCAACAGCCACCAGTCAAGCAACGGGGAAATGACTCTTGTCAAGATCTTTTGTCGAGAAGCAAGCCACAGATGAGGAAATGACTTGGTTAACATTTGACCTCTTTCTTCTAATGATGATAATATCATCCACATAGACTTGGTTAACATTTTGTCCAGATGTTGGACGATGGGGAAGTATCAGATTCAGGTTTAAAACATTCCAAAGATAGCAGGTAATGGTCGAGTTTGTTGTATCACACGAGGAGAGCTTGCTTGAAATCATAGGTTGCCTTTTTAGATGATACAAACAGTGTTATTAAAAGTGCAGAGAAGCGCACTTTAAGCGCGCCTCAAAGCAAAGCGAGGCCCTTGCGCTTTTTAGATCTGAAGCGTGAGGCATTTGAAAAAGCGCGCACTTCACCCTTTGAAGCGCTGAAGCGAGAAGCACTGAAGCGACGCTTTTTTAGTTTAGGGTTTTTTTAAATTTTTTTTTTAATGTTTAATAGTTTTGAAATTAATTTGACCTACTATCGCAACTAAAAGCTTCTGCTTCTGCTTCGCGACATCTCGTCTTTTCTTCTTTGCGGCTTTCTCCTTCTACTTCGCAACATCTCGTCTGCTTCTGCAAGTTTCAGGTAAGTTGTTCGTCTTTTTTTTCTTCTTCTTCTTCAGTTCTGCTTCTTCTTCTTATGCGTCTGCACTCTGCAGTTCTGCAGCTTTGGTTAGTCTTCTCCTTTCTTCTTCAATTTCTTCTTCTTCTTCTTCTTCAGTTTATTGTTCTTGATGGTGCTCTGTTTTCTGTTCTGTTGAGTGTGTAAATTTTTTGCTCAGTGATGTCACTGTTTTTCTGATTCGTGCTTGTAGTGAATTGTATTCTGTTTAGTGTGTAAATTTTTTGTTCAGTGATGTACTTATGTTATTTGCTATATGCAGTTTGACTATCTATTTACTTTTTAATCCAAGTTGAAACTTGAAAGATTTGCTTAATATGTTACTTCTATTGAGTTCTTGATGTTTTATCTATGTATATTTCATATATTTTTATTTTTATACTAATAACACTTTACAACAACAACAACATACCCAGTAAAATCCCACAAGTGGGGTCTGGGGAGGGTAGAATAGGGTAGAATGTACGCATACCTTACCACTACCATGAAAGTAGAGAGGTTGTTTCCTGGGAACCCTCATCTCAAAACCCGTAAGTAAGAGAGAACTAGATATGACAAAGGGAGGGAAGGGAATAGAAAAGAGCGACTAATAATGACAGTATGTAGATAAGATAAACGAACACATAATATGACAGGTAGTGCAAACACAAGACAAAAAAACACCTAACCCTACCATTAGCCTGCTACTCTAATTCGTGACCTCCACTTTTTTCTATCTAAGGTCATGTCCTCAGTAAGA
>JAPFFP010000113.1:5463826-5502699 GCA_026153255.1 Solanum medicagineum | reverse complement strand
CTGGTGTTTGCATCAAACTATTAAACAACAAAATAAGGTTAGAATATATATTAAGTAAATATAATATAGGAACACGAATGTGAATTAAGATATTCATTAGATTAATGCTAATATCAAATTTAGACAATTTTTTATCACATTAGAGACTTTTAGCACTTAATTATAATTAAATAATTATATTTTTACTTTATTAAGCCACTTGACTACAATAAGTCAATAAGATAAATTTATTTTAGTGTAAATATTCTATACAAAACAAAATATTTACGCTGAAAAATATTAAATATTTAAAGAATTCTTATAAATGAATCATGACATTTGAGAGTAGAATTTTGATGTATTCTTGTTTATCATTTTATTATTTAATCGTTATTTATTTTGTTACATCATATTTTTGGAAATTTCATTCTTATTTAAATCATGTAATAATATGACCAAACTGTAAAATAAAAATTGGCAAATTTTGATTTCAGAAAGCTAAAGTCCAAGATTTAACTTAATCGATGAACTTAACATAAGTTAATGGTGATGCATTTATTTCTTTTAGTGCGAGTTAACTACTTACAAAATTAAATTGATTTTTAGTACAAGCGTGATCTCCTCAAATATTTATAAATTTAAAATAATAAAATAAACTTTTTTATAATACATGAAAAAGCGCTGCACATGGAAGTAATGACTCATCGATGAGTCTGTTTCTTTCTTCATTAAATATCTTGAGTTTGAGCTTTGATATAAATTTTAATAGAAAATACTTGTTCGAATGAATCTTATATAGCGTAAACTTAAATTAATCAAACTTTATCATCAATTAAAAAAAGAAAAAGATGATTGACCAACTTGTTTTTTTTTTTCAAATGTTAATATAAAACTAGAACGTTATATTCGAGGAAAAAAATATATTTGTTTGTAATGTTTTTAGCGGAATTCGAAGTCACGAGGCTCACGGCTCGATGACCGAGAACAAAGACTCATTTTCTAACACAACTGACCAATTTTATCTTTTTCTATCTTTAATTGTTTATTTGTTATTCAGTTAGAAATTATAATATTTTGGAAACTAGAATTATAATCTATATACACCTAAGTTTTAATGTAAATCTGAAATATTTAGTTAATTTCGCCATAAATTTACACATTCAAAAAATAATTTTAAGTTAAAAATTTTATCTAACTTTATTAAAAATAAGAACATCATATTTATTCTGAAGAATAAGTTTTATAATTTGTTTGATCGAACTTTTACGAAGGCAAGAGCGTGTTTTTGTTTAAAAAAAATTGAAGCTTATTTTAGTAAATTAAAGTGTTCTATGCAAATCTTTAGGAAAAAATATAGCACTACCTCGAAGCTTTTCCAAAATATTGATGTTAGCATAAATGACTAATCTAATATTAATAGAAGTGTCTCTTTTCTTTTATTTTTTTTTTTATGCTTTTATCAAAGAAAAGTGTTTATCTTAGAAAATGCTTTCGACTAGGTTTTAGGGGGAAAAAAATGCTTTCAAGTATAAGCAATTAAAAAAAAACAAAGTTTTTGGAAGTTTAAAAAAATAATTTTTTTCTCTGAAAGATACTTTTTTTTGTAATTTTTTATCTGATGTTCGGATTCCATTCGAAGCTCAGACTAATATTAAATTACTACATTGTAAGTTTTATTTTGTGGCGACACTCCTAATAAAATTTTTTTTTATACACAAGACTCGAACAATCACATATATTATTGCACCACAAGCCATATCGATGACATACACTTTTGAAATATTAATAGAGCACAAGAATATTGCTCTATTATAAACAAAGATATTTGTTACAATTAATTAACCAAAGATAAAATCTAATTTTTTTTCTTCATATATACTACTATTAGATAACTCGTTTCTGTCTCTATATATATGGCATATCTATCATAAATTAACTAAGGTGCCTACAAATTAAAATTGATGAATTTCGTTATTTACACAATTTCAAAAGTTCAAAAATTATTTAAATAATAACAATATTAATAAATAATTGAAGAAAGAATCTAGAAGCCAGGTAGGATACAACTCAGAAATACTAGGTCCACGTGAGCATCATTAACATTAATTAAACCGTTTTATTAACTGATGTGATTTAAAGCCTTAATCTTAGGGTCCCATTATCCCCATAATCTTTTCACTTTATGGCATGTTTGTCTCTGCATTTTATCCTAATTCTTTTCTGTTATTTTTTTACTACACCATTCATAAAAACGTTCTGTCCCACTTCATAAAATGCCAAAAGTTCGTTTTATACTTTGTACCATTATAATTAATGTAAATAATAAAGTACTAATAAATTGATATTATTTTTCAAAATAATGTCCAGTCTATCTGCCAGAGCCAGCCAATCTTGGAGGAATTTATAAAAATTTAAATTCAAATAAAGCCGGCTAACTAACACAATGCAAATATTTTAAATTATTTATCTCTTCGTTCTGATCGTTAAAATTGTTATAAATATTTATAACAAAATAAATGTCTATTATGCTTTTTTGGATGCAACTTTTATTTGGATCATGTATAATAATTTGTACATTGAGTTATACGCCTTATATTTTTAAGGAAAAATAACATGTAGTTTTTTAGGGTAAATGCATTAAAAAGAGATAAATTTTAGCGGATAGTTTTGCTACGGTTGGTGGCAAACTTGCTTTGGAGAAAAATATATAAATAGCTTATATGTCGTAGGACGGTTACAATTCTGAAAATGCATTACTTATTAGCAAGTATTTAGTGTATGAAGATATTTATACTTCTTTCACATACGAAAATACAAAATTCATACTCATGTGACAAGTCAGGACCCTGAAAATAAGGATTTTCATAACTTATTTGAGCAATTAAATTTATTAATTATGGCACGATTAATTCGATATAGTGGGTAAGTTGGATATCAATCAATTCAGTAGGTATACAAACCAAATAATGACAGAGTTTTTGAGTGAAATTTTTGGAATAAAAAAAGCACAAAGTTTTGAAAATGCGTATTGTACATTTTTATTTTTGTGGTTTTCCAGCAACTTGAAAGAAGAAGAAAATAATATTTATAGGTTTATTTTGGAATTAAGGATGAAAGAATTTATAGTCGTCTATCTAGATTTGATAAAAGTGAAAGACCCCCTAACATAATTTGAATGGAGGTTGGTCTCACGGGGCGGCCCTCTGTGGTGCGAGCTGGACCTGCCATAGCTTATGGCTATAACAATGGGAGAGCCCAGCAAAGAGAAAAGTAAAGAAGCCCATCTCCTTATAGTCAAGTGGTTGAACGTCCCTCTACTTACAATCAAGTGCTATTGAAGACATTGCAATATATGTGGGCAAGTCCTTCATCAATTGTGTATGAACAAAATATGTATCCAAAGGCAAGGTAAGAGAGGATTTAGCTAACTGTTTTTAGAGGAAAAGGCATTGACCCTTTTAATTGTTTAAACATCCATTTTGTCGTTGAAACTTGAAATTTGAATTTTGAAGTTATGATTTTTAAAATTTGAAGTTATATTTGAATATGTATGTAATTTTGAAAATAAAAACTTAAAAATATCTAATTATTAAATTTTTAAAATCTTATCTAATTTTCATAATTATGAATGGTTATGTTTGACATTGGTCCTATATACAAACAAACAATAGTATCTTGTTCCAAATTTTCTTTATTCTTTAACCAGTCCTTTCTCTTTTTTCAACTTAAATTTCAATTATTATTTTCTTTTCCCTAGCTCAAAGAGGGTAGCTAAAACGTATCTTTCATGTCATGAAAGAAGAAAAAATTCAAATAGAATTGTAGTGGACTAGATTTTGCTAACCAACTAACTCAATCAATATGACTTTAATTTCTATTTTGGTGTACATATGGCAGAGCTACATAAATAAAGGTAATCACTCGAACATCTTTCGTTAAAAAAAAAGTATTTTGTATTTTATATATATAATTTACTATACTACATATGTAAAAATTACTTCCATACTAATTAGGATAATGAATTAATTATTCTACGTCCAACTTTCAACTAGAATTAAATTATTACCTTTTCCTTATTTGAATCAATAAAATATTCTATAATTGCTAAGTTATAATAAGTTCTAATTAGTGATCTCTATATATAAGAGGTTTATAAATAAACAATTTACTAAAATTAGTGAATTTTTTTATCTTTTTATAAGTTGATAAGTAACTTTAATTTTTTTATTATAATACTTATTAAATGGCGGAAAAAGGGAAAAAAGAACCGATGAAATGTCTGCGCGCTCAAATTCTTTGAATTTTGTCCGTGAAATAGTGGGCTTGAAATTTTGAAGTGCTCAAAGGTCTAAATTGGGTTCCATGGGTCAAAATTATTGGTGGCGTCAACTCATGCTTTTATTTATACACATCATTATTTTTCTTATTTTAATAGTTTTCTTAGTCTTCTAGATTTTGGTGTTACTAATTCAATTTTAACTTGCATTTCGTGCAACGAGCTCAATGCAAAAGATAAAATTTTTATTTTCTATAGTAAGAGATTTTAAATTTGAGACCTCTGATATATTAATCTCAAGCTCAAACTACTGGAACATCTCGAAGAATAATAATTCAATTCAATTCAAAAGCTTTGAGTTAAGCTATTAATAACACGTGATAGCGTACTTCTATTAGATATATTTGTCTTACGATAAATGTAATCTTATAATTGTTAAGTACATAGACAATCCTTTGAATTAATCATTAGAGTAAATTTTTTATTTAGATACTCAGTTTATGAATTAATTTAGATAAACGTCAGAATATATGATAAAGTGTTTTACGCTCTAACTAAATTTTGTAAAATAATTCTGTGTGTCAATCTTAATTGAAACTTTTCTAGCAAATATTTCATGTCATCTTAGTTGGCACGAATAAATATTTTGAATTAATTATCTATTTCAAATATTTCAGACAAATATCAATGATAAGATGGACCTCTACCTGTCTCTTTTTTCAGAATTTGTCCATTTTTTTTAAAAAAAAAAATCATCAAACACAAATATTTGTATAATGCAGACAAAAATACTTCTAAATGATTTACTAGTAGAAACTTTTAGTAATTCAAAATATTGTTGTCATGTACTTTATTTTGAAATAAGTCATTAAAAATACGTAGATCTTGAAACTTAGGACAAACAACAGATAAAAATTTAGAATTCAAATTAATAAGCTTGCAATTTCTTTCATAGAGTTCAAAGTCTTTTTAGCATAGACAAATCTTTTTATTAGTATTGTTGCAGAGGTGTATTTAGGATTTTGAAACAATGTATGCACAATTATAAAACAATGAAAATCAAAATATAAATTTAATAGATTTGATATTTAGATTAAAATTATATTATTGATTAAATTCATTGATTGTATGTTATGTCATCCGATTTAACTATTTATAATATACATATCTGGCTTAATTATATAAAAATAATACAATGCTTAAAAAAATTCTAAAATTTACAATTTTGAAAACAAAAAACCGCAATAATGTATGTATATATATATTAAATGGAAACTAATATTTGTGATCTCATTTAAATTATTAAAAAGGAAAAAAATATTCAACGGTGAGGGATTTGCCCCAGGGTATAATTCATTTTAAAAAGGAAAAATCCAATTACGTCAGTTAATTTTAATTTATATCTATGTTTCTCCCTATTGAGTCATGAAATTTCTTGAATCCAATAAAACGTCAATTTCATATTCTAGATGGAAGATTTGAACAAAAATGTATCCAAATGGCAAGAAGATTCATGCCAACTAAGGAACCTTCCATTCATACTTCAATTAATGAACAAGACATTTGACATGTGAAATCAAAATTTCCTTCCTAATTCAACGTAAACCAAGACGAAACTCAATAAAAGAAGAGGACATTTTGTTTTTTTCTCTATTTATGGATGATAAAGAATCAATAATAGTATCAATCAGGGTGACAGAGTTGATGCAGCAGATGAGTCAAGCTCGTTGTACTGGACTAGTGTAAGATAATTTACGTGTTTCTGTATGATTTGCATGCAAATTATTACGTGTAGACGAATATATGTGATGCGTATCTGAGAAATAGTGACCGTAAATTTTTAAATCTTAGCAGAGGTGTATAGAGGATTTCGAAATAATGTACACATAATTATGAAAAAATGAATTTAAGATATGAATTTCACCGATTTGACCTTTAGTTTTTTACCACTAAAACTATTAAAATTGTAAATTATAAGTCCAAAATAATCTTTTTATTAACATTGTTGCGGAGGTGTATCCAAAATTTTGAAATAATGTGCACAATTATGAAAAGATGAATTTAAGATATAAATTTAATCGGTTTGACATTTAGGTTCTTATCATTAAAACCATTAAAATTGTAAAATTAAAGTCCAGAAGTATTGAGATCGATTGAACCTGTTAATTGATGTTATATCATCCAATCTGTGGCAAAGCTGGTGCAATATATGAGTCGAGTTTATCGTACTGAACTAATCTTAGATAATTTACATATTTTTATATGATTTGTATATAAATTATTATGTCTAGGCGAATGTATAGGATGCGTACAGTGATCACAGAGTTTTTAAATGTTAGTAAAGGTGACAAGTGGGGTTTCTTTAGCCAATTGGATGACGAGACAAAGTTAATTGACACCTTCGATAATATTCGCTTTAACGTTTTGTAATCAATTATTTGATAGATGCTGTACTGATTATTTTCTGTAGTTTAGTAAAATATTACTATGAATGTATAATACGCATTCCAATAAAATTGGCGTGATTTAAATTCAAAAGTAAGTTCATATTGTGATTTTTTTTTTGATAAAATCATCTAAATAGATGTATCTCAATTAGAGATGGGTAATGGATCCAGAGTATACTATGATAAATTCATCTGAATTTTAATATTTTTTGATGAACATAAATTTATACATACATACAAATTCATAATTTTAAAAATATATTAAGTTCAAACTAAAAAAATTGAATTAAGGATTGAACTCATAAAATTTAAATATTAAATTTTTTTAATTATAACAACTCAGTTCATTAAACCAACATAAAATATTTTAACATTTATATAAGTTTTAGATTGAATATTTGGAACATACACCTATAAGATGTGTTGTCTACCTATTAGATAAATCGAGAAAGAATATAGACTTTAATATCACGTGAAGAAAAAGTAATCTCTATATCCAAATTAACTCAATTAGTTGCTCAATAATAATTTCAACGATGAGCATAAATTTACATGAGAAATATATTTTAAAGTTATAATAAATGCTTATTTTGGTTTTTTTTAGTTATTAGGATAGATTTTCTTTTAAATTGGGGATAGAAGAAATAGGGAGGGGGGTTATCGTATGGGAGTCGAACCCTCACTAACAATGTAGATGTTCAGGTAGTCAACTAACTTAACTACTAAGATTCGCTAATTATTATGATAGATTATATGCCATCCTTAAGAAAAAAATTAATCTTTGACTATAATATTTTTTATTAATTTTATATGACTCTTCATTCTTGAATAATTAATGACAAGAGCGAAATTAGAAAAAAAAATAGTTCTTTTTTTATTATTTAAATTGTCAATTATTTAGAACGAGTATAGAGCACATGACAACTAAAAAGAACATAGGGAATAATATTTTTTCGTTTAAAAAAGAATGGCCTCGCTTAATTTGTCAAAAAATTTAGAAAAATAAATAATAGTTTTTAATCTTGTTGTTTAAATTAATGTAATATTAAATGAAAATTAAAATTAAAATGAATCAAAAAATATTTTTTTTGACAAGATTAAAATAGAAAGTGTGTTATTTTATTTTTAAACGAGAGGGAATATGTATTAAAATATTCTAACATATCATGAGATTATAATAATTCTAACTGTGGAATCGTTATTCTTTTGAAGGTGTTTTTTTTCTCAAAAAATAAAAAAAGGAGTTGGGGGATTTTTTAAATTTTGACACTAATGGCTGAGGTTTTGTATGAACAAATATCTTAGGCCTCAAAATTTAAAAAATATATTATATACACACAATCATCATGCAACATGATAGCATGTTACACTAAGGCAACAAATAATTGTAATTATTAATTTCAATGATTGTAAAAATTAATTTGCCAAGAAAATAAAAATATTATTTTAAAAGGGCAGCCAAGTTGACGGAGTCAATGGTCAAAATGAGGCGTTAACTCCACTAACAGATCGGGATAAGCACTTTTGTTCATTTTATTTATTTATTTTAATAAAGATATATTTTATTTTTCAATATCAATTATTCATTTAAATCATTTCAACTCCATCAAATACTTCCCTGTTTAATCGTGTTGCTCTTTTTGAAAGTCAATTTAATTAATTTTTAAAATTAAATTAGATTAATTAATTTAATATTTAAGAATAAAATTTAGATTTTCCTAATTTATAAGAATTGTACTATTCATTGCAATTTTTTATATCAATATAATAAAAAAATGTATCTTAAAATATTAGTCAAAGCCATATAATTTGACTCTAAAAAAAAAAATTATACCACTAAAGTGGGACGACGGAGGGAGTATTATACAACAATTATATAAATATCATTGGTATAATATGTACTTTATTTATGAGAAAATTAAGCGGATAAACAAACATATACTAGTTAATTAGCTAATATAGCTATAATTTGAATTGATTACGACTCGCGGCAAACATCTAGTTATAATTACAGTTTGAGTTTTATATAATTTGCGTGGTTTATACAAACGATGTGTGTGATTATATAAAAGTTGTGCACGAATCAAAATGTATAGCGAAATATACAAACAGTGTGCATTGTATAACAAATTATACAAACGTTGTGCACGAATTGTGCAGTGAAATATACAAATGTTGTACAAAAATTGCAAACTGTATAGAGAATTATGCAAATATAAACATTGCTATAACTATATTTACGAAATGTAATTATCCAAACTATAATGATAAAATATAATTAAGATATTTTTAAATGGATTTACGCACAAATTCCTGTGAGTAAGTTAAAGTGATTAAAAATGTATTTTTGAAAGAGTTTGTTTGAAAATTGAGTAAAATTTGGATTTTGGAATATATAGAGACTGGTCTTGGCCGCCTAGGGCGGCTTATTCAACGTGACCACGACCTTTTTTCCCATATCTTTACCTCATAGACATGTAATTAACGTGTTTGAATGATAATAATTTTAAAATAATTTTACAGTGAAATGAATGAAACTATTTCATTCTAAAAATAGTGATCTCGAGTTTGAGGGTTAGGGATTGAAAAATAAAATAGATAACAAAAATAGCGATTTATTTACTCTCATCATCAAGATTTAGTAATTAAATTTTGACTCAAATATATTCCTTTTTGTTAAAGGTTTCTAACATATTTACTCACTATATTTTTTACAATATTAAATTAATTATAGTAAATTGAGGGTATAATCGAAAAAAATTGTCAAAGTGTGAAAATGACATCAAGTAGCCATCTTTAGAATCGTTGTTTTTATCAGCATCACACCAATCGTGTTCGGACAATGAAGCTTACATTTATTTACACATTGGGTCATCCTTAACATAAAAGGTGGCCACCATTCGTGAACGCCCAAAAATCTGCTGAACATTTCAGCGGCAGAATTTGATACTCATATCCGGCCGAATTTTAATTTTAGCGTTCCCCTAACATAAAGAAGGCGGGGGGAGGGGGGACAGAACTTTAAAATCAGGCTAACAATAATTCTTCTTTTCCACTTCTTCAAACTTCAAAACAATGTGTTATGAAATTCAGTTCTTAACTTTAGTTTTTCAATCAAAAACTTCACGATACTACGTTCTTAAATTAAGTTTATTTGATGTCTTCAAATTTTTTTTTTTAATTCAAACTTTAAGAATGTTATGTGTTTAAATTTGAGAGTCATGCTTGATTGTGAAATGAAAATTATCATAGACATGGATTTAAAAAAGAAAAAAAAAGAAAGTAAGATAAGCTAAATGGAGAAGAAGAGGAGAAATCCAATGCGTTTGGTATGAAGGAAAACTTTTTTCTGAAAAATATTTTTAATTTTCTCATATTTAATTAATTTAAATATTTTCAAAATCAACTTATTTTCTTGATTAAAAATCTTAAGTAACAATCCAAAAATGTTGATTGATCTGATTTTAAATAATTTGCAAATCCTGTTTAAAAATCTTAAATTAAAAAAATCCAAAAATGTTTGCTACTAGTGGACTTTATCCTTATCAACTAAGACCCTTATGAGGAAGTCTTGGGATTATGTTTCTAGGAAATAATTGTAATTTGTAAAGGTCTTGTGAACTATTTTTTTTAATGAAAAAACATGATTTTATCCATAAATAATATGTGTGTTGATCTATTTTCTTCTTAATTTTTTTATGAAAGAATATATTTTTATTCATAAATAATATGTGTATTGATCTGTTTCTTCCTTAATTCTTTTCTCCTGAAATTTCTCCGTGATTCAAAAGCCGTTAATGGCGTATTGCTCGAAAGTAGGATAATTTTGATCTCCTTAAGCCCTATTTTGATCTCTTTATGAATATCTCCATAATTTATGAGATAGATCATCTTAAAAAATAAACTATTAAAAATAAACAAAAATATGTTACTATTAAAAAAAGACTGGTGTCACATATGATATGGACCAAAATGATAACTGTTTGTGATGGATAAATTGAATAACATTTCAGACTTTGAAATCTATTAATGGGTCCTATATCTCTACATAATGTTTTTGACTGTGACTAAAGTCCTAGATAACGAATTAAGATTTTCATGGGTCCAATAAATTATTTCCTCCATTTTAATTTATATATCACAAAATATACAAATAAAATGCAAATTTTTAAATAATTCTTAAATATTTATATAATTATAAATTATCTCGAGAAAATTATAAAGTTGAATGCAGAGGCCTATGCTAAAATAAAGTTAGGATTTTGAAGTGTCAAGAGGAGAAAAGTTTTTGGAGTAGTTGAAAAGTCCCAATCCTAAGTACGTAGGATTTACTTTAGTCTTGCTTCTTCTGAACATCATAAAGCTACTTTATGATCTCCCCTTCGTTCTTTTTTAATTGTTATTATTTTACTTTTTGAGGTTAAATTATGAATTTTGATCAATAAGAGCATTTAACAACGCTCACTACAGGTTGACCTCCAGCGAAATTATCATCCATATGTTTTAAGATGTATTATTTTCATCATATTAGTATGAAAAAGTTCGCAACTTATAACATTTTTCGTATAGTTTTCAATCATTCTTACATATTAATTTAGCTACTTCAATTTAGTTTTAAATTTTAATCAAGTTGACTTCAAAAAATGAAACAGTAAGAAGTAAAAATGAACGGAGGAAACATTAATTGCTTTTATTAATGTTATGTATTCCTTCATTCTTAATCATGAAATTAAAGATTTGAGTATTTACTATGAAATCACCTTTGGAGGGAGTATTTTATTCATCAAAGTGTGATTTTTCAATATGAATTTGAATTATTCTGCCGTCAAAATAAATATTGAAAGTTAATAATCGAAAAATCATAAATAAAAATAAAATAGTACTAGTAATGTATAAATGCATTGGCAAATCTATTATGCTATGATTCCTAGTTTGAATTCTATGAATGTTTTGGTGACAAAAACAAGTATAAATAACCTTAATAATCGTTGACATTTAAATTTTGAATTTGACAAAAAAGATATTAAAGATAAGACGATTAACTGATTAAGTACTATGACTGCGAGGTTTATTTTATTAGAAAAAAGTCAGTTTTAAATGTTGTTGAAAATTAGCTAGCTAATTTTCTTTTTTTGTTATAAATTTAATTTAGTTGACTAATGTATGGACATGAATATAAAAATATCTTAATAATGAAGTTATGTCTATATATGGATAGAGGGAAAAAATAAAAAAATACGTAAATCGTACGTCTCTTATATGTTACAAGAGTATATTATTTTTCAACTGCATATATAGACATTATTATAATCCTTGTCAGTTTTAAATTGACTAAGAGTAAAAGTCTAATATAAGTCTGCTTGTCATTGGTTAGAAAAAGATTTTGTGATAGCAATAACTCAAGTTATACATTTGGCTAAATTATTTTAGCGGTATTTTTATTAGTGGTTGTATTTGATGAATATTTTCAACAAGTGTTTTAAAGTGTTCAATTAAAAAAACACCCAGAAAGTAACTAATTATTTTTGTTATGGACTTGTTTATTAATTTAATACTATAAAGAAAAAATACAAGTAAAAAGAGTAATGTTTTGTCTTATTAATCCTAACAAAAATAGTGTTATTTTATTATTTACAAGCATGTAAAAAATAAGAACTAACAAGAACAAGAAATCCTAGAATCATTTTAGGTTTATAACATATTCTAAAATGATATTACATTGTAAACGTACTATTTTTTTTTTTTAATGAACTTTTGGCATGAGTAATTTTATACTTAAAACAACTTTATATATTTTTTTGGAGAAATTATTTTTTGCAACTTTTGCTTAAAAGCTCTACTATTTTTCGATAACACTTATACTATTTTTTCATAAAAAAAATATTTTTTTTTGACCAAACAAATATAATTTTTTAAAATAAGTCTATTTTTAACGAGTTGACAAAACAAGCAAATATGACAAAATCCCTTATTCCCATTCTTTTCTGTTACTGCAGTCCTAATTTCATATTGAGATAGATGCACTATTTTCAAGCAATGACCTAATCAAAGAGAAAAAAACATGTTGAAAATTAAGCTTCTAATGGGTGGCCACTTGGCCATCTAGAGAAAGAAAAAAAATGGAATCAACAAGGATATTTTATGAAATAATTGTAACTCACGTTTCATATATGATAGTAATTTTATCATTTTAGTAAAAAAAAAAAGATAAAATAGTAAAATAATCCGAAAATAACTAATATGTCTCAAATTAAATATAGAATTATTATCCTTATTCTATATATCAAACGACCCAATTTTTTCAACTTCCCACTTCATTAACACATCTTCCAATAGCCAAAAAATCAAAAAGACCAAGACATAGGACAATAAGTAGCAAACAATATCCACAATTGCATACTATTTCAATGATAATTATTTAAATGCTCGAATCTAAAACTTCTAATTATAAATAAAAAGGTATTTACCACAGTGCAATTTTTGCAGGTCATGATTTAGTTTTCAAATGTACTTCTTTCACCTCAAGGTTAACCAAATTTTATTCTAACGTCTACTGTATATAAAAGCCGTTAGATCATAGATTTTTTTAACTTTGAAATTATATTTGAAGATTATTTCAAACAAGTGTTTGTTTATCAAATTAACCCTTCATTTTAACTTTAAACTTGGAATATACAATTTAAAGTTTGAAATAAAAGTTTCAAGAATTTGTTAAATTTTCATTCACAAAACTTCAGTTTTCACATTTAAATCCTATTTTAAATTTTAATTATTTGTTTTTCAACCAACTCATATGTCTTGGGCCCAATTAGTCCTAAAAGAGCCCAAATATGAAGAAAACCCAGTTACTGAAAGCCCAATTACCATTTCCCCTCACCAACCAAGCACATGAGTTTCCGGTGTATGGCTTCTGCTCCATCTCCATTGACCCTTTTCCCTTCAATACTCCAAAGGTAAATGAAAAGAGTTAAAACTTCTGCTCTATTTCCTTGTTGTATTTCTCTGGGGTTTGATTTTCTTTAATATTAATGAATTCTTTGGCCTTTATGTGCAGATACTGAAGCAGTTGATGACTTGAACTGTATTAACAATGTGGTCAGCTTCAAATGTACAGGCTATGTCTTTGAGACCTCGAATCATCCAACCCCACTTCTGCAATGACGTGAGTTTTTCTTTTTTGCCAAATTATTAGTACTTTTTTTTCTAAGTGAATATGGGTAGGTATACAAAAAGGGAAAGAGTGACATTTGTTGGCAACAACTAGGTAAGCTTCAATCCCAGTATTTGTAGAACTGTTTAATTGTAACTGAATGAGGTAGGAAAAGGGAATAATTGATTGTTAAGGTGTGTTTTAATATATAGATCTTGATAGTTCAGGCAGGAAAAAGGGAACACTGATAACCCTTCAGGATGGCCCAGTGGTTTGGGCTTGGGGCTTTCACGTTGGAAGTCTCAGGTTCAAAACCTTCCCCATACAAAAGTAAGGGATTTGTCTTCTGGGTCGAGCTCGTCGCACCGGGCTTGCCTCGTGTGGGTTACCTGGAGTTTGCCCTGTGCACACCCAAAGGGTAGCAATTGCGGATTCCTCTTGTCATTAGATAAAAGGAAACACTGATAGTTTGGGGTGTGACATTTGCGAAATAAATGATAGTTCAGTGTATTTTTGACCATTAACTTAAATTTTTTCCAGCATAAACTTAATAAATTGAATAAAAATATTCTTAAGTGTAACTAAGTTAAGCATACCAAAATGTGTAAACCTTAATTTCAACTAGTTTATATCCTTTATATGGATGTTAGGCCTTTGTATTTTTATATCTTTTTAATTTAAGTGTACTTGTATTGTGAGTGATTTTAGCTTTTGTTTTTAAGTAAACTTACTTGTTCTATCTTGTTCCTCTTTTAGTATTTTCAAGATCATTGTTTCACACCTTTGTATGGGCACATTTGGAGGTTTACATTGGACATGACTAAATCATCTCAAGCAACCTTCTCTTGTTTTATCCTAATTGTGATAAATCCTTGAATATTGTTACGATGGGTTCATATGGCCGACCACCAGTAATTTTGGGAGTAAAGTTTAGTTCATTGATTAAAGGATTCATACATCCTACAATTTTTGGTTTCTAAAGTTAATGGTTTAGCATTTAGCATTGTATAACCAACAAAACTGGTATTGAATTCTTTTTTTGTTAATATCATTGATGTCAAATTTGTTTGTAATAGTAGTAGTGAGTAATATCTTATATTATGCAATGCTAAAGGAAAAGGTTGGTATCTCATTTTCATAATCTTATCATAGTGTGTGAAACATGTCCTTAGATTTATCGTTACAACTGGTATTGACTTTTTCTTATCCTCTTCTTTTGGTGATCTTTTTTTTTTTTCCCATTTCCTTCAAACCACCAGTTTCAGTTCCTTTTTTCGTATTTAACTAGGTAGAGGATGGATAAGTATGCAACGGTTTATTACTAGTCAAATGAATAAATTTTACAGGAAAGAGAAGAGAAGGAAAAGATCAGGGCATTCAGCTGGAAAATGTGATTGTTGAAATAGCAAGGAGTGGTATTTGGAAATAAATGAATTAAGGTGCTTGCAAGCTGGCCTGAATATTACAGTTATAAACTAAATGAATTAAGCTAGAATTGTGGTGGCATGTAGAGGTGGTGGTCTTTAAGGTGCGTGTGCTACATATGCTGCCAGTGGGCTGAAAGCTGATTTAGGTCCTAAATGTCAAGGCCCGCAGCAAGGAATATAATTTTTGATTTAACAGGAAGTGTTCCTTGGTAGATTTTTAAAGAATGTCTTCATTCCTGTAACGAAGTTGTTTGGTCTATCTTCAGCTACCTGTTACTGTAACTGCTTCTCTTCCTATGCTTCTTCAGTCTTACCACTGTTTCCATATTCTGTGAACGACTTCGGTATCTTTTTATCTTCCGTTTTTGCTGCTACTTTCTATGTACACTCTTAAGCCTAAAATTTTCTATTACTAGTGTAGCGATTATACAGAACCAACTCCTAAACCTCTTTTTTTTCCTTTCTGAAACTGGTAACTTTGTATATGTATGCTAGAATCATCTTACAAGAGTTGTAGTACCTCCCATATTTACAAAGTACTACCTACATCTATCATGATTCTAAAACATCAATAATAGAGATAGAATCATTAGAAAGTAACTGGTTACACCAAAGACACAGGTGGTAAGATGCAATTAAGCTTAATTTGTTACATACTATTCTCTATGCTCTCAAAACACCTAGAATTCCTCTCCTTCCATATTGTGCACCCAATGCTTGCTGGGACTGAGTGGAGGCCACCAATGAGACTCCTTTAAACTGTGCGAGATATACTGTCACAGGTCACTCCCACAGTTTCATGCAAAACTGATCAACTCTCGATCTTGGCCAATATATGTCACCCCCGTGGTTAGCATTAATTACTGGCTTGAGTGCCTAGCTGTTCTCATGAGTCTATATTTGTGTTTGATTTGCCTGCGGACAACCAAAAGCTTAAGCTTGGGGAAGTTGATAAGTCGGCATTTTGCCAACTTATCTTTAATGCTAAATTCATGGCCCATTTGTGTGGTTAATTGACTAACAGTAATTAATTCTTCCCACGTTCCATTTTATGTGGCAGCTTTTGACTTGGCAGAGTGTTTAAGAAAAAAAGGAAGATTTTTAAAACTTGTGGTCTAAAATCATTTTTAGATATTTGTATGGCCGACAATCATTTCATTAGAGGAATTTTAAAATTAAACGTTTCCAATTAAAGTAAGCTGACATTCTTTTCGGGACGGACCAAAAGGAAAGGGTGCACATAAAATAGGACAGAGGGAGTAGGTTATGAAAGCTATGAGATTATTCGATAGAAAGAAGTCGGCAAAAATGCCGACTTATCAGTTGTGTGAGACACATAATAAAGTTATTCTGAGTCAATATATATTTTAGTGGTTTGAAAGGGCAAAGGAATTCCCTTTTCACGAATTCTAGGAGCATATGCATTTAAATTTTCTGAAAGTATGAAAGAAAGTAAAAGGAAAGAAAACTGGAAGTGTTTAAAGTTATGTCGAATTCTGTAACCTAAGAGGCCTCAATCTATTTATTACTATTGTTCTGCTCCTATTAAATTTATCCGGTGAAGCAAATATGTTACTTACAAATCGCATTATGTGTACACTTTCTAGCTGCATTTCACCTTTATTCTCCAACATCAAATGCAGGGCTGCAGTAAGTTCAGACAGCACATGTTTTTACCTTGGTCCAGAATCCACCAAGTCGAGATCGACCACTGCCTTACTTCACATCTCCATATGCAGTGTTGTGCTGTTTTAGCTGACACAAATAAGATACTTTCTGCCAATTTTCTTGGAAACCGTGCTTTTGATTCAAAATCTAGAACTTTCAGTAAGTTCTTCTTGCTTGGTTCAAAGATATCTTTAGAACTATGATATCTCTCTTTTAGGATGTGTAAATGTAGTTGAATAACGTAAGATTGTTGAGTTTATCAGATATGCCCTATATATCCCATCATTTGTTATCCTGCTAATTAACTTGGAAGCGAGGAATATATATTGAAGATCTATATAACTAACTCCAACTAGTTAGAGGTTGCAGCATAGCTGATGTTGTGAATATTCTTGGGACTACTAGAATGGTATTATTAGCTGATGTGTTGGCATTTTCTGTTACTTGGACTTCAATAAAATCGAGGATGGCATTATGGGATGAAAAAAAGCAACATCTAGCATTCGACCTACTTCTGTTGCTTCGACCTTCATAACATCTTACAGTTGTAAAATCTCCCTATATCAGTAAGAAACGTATGCTGTCTTTTGTCCTCCATATTTAGCAGTGTCAGGCTGTGGAGAAGTCTTGATATATGTACTGTATGTAGAATGTCAGGGTTAACAGTCATTTATTTGTTTCCTCTTTAATCTCTAGTTTTCTATTTGGGTTATACATTAGATTTCTTCTCTCTTAAGCTACTACAAAATGGTCTGATTGTGTATTTATCCAGAACAGCACCTTTCAAACAAGCATCCCATTCGCTATTGCTGGGACGATGTCAAGTCACAAATGAAGATTCAGGAGGAACATTGAGCGGCGAAAGCATCTTGCAAAATGAAGAAACCTTGGCTCGAGATTTAAAGACTGCTATTAAAGAGGAGAACTATGCCCAAGCAGCAAAAATCAGGGATAGCCTCCGCCTTCTCCAGGAGAATAGTAGGGCATCTGTACTAGCAGCAAATGCTCGATTTTACAATGCTTTCAAGACTGGAGATTTAGCCGCTATGCAGGCCCTCTGGTCGAGGGGTGAGAATACATGCATCGTGCACCCTGGGGTGAGTGGCATATCAGGCTATGATCTTGTCATGGGAAGCTGGGAATTTGTATGGGCAGAATATGATTTCCCACTTGATATAGAGATCAGAGATGTCCAGGTTCATGTTAGAGGTGATCTCGGGTACGTTACGTGCGTTGAAATGGTCAAGACAAAGGGTAGCAGCTGGGGAAAACAGTTTGCTACTAATGTGTTTGAGAAGGTTGATGGACAGTGGTTCATATGTATTCACCATGCCTCCTATATTGACTTGTAAATTGTGGACGAGAGACCTGTTTTAGAGGGAGCGATAATCGTATATTATTATAGGTTTTGTAACCTATTATTAACAAGTCATATGATAAGCATGATTAGATTAATAGCATGTTTAATCAAGCTCCTGAAACCAACTTATTAGAGAAGTGTTATGGCTAATTCATTAGTGCTTTGCAGAGTAACAATTAGTGTTGTGGCTAAATCATTTTAGGATTGTTTATATTAGTAGTTTGTGTTTAGTCAATATTTTCAGAAGTGTTTTGACAAATTACGTTTGAGACGAGGGTCTTTCAGAAACAACATATGTATTCGATTGATCCACAATAACAAGATAAATCTTAGTCTAATGAATTATGGAAACCTGAATAACCAGTACAACCATCAACATTACCTTGGATAAAAACAAAGGAAACGACATCCAGCCACTGTATATTCTAATTCAAGAGTTACTACTACTTTCTATCTTTTCCACTGAGTTCATTCTATACCTTGCGGCATGACATTATTTCCTGAACATTATTTACAGCTGATCGATCAAGGACGTACAAAATGAGAGGTCGAACATGTGATGCTAAAACAGTCCCTAGATCCTTCCAACAGGTGAAGGGGGTGGAGATGACACATATCTTTGAGGGACTTGTCCTTGGACTGCGGTTGAAGCCTTCATCTCCCTCATGGCATCTGAAGAAGCCTTCTGTCCAATTTCAAAGAGGTCAGCTAGTTTATGACTAGTCAGGGCAGATACACAGATGGAGAATGCCTCTAACAAAGGAATCGATGAGTCAAATTCGACAGAGTAAAGTCCATTCTTGAGTGGTGCCATACTGAAGATAGGCTTACTCCTCCGGTCTCCTCCCTGTGAAGAAGCATTGGTAACCATATATTATTGACTTATCAAGAGAAGTAGCAAGCAAAGCGAAAAAGATGTTTGACGCAAACAGGTACCTGAATCAAAAGGTTTAGAAAATCTTGGCTCCTGCAATTCTTATCCTGTTCAAGTATTTTTAGCTTGCAACCGACATCCCACCCTCCACAATCACATAATCCACCAGATCTCCATCGTTCGAGCAATGAAGAAGGAGTTCCATCACTTGGCAAGCTATGTGTACCACCAGGAAGAATAACTACAACATCACTGTATGTTTCACAGGTCTCTCCAGGTAATTGCTGCATACCTTCTTGTTTACATTGACTTGAGTTCATAACGACAATGACGGCAAGCTCTTTCTTTTGACAAGAATCAGGGATTTGCTTCTCCATCTGTCCACAATCAATGCTATACAAGACAGATTCCCTTTGCACATATATGCTTTTCTGGTCATGTACACTCGAGTTTTGAACTTCAGAACAAGAAATCTCCATCTGACCAATAACTTTATAACCAAAGCCAGCACTTTTCTCTTTTGGTCCATGGCTTATCCAACTCCCACTCCTCCTTTTAATTTCATGGACTGCATAGAAAGCATAAACTAAGCTACTTCCCCCCTTCCCGGATGTTGGTAATTTCTTGACAGCTGCAGCAAGAATGCCACCATCATCGTCAACCACAAGTTTAAAAAATGGAACTCCATCCTTAAGTGAAAGCTGCAGAAGAGCCTGAAGAGTTGAGGGGTGATGCTTTTTCACATGAACATATTTGCTGTGGTTAATGGGCAAAGCATTGCCATTTGAGTTTCCATTAGAAGGAGGAAATGTCTCAGCTGAATGAACGCCCTTAGGCTTCAGCAATGGATCTAGGAGTCTTCTCAAAGGAGATCTACCTCTGACACCAACATTTGGCTTCTCCCCGTTACTGAGATCTGTACTGGAAGAAGCTCCTGCTGGGCCAGACTTGGGGATGCTATTTGCACTAATCAGTGGTGGAGCAGCCGAGGTCTCCTTAAAACTGAAACTTCTGCTCATTCGACTTAGACTGAAGCTAAACCTCTTATTAGGGGATGGATGTCTTCCCTTCATCACTACCTGCTCTGCAGTGTCCAAATCTGCTCTCTGAGATGTCTCAGCAGGGACTCCCAATTCTACATCAGATTTATTGTGTTTCCGACATTTGACATCAAATGATGAGCGACTAATTATCCTCTCATTTTGACATGGGGATGAGCATAAATCTTTTACGCCCCGAGCAGTGGACAACTGGCGTTGCTTCACATGAGACTCAGTATTTGTTGCAGAGCTCACAGACAGAGGACATGAATGTGGAACAGCAAGCAGTTCACTAGAGAATGATTCCTGAGAAGAACAATCAGAAAATCCCGTCCTCATTGCATCAGCTGGTTGCTCATCAAAAGATGTTCTCAATTCTGAGAACTGAGAGGCCTCTGTACTTGTTTTTGAACGATGTTTTGGGACCAAGAGCACAATATTCTTGGGTTCACCAGCATAATTTTGGGAACTAAGGTTGTCTTCATTGTTCAATTTGATCTCACTTTTACAATCTTGAACACCATTTGTATGACTACAAGGAACGCTGGCATTCTTAATCGGTACCCATGGCAAATCTTCTTCATCTGGTCTCATCTTTTGAACAGAATCATGGTCCATGTATTTGCCAATATTTAGTTCAGAATTGCGCCTGCGAGGTGGTGTCTCCTTCCTAAGGTGTTGTTTCTGCTTACCATGCTTTGTGGGGATAGTTTGCATATTGTGGGTCTGCATCATAACCTCTGATTGGGATTGCTGGACAGGTTCTGCAAGCTTTTGTTCACGAGACAGAACGCTAGGTACTGGCATTTGCTTTCTCTGAGAAGACATGCCATAAGCTTTGGGAGGCCTTACAGCAACAAATGAAGAACTGCCTGACAATGTTTTACGATGACAGCTTGCAGGCATACGTTCATTATACTTCCATTTCTCCAGACGCTCCCAATCAAGGACCCCAAAATTCAAAGCCTTTCCTTGAATACTTTTTCCCTTTTCCGCATGTTGCAAATAACCTGGCAAATTGGACATGTACTTGACAAGCTCATCATCTTTATTTTTCTTACTCCCTAACCACTGGTTCTGGTGATCACGAGAGGCCAATTGTGAAACATTCTGATTGACCGTCTTGCTCAAGTCATGATGCCTGCTAATGTATGGTTTATCTTCTGTGCTTTCAACTTTGTGCTTGTCTCTGAGCTTTGAACTTTCATTTGCTAGGGATGATTTGGTCTCTTTTGCAGCACTGGAGCTTTCATTATGACGACCAGTTTCAAGTCTGTGCCCCATTTTCAACTTTAAATGGTATACAATCTGATATCCTCCCTTACATTCTTTACTGCAAAGGGAAAAAGAGTTCTTAGTAAATATTTGAAAGACATCAAACAAAAATCACATCAGAGAATGATATTCCCAACAACAAGGACTTCTATAGAAGACAATTGCACAAAAAAGTGGGAAGGATTAAGCAGACTATTAAAACAAGAACTCCTAGACAAAATATCTATTTGCACTTCTTGAACCTATATGAAATCATTTATTTCCATCAATCTTGGATGGAGCCAAAGATTCACTATTTTTTGGCTTTGGGGTATGATAGAATAAAGCATGAATTGTGAAGTGGCAGTTAGTCAATGCAACTTTCGACGCTCATCATGGGTCATCTGGAAACAGTTGGGCTATGTTTTCAAACATAGGGGTCATGCTGCGTACCTCTGACCCCCCCTTACCCCGCAATGGGCGGGAGCCTTTGAGGCATTGGGGTAATGTTGTTGTTGAACCTATATGAAATCATTCAGGCCTAAGAGAACAACAGACTCCAAGTGAGTCGGATGTTTGACAGAAAATGGTAGAGCTTTATCTAGACCAAAAGCATTGTACCAAGTATGCAGATTAATGACCAATTTACTAAAATGCTTCAAATCAGTGCTCAATGTCTTTCTAGCAGCAAGCAGTCAATAATTCAGCTTCTTCAAAATATGGCAAATTTGCCAAATGCATGAGTATACCACTATTAACTCATTGTAAGCAGATTGGCAAAGACTAGAGGGGAAGTAAAAGGGCAGTTCCTGCTATGGGCCAGACCAAAAGGCTATATTATACACAGCAACTTTACTAGTTACATCAGTTCCATGTTCACAAGGCATGACTAGAACCTAAAGTAAACAGGACAACTGATGGATTTGTGGAAGTACTAAGAGAAATCGAGCAAGTGCAAAGCTGAAATCTGATCATTTCTAGTAAATGCTACTACAAATCAGCCTTCTATAAAGATAACAGAAAACTTATAACCAAAGAAGCTGTAGAATCACCTTTTGATTCTTATAAGTAAGAAGATGAATAAGAACAAGAAAATAGAAATAGAAATATGAAACTACTCAAACATTTTGCTTGGCAACCCAATAGAGACATATTTTCTTCACATGAAAAAGCATGCCAGTAGGGGACCTGACAAAAGTGAGAAAAACAAATCTAACTAGACCAAAAGTATCAGAAACACCATCTTTTTCTGAGTCTTCAATGACAAGATTCTGTATCTGTAACAAAAAGTCACACAATTCCCACAACTTTAACTTACAAATTGAACATTTCTCACCCATTTCAATCAAACACAGAAAACAATAGTTCAACTGAAATGGCATTTTCAAGAAAGTTGTCAATTGAAAAAAATCCTAATTTCTGAAAACAAGATCTGAGAGGCAATAATCACAAGTGCTAATACAGTTCATTATGATTCCAACCCATCTCACAGATCCAGCTAAATGGAGCTCACTCCAAAAAGTATCGAGTCAAAATAGCTCACAAACAATACCTAGGACCTTCACACTCACATAAAAGGATGTCAAGAAATGTAGACCAATAACGCAACATAAATAGAAACCCCATTTACACATTTTCTGTGTGGTAATAAAAAAAGACAAAAAAAAAAGAAGATAAAATCAAGAAAATGCAGACCCATATCATGATTTTGAGTGGGTAAAAAGCAAAGACCCCAAAAAAGAAATCCACAAGACCCATAACACAATATTCATTGAAACCCATTCAAGATTTAGAGTAATTAAAAAGGAAAAGACAAAAAAGTATCAAGAAAATGCAGACTCATAACACCACAACATTCACTGGAACCACCCCATATCTATTAGTTTTCAGGTCTTATCTTTGGCGCGGGCTAAAGCAGTTTGATAGCTCGCAAGGCTCATAAGGTAACGGGTTCAAATCCTGTCTCCGCAACATCTTGTTCTTGTGACTAGTAATTTATTACAGCCTTTAGCTTTTTAAGGGTGGAAGGCAAAAGAAAACGCAGGGGAGGATAGAATCAGTACATTATCACGGCCAACTTTACCAACTCCTTAATTTCCTTAAGGATATATTTAATGCTATTTATGAATTCAAGGTTTTTTGTGGGTAAAAAGCAATGAGACCCATAACAACAATCTTTATGGAAACCCCATTTCAAGATTTAGAGTGATTAAAAGAAAGGGGGAAAAAAACAAAAAAAAAATCAAGAAAATGAAAACCCATAACCCCATTTCAAGGTTTTGAGTGGGTAAAAAGCAAATTCAATTAAAAAAAAAAAAGCAGACCCATAACACAATATCCATGGAAAACCCCACTTCGAGATTTAGAATGATAAAACAGGATTTGAAGAAATGAATGTACTTACAGTAAAGGAAAAGAAAGGAATAGCAGAAGAGAGCAGAGAAAGAGAGAGAGTTCCAACTTCCAAAGCTAAGAAAATCTTGTTGGAATGACATGAAACGTTCTCTTGAAAACCGGAGGACAGAAAAAAAGGGGAAGAGACAGAGTGAGAGTATACTACAAAACTGCTAGAATATCATACGTATAGAGAGAGAAAATCCCGCGAAAATCTAGAGAGAGAAAATCGGACGGTGTAAAGTTGAGTGGGCCATGGGTAGGGGTGCGCGTGTGGGCCCCATTTACTTGACATGATTTCAACGTCTCGAATCCCTAGGCCCAATCACTGGGCCTTCCCCATGTTTGCGAGGCTTATTTTAGTAGGGAGAAGTAGATTAAAAAAATATTGAGAACAGATGATTAAATAAAATATGATGTAATTTTATATCATTGAGGATGCGATCTTATTGAGAAAGTAGTAGATATGATGCAATTTCATATCATCAAGAATGTGACCTTATCAAGAAAAGAATAGCGATCACATATCAGGATAAGTTAGTGAAGGCAAAATGTTGTCTTGTAATAGTTTTAGATTCATCAAACGATTAGTTGTGATGTTATGACTTTTTGATTATTTTACTATTTTTTATAGAATTGACATTGCTATTTCTTTAGCTGTTATTATATATCTATTTTTTTTAGTTGATGCTGATACATTTGAATCGAGGGTTTTTAAAAGCCAATTTATCTATCTCCATGAGATAGTGATAAGATTTGGATACATCTACGCTTCTCAAATTTTATTTTATGAGATTACACTGAATATGCCATTACTATTATTGTTACATTGTATTTTATGTAGGATGCATACAAGATTTTGGAGGGCATAATATCAGATAATGTGAAGTTCATGTTTATATTTTTTGTATTTAAGTGGTAGTACAATTTTATTATTGTTACTAACTTTTCTCTATGTTAACTATTTTTGGAGATCACATAGTTTTGTTACTGTTATTATTAGTTTTATTGTTGTTATTATTTTGAATTTTGTATTTTTTTTATATTTTACTTGAGTCGGGAGTTTATTAAAAACAATCTTATTTATATTTATAAACTTAAAGATAAAAGTGTATATGCACTCTATAAACTTAAGATAAAGTCCTCACTCCACCTTTCCCTCTCGTTCCATGAATGTGAACTCTTTTTAGAAATGCTATTAAATTTTGTTTATTTTTTTTCTTCTTCTTAGAATTATAAAAGAAACAAATTTTCTTTCCCAAAATAAAAGAGTAAAAATACCCTATTAATAGATATTAGTGGCCAGACCAAGAGGCAATAATGCATGGTACTTTTTCCATCTTAAATTGTTTTTTTCTCTCTGTTTCTCAATTGTTAACTTGTCCATTTTTTTCCAATAAAAAATTAAATATGTTCTGTCATTTATAATATTAAGAATTTTACTCTTATATATAATCCTATTTTACTTTTTTTTACTTTATTAAAAAGAATAGTTTTCCATATTTGCTTTTCCTTTACATTTGTCATTCTACTCTTAATCACATATTTTTATATTTAGAAATGAGATTAATTTTGGTGCATTGTGAGTGTATCAAATTTTTACATCATCAGGTAATATTGACCTGCTATTGCAGGTTACTAATAAGTATTTCTTTATAATATTTATTTATTTACTTATATTTTTAAAAAATAAACATAATTATTATTTTTTCTCTTTCTTATCTATTGCTCTCCTTTTCACACTCTCTCTTCCTCTTTGTCAATAGTTTATTATTATTTTTTTATTGACTTCTTCCTCTACAATCTAACTACCTATTTTTCTTAATTATTTTACAGGTAGATATATTTATTTTTTTCTCTTTCACTATTAGTCTTTTGTACATTCTTTTTTCAATACATAGAAATTGTATTTTTATATTTACAATCAAATCTAACATTTTTATATATTTTTTAATTTTATTTATTGATTCTAGGATTTATTGGTATTTTTTTCACAAAATTAACTATTTTTTGAAGCGTTCGTTTCATTTTTCTATTATTGTATTTTTCATAAATGATGAAAAATCTCTTGAACAACTCCCTGCATCTTCCATCTCTTTCAAATCTTCTTTTTTATTACATATTTTATTAGAATTATTATTATTATAAATATGAATTAAGTTTTGTTTTAATAAAATGAAAGATGAACAAAATAATTTAAGAAAAGCAAAAGGAATAAAAATAAAAAGAAAAGACAAGAATAGCAATATCGTCATTTTATCAGTGTCATATAATACCTACGAGAAAGAAATAGTATAATTTGGATTCAAATTATGAAAGGAAAAAAATCTAAAAATTAGGAAAGAATTTGGATTATAGTATAATTAAGATTCAATTTACCTTTAATGTTTTTCAAAATATATTCTTTTCAAAGGGTATAAATATTACTTGAAAAAATTATTGTAATTATCTTGTACACTGACGGTGCATATAATTTAAACTATATATTTTAATATGTATCGAAAGTCCTTTTATATATTTCCTGAATTAATAAAGTTTTGAATTAAACACCATCATATGAAATAAACAAATAGAGTACATAATATAAAATACAAATTTCTTTCCCTCATTAAAGTGTTACTAAATTACTAAAAAAAATCATTACACTTTGAATAACATAAAATTTCAATGGAAATGATATGAAAGTATACTAAACAAGTTGGTGATTAACGGGGAAAAAAAAAAGGTTGGTAAAGAATAAACTAAGTTACAAGTTATATCTTCCTTAGCAAACACAATAACAAGTTCATAATTCATAACTTGGTGGGAAAATAAGAATAATTTAACCAATCATGGAAATGAAAATAAAATAAAATAAAATCCTGCAATATATGATTTTCTTACACACTCGTAAATTATTTTATTTTGTTCCCCAGAGGAAAGGGTACCTTGTTTGTCCATACGTTCAACTTTGAAGTATTTTGACAGAATGCTTCGGACAAATGTGAAATAATAACACTTTAACCAATCCTGGGAAATGAAAATAATAATAAGAGTGAGTTACTAATAGCTTAAGGATGAACTAATAATTTGTGTCAAAATTGAGGGTGTTTTTAATATTTCTTTTAAATAATAATAACACAGGAGATCATGCAAATTGTGGATACTATGCATTGAATTTGACACAGTTAAAATCTTTTTACACTATCAAGTCGATTTAATAATTTTTACAGCTACTTCCGTCTCAAACTAATTGAATTTTTAGGTTTTTTTTTCTAGATTCAAAATAGTTAAATTATTTAAAATTCAAAATGAATGTTTGAAATTTTTTCCATATTTGCACTTGTATTTGTTGAAGTTTTATATTTTCTAGGAGATAAATTATACTACATATTTATAATTTCATAAAAGGTAATAGTGGAAAGTATGATTTAAAATTTGCCTTTGAATATATTTCTTAATATGTGTGAATTTCCTTACAAATTCAATTAAAATAGGATGGAGGGAGTAGCTAGGTTACTTTATTTTTAAGATTGTCAATTCCTATGGTTAGATATCAATTTGATTTTATTTCATGCTTGATATAAGAGTTCCACTCTCTTATATAATAAGCCGCTAAGTTGAGTAGCTTAGGGTCGTTGTGTTTGCTTTAATTGCTTCAAGCAGATAGCTGAAGTAAGCAGGTGACTATTGAGCTGCTTGATTTGATGGTTCAAGTCTGACATCTTAAATCCAATATTTCGAGATTGAACATCAACAGCACCAACGTCTTTACGTCATTTATATTAATTATTATTTAATTATTTCTTCATTTACCTCGTCTTCAGAAACTAGCACTATTTTAAATCAAGTAAATCTGATAGTAGGGGTCATAGAACTAAAAAAATTTAACATATATCTTGTATTTATAGAAAAGAAAATTAACATAAGTAGTTTATCAAGAACTCATATCAATAGTCCTTTTAACAATTTAAAATTCATAAATTCAAAATTTTTTAGCTTTTTCTGTGTCAGATTATATTCATAGTAGCTGTTCACCAAGCAAGTAAGTCAGACAAGGCAAATGACCAATTTACCGATCCAATTACACACAAAGCACCATGCCTAGGATATCTATTCTTACTACAATACTTTGTTTTAACTGCATCGCACTATGTATCATTTGATAACCTTCAAAATCTTCCATCTTTTGTTCAAATCGAATTATTCATTTTTTAATTATAAAATTTATATTTTTTTTCTTATCCTGTCAGAAAGGGTACCTTCTTAGTTAATTGAAGTAGTCTTGATAGTGTGGATAAATCGTTGAAATAAGAGGCTTATATTGATTTTATTCATTTGTCCATTTCTATTGTTTACCTGTAGAAACGACATTTTTAGTCATAGTGAATTTGAAGCTGGCTCTTTTGGACTTTTTTGGTACTGGAGGTTGAAAAATGTCACAAGGCAATTTTTATCTTTTATTTTATTTTATTTTATTTTTGCGTTGGAATCATATTAGCCATTTGCCACCTTATTTTATTTTAAATATCCATATGTCAAATGGTACCTTTGGTAAAAATACATGGATAATAGGATATACGACAATGACATACTCAATATTGTTTCGTGGAGTGAGGTCCGAAGAGATATAAAACGTAGAGTGCGTAATTTCAGCGAACTTTAGCATTTTAGCTTAGAATATTAGAAATAAATTCATTCACTTAATGATAATAGATTGTACATAAAGATTTTAATTTATGCTGATTTATACAATAATTATACAGTGTAAATTGACTTGTTTTGATTTCTTTCTTGAATTGTCTGAAAATATGTGGGCAGCTGATTTTAGGGGAAAGTGATAACTAGGAATTTGGAATTTGCAAAAAGATTCTTTTTCTTAACTACTCTCTTGAAGAAACATTACTGTCCATAAAAGATGTACTTCCTTTATTTCACTTTATTTTGTTTAGTTTTGATTTGTTATGAAATTTAACAAAGTAAAAAAAAAATTTAAATCAAATAATTATATTGTAGTAAAATATTTTGTAATTTTACAAGTCATTTTGTGTGAAGTATAAAATATAATAATTCTATGATGAAATATAAAATTATTTTATCTTGTATTTGATTGGAGGTATTAGATAGTAATGAAATTATTTATTCCATCATTTATTCTTGTGATGCAATAAATTATCTTATATACATGATGCGTATGGATAACTTATATTGAGATAATTAATTTCAGGATAACTTACTCACCATCAAATGATCCCTTATATCTTAATTATATTATTCTACGTATGGTTGAAATTAAAATGATATTGCAATAAATATCTTATTAAAAGATTATTATTTTTAAAAATGAATTAAAAAAATAGAAAAAGGAAGGTAGTATGGAAGGAATAGAAATTGATTTGATTCTAATTTGGCGCCAAGGGGAGCTAATTGGTCAAAAAGGGGAATATAATAGTACTAATTATTTTTTAAAAAAAGGGAATGACGTTTCTTACGGCACATGTTTTCAGAAAGCCACGTCAAATAAATTGATGTTGAAAAGACCTTATTAATAAATTGACTTTTTTTTATATGAATGGTACGTTACTTATTTATTTATTTATCTATCTACCTATCTATCTATCTCTCTCTCTATATATAAATATAAACATACATCTAAGCTATCCTCCTCTTTTGAATTTCATATGTATATTATTGGAGTATGAACTCGTACCTGAACTATCATTTATTAGTTTGAGAAACACACTCCTCTCTTTTTATTCCACTTTCACCTGTGAACTACACTCTCTCTTTTCTTCTAAAAATATGTCACATCACATTCCACATGAATAAAATAAGTGGCATAAAACACACAAATAAGTGATAGTTTAGTTATGAAACTCAAACTAATAAGTGATAGTTTAGGTATGAAACTTTTAAAAAAAGAATAATTTAGGTGTGTTTTTTATACCTATCTCAATATATATTACTTCCAACTAATTAATTAAACGAAAATGGGTCAAGAATACCCCTGAACTATTTAAAATAGATCAGATATACCCCTCCGTTATGTTTTGGCTCAAAAATACCCCTCAATAAATTTTTTGCCTAAAAAATATCCTTTCTCTAACGAAAACAAAAAAACGTCGAAAATAATCGCAAACTATCATAAATAGATCAAAAATTGATTAAATTTTGGTTCAAAAATACCCCTCCCTTACAATTTTGCACAAAAAAGTACCCTCTCTTTAATAAAAATAATATCATGCATATTATGTGGACAAAAAACAACACATAATCAGTCCACGTGAAACCCCATTTAGGGAACCAAGAGGTTTTCTTCTCCAATATTAGGTCCGAGACTAGTCGTTTCATATCGAAAGATACTGTTATTTCACTTGAAAACGTCTCAAAAAGTCGATGTCTGAATGATAACATTGATTCATCTTCGTTATAATCGTTGCCTCCTCCTTCAATCAATTTCTCGAGTTTAATAGGATTCAATTCTTCAACTTTTTCAAGCCTACGAATCTTGTATAGAAATTGATAAAAGCCTAAGAATCTTGTATAGAAATTGTTGTACTCATGTTAGCAATGTAACATAATTAATAATATAAATTATCATTTTCAAGAGATAATTCAACTGCAATTATAAATAAAAGCTTTTTCTTAATATAGTAAGAATCTGGATTACTCAAAGTCGAATAAAAATTGATTTGAAGATGGATGGAAGTTGAATTTTTAATGGAAGAGGGATATTTCAAATAATACAACAACAACAACATACCCAGTGGAATCCCACAAGTGGGGTTTGGGGAGGGTAGAATGTACATAGACCTTACCACTACCTCGTAGAGGTAGACAGGCTGTTTTCTGGGAACTCTCGTTTCAAAAACTCATAAGCAGAATAAACTAGATATGGGAAAATGAAAGGGAACAGAAAGGGTGACTAATAAGGAAAAACACATTATATTATGTAAATACAATAAAATTAACACATCAAAAATGAAAAATGACAATACAAGATATACATGCAATGTAAATACACTAAGATAAACAAATATACGATGTGAAGACATCACTACTGCTACTAACCTACTATATCACAAAGTCTATTAACGACCTACCCCTACTAACCTATTAGCCCTCTACTCTAATACGCAACCTCTACATTTTTCTATCTAAGGTCATGTCCTTAGTAAGATGAAGTTTCGTCATATCTTGTTTGATCACCTTCCCCCAATACTTCTTCGGTCTACCTTTACCCCTCCGCATATCTCCTAAATCCAACCTCTCACATCTCCTAACAGAAGTCTCGATACTCTTTCTCTGCACATGTCCAAATCAATGCAGTCTCGCTTCCCTCATCTTGTCAGCCACATGGATCACCTCTAGCTTTAAAATTTTTAAATAATAACTTTAAAATTTTAACAAAGGAATATTCTTTAACGAAAAATTAGCTAAGAGTTTTTTTGCTTCATTTCTAATAGTTAAGGGGAATTTTTGGGTCTTTTTTCATTTCTGTTAGGACGAGGGATATTTTTGAGCAAAAAATATAACTAACAAATATTTTTGATCCAAAAATATAATAGAGGGATATTTTTAAGCCAAAATATAACAGAGGGATATATCTACTTTATTTCAAATAATTCAGAAATATTTTTGACTATTTTTCCTTTAATTAAATAAAGTGATGTTGTTAAAAACAGTATGTGAGTTTAAAATAACGTGGCCACTAGAATAGCTATTATTAAAAATTCAAGATTTTTTTTTTTGCAGGAATGGTAGAGAATATATATATAGATTAGTTAATCAAAATGATGTTTTTATAGATAGTATGTGAATTTAAAATATGGTTGGTTCATTGCGTGAACTCTAGAGTAGTTACTATTAAACATATGAATTTTTCTTAAAAACAAAATACTTTCAAGATAACTCATGAATTAAAGTTATAAATTTATACAACGATGTCAAGTTATAACTTGATCTACCATGAAACCTCAATCGGTCTCTAGATTTACATCTATCCCCACATTGACAACTAAAATTTTAGCGTCTCACAAAATATTTATCAAAATCATTATAAATATTATCAAAATAATGTTTTTACTTACTTATCAAACATCAAAAATAAATAAAAGATACATTTTTGAAGGATAGTTTTGAATAGATATCATAAGGTACTGTTCTTAAATTTCAACATCAATGAAAGTGAAATGAATGCACCAAGGGTTAATTTCACTGATCAAAAGTCACTTTCTTTGTTATATAAAATGAATGCAATAATTAATATATCTTTAATGATTAAATCTCCTAAATTTATGCGGGAAAAGAGTTGAAATAATCATTTTTTTCCCTCAGGTTACTTTTAGTTCTCCAATTTTACATAATCTTTAAAAAATAGTGTAAAAAAGACTTCTAAAAAACGTTTTTTTATGATGCTCATATTAATTGGTTATTAGTGTATAGTGTCAATGAACTTAGCAGATGATTTGGAATGAGCAAGTAATATTAAAGAAAAAATAAATTATTTTGTTTTGATATATTGAAGTGGACAAACACTCCCATGATAATTTTACATGACCACGTTGACTTGACACACATTTTAAAAAATATTTATTAGGGGTTTTTTTAAATTATGATTTGAAAATTTAACTTTAACTACTAATTTATGTAAAATTTAAAGATAAGAGTATTATTGACATAAATTATAATAAATTTGTATTGATTTGCTAAAATGGAATAAAAATTAATTTTTAATATTAGAGCCAGATAAAAATAAAATTGAGAAATTAAAAGTAAAAAATTATTTTTAATATCATATAGAATAAGTAGATGTGAAAGGTATAATATTTATTTTTAGTTATTATTTTATAGTGAATTAGTAGACGTAAAAGACCAAAAGGTACCTCTTTACATGCGTTACTTGTCTTCTTCTTCTTTTTTTTTTCTTTTCAAGCAAAAATTACGAAAACGGATTGATGTAATATTCTCTACTCAATTATTTCTTTGGAAGATTTTATTAGATAGTATGACAAATTTTATTTTTATTATATATTTCTTTTTCAAGAGATTAACCCCAACAAAATAATTAAGAGACTTGCAAATAGAACATTTGAAAAAGAATTGTAACATCAATTTTCTTCTATTTAAATTATAAAGGAAAAAGCGTCGAAAATATTTCTGAACTATTTGAAATATAGTAGAAATATGCTTCCATTACGTTTTGGCTCAAAAATACTCCTCAATTAAATTTTAGACTCAAAAATGCCCCTCTCTATAATGGAAACAAAAAAAAGGTGAAAATACCCCCGAACTATCAGAATGGAGCAAAAATACCCCCTGGTTATATTTTGATTCAGAAATACCCCTCTCTTAAAATTTTACAAAAAAAAAATACCCCTCTCTCTAATAGAAATAGCACCATATATATTACGTGGACAAAAAGCATCATATGATCAGTCCATGTAAAACCTCATTTAGGGACCCAAGAGATTTCCTCCTTGGATATTAAGTCTGAAACTAGCTTTTTCATATCAAAATGGACTGTTATTTTTTACTTGCAAACATATCAAAAAGTTGATCTCTAAGTGATAACATTGATTTATCCTCGTTATAATTGTTATCTCCTCCTTCAATTAGTTCTTGAATTCAGTAGGATCCAATTCTTTATTTTTTTTAGCGTACGAAGTTTGTATAGAAATTGTTATACTCATGTCAGCAATATAACACAACTAACACAATTAGTATAAACTATCATTTTTCAAGAGATAATTCAGTTGCAATTAAAATAAAAGTTTTTTTTAGTATAGTAAGGATTTGGACTACTGAAAGTCTGATAGAAATTGATTTGAAGATGTGTTTGAAGTTGAATTTTTAATGGAAGAGAGGTATTTTAAATAATAACTTTATAATTTTAACAGAGGGATATTTTTTAGTCGGAAACTAACGAGGGTATTTTTTCTCTATTTCTAATAGTTAAGGAGTATTTTTGGCCCTTCTTTCATTTCCGTTAGGACGAGGGGTATTTTTTACCCAAAAATTTATTGGAGAGGTATTTTTGAACAAAAAATATAATGGAGGGGTATTTTTAAGCCAAAAATATATCAGAAGGGGTATTTTGAACCAAAATGTAACGGAGAAATATTTTTGCTCCATTTCAAATAGTTCAGGGGTATTTTTGATCCTTTTTTGAATTATAAATTAATATACATAATTATTCAATGCAATTTTTTTTCCTATCAATATATATTTTAAAATATTAACTAAAATTTAAATAATTTAATTTTAAAAATAAAAATTATGATAACTAAAAAAGACGAAAAGAGTATATAATATACTAAATTAGTACTATATATGTTTTTATACATTTTGGCGAACGCCTGCAATTAATTTCGGTCAATAGTTCAACAGTGAAAAAAGTTTAATATTAATTAAGATCAAAGAATAGATTAAGGATATTTAACTTAAAATGTTCAGATAAGAACTTTCTTTTTTCCAAGAATTAAATCCTCTTTTTGACTAAGAAAATGGAGCGTGCAACAAGATTGTTTAATCCATGCAGAAAATAAAAGGAACATTGACAAAAATTAATTAGGCTTATTATTTTTTGGACAAACTTTAATGGAGTATTGCTATCTTGTTCCCCTTTTGCTGTGCAAACAAGTTTTCAATCAACATTATCCTATCTTTTTTCAACATTTTTCTATAAGAGAAGTCTAACATATAATTTATATATATAAAAAATAATCTAAAATATAAAGTGATTTCTTAGTTAAGAGGTGTGAATTGACTCTCCTTCAATAGGATTTCTAACACGTTTGGAGAGGTGAAATTTCTTTAGTTCGTATAAAAAAGGCCTTTGGTATAAATAATATTATAGCTTTATATTTTTATATCAGTAGATATTTCAGCATTGCAGCAACAACTAAATTAGTAAGAGATTTGACCTCTATTTCCTCTTCTCTCGTATCTGTCCATCTTTTTGATGGTGAAGGAAGAAATTTGGACTAGAATTGCTATAATGGAAACGAAGCATGCGGCAACGCCTTCTAATCGGGAATCTTCGTTCCTCTTTGTGACAAAGAAGGAGGTGGTTGTTAACCACCGAAGTCTGTATCTTAGATGTGGCTGACACTCAAAAACTATTGCTAGTCCTCAAGCGAACCAGTTGGACTCATCACATTCATTCATTCAATATATAACTCAAAAAACTCAGCGGAAGACTAAAGATAAAAATGGACAATCTATAACTCGAATATCATCTTAAATAAATAAGCTAGTACGAAAGAAACTAGCTCAATAAGTCTTAACATCAATACTCAACTCTAGTTTATTAAGCCTCTATCACTATCAATTAGTGTCAATAATAGACCCATGGCCACCTAAAAATAAAATAAAGCTAACTCATGTCTAACTCTAATAAGCAAAGATGAAAATAAAGGCAATGATCCTCCGAAGTAAAGGAGGCTCACCAAGTCAGCTGAAATGCTCAAATCCTCAACTGTGCGCCTGTTGACGATCTTTAGTACCTGCCTTTGCATCATAAAATAATGCAGTCCAAAAGGGGACATCAGTACGTGGAATGTACAGGTATGTAAAATAGCCAAATGAAACAGAAACTGGTAGAATAATATAGAACAACATCAACTCAACATAATACTTAATCAGAATGTCAAATGTCTTTCTAAAGCAAGAATAATGAGTAGACAAGTAACCCATCAACCACATCAAACCTCATCAATGAACTCAGACTCAACTCAACTCATCTCAATTCAACTTGACTCAGAGTACTCAATGTGGGAATTTTCTAAAAGTTTCTCTTATCCGACAATAATCACTTATGAGTCAATGATCGAACAAAAATTCCACTGATATTACCATAACTATTCCGTACTTGCCGGGCAAGGAACGAATATGATCCACAAGGGAACTAAACTCTACTGTCCTCTATTGTTTCAAAGACTTTATCTCGACCTGGGACCATGTGATGTAATGGTTCAATCCCCTCATACGCTTGACAACATAGTTAATTAATGAGTGCGAGTGAGACTCGCTCTTACCCATTTTGGTGCTCAATACCCCTCCCAAGACTCAATGCTCATAAAACTCTTCCTAATCTCAATTAGCCTCATGGAGGCACTCATCAACTCAATCAGTCTCATGAAAATCTCATCATCTCATTAACGCAAACTCCAGGGCCCTCTATTATTTCAGGGACTTTAACTCATCTCAGTTAACTCAATTCTTATTTAAGAACTCAAGGACTCAGATCATCATTAAGAAGAAGTCATTTAGACAGAATTCAAGAACTCAATTTTGAACACTCATAGAATCATCAAGTTCAATTAACTCAACCTCATACTCACATCAAGATTTTCAATCAACATACTCAAGTCAAGGCTCTAAACTCCATCCCTAAGTTTATTCATGCATGCTTTCACAAATATTGTATAGGGTTTATACAATGTCTCATGGAAAGTATTCAATTCAAGAAAACAAGTTTATGATGATCATCAACTTATGAAAATGCATGTAATAGATATAATTTTCAAGAAAATAATCAAGAAAGTATTTCAAGAAACATGTAAGGGGGACTCATGAACTCTCAACTCCTCTATTACCATTAATGATGTACATGGGAGAATAATTTCATGCTTTAGTTTAGCCTTACATACCTGGTGTGAAGCTTTTGACGATGAACCTCAAGAATTCTCCTCGAGCTCCTCAATTCCTCGCTCCTCTTCTCTTCTCTCTAGCCCTAGTCTTTTTCAAGAACCTAGAAAGGGCTTATAATGGGGCTTAAAACCCTTTTTACGCTCAAAATGACCAATTTAGATCGTGTTTTGAGTTTAGGAGGGGTTGAAGAAAGTCTAGAATGCCCCTCACGAAATTAAGAACAAAATTTCGTCTTGGGACATGGGGTCCGCGATGCGGACCCTGTGTATTTTAGGTGATTTTCGCCAAAAATTATTCCAACGAGCTTTTCAATCCCGTAGAAAATTTGTGCAACAAAATTAAGTATTGGTCCACGGCAGGTGCGCGTCGCATACCTGTCGCTAGGGGTGTTCATGATTTGGATAAAAATCAATCCAAACCAAAGAAACGAACCAAACCGATTAAATAAATCAATTTTATTTGGGTTTGGTTTTAGTTTTTCAAAAACCAATAGTGTGTGGTTTGGGTTTGAATTTGTTCAGAAAAATCGATGAAATAACCAAACCGAATTAAATTATATTCATATATTTTATACATAATACATTATTTATAAACATAATTTTTATTATTTAATCTACTTATGAAAAGTTTAAATGTTCAAGATAAGAACATTTATCTTATTGTTTAATGTATATGAATGTTTGTGACAATTCTTAGTGAGACTAGAATGTCACTATCTCTTCCTTCAGTGTCAAAATGGTAAATATTAAGACTTCTCTCATAGGGAATTTAATAATTGAAAGTTTTATAATATCAATTGTTCTAACAATTTTTCATTTTGAATGGATCGTTGTCACTTTTTCTCTATTTTAAAGGTATTATTGCTTTTATTTTTTTGTATGGTTAATAAACGAATAAGCGAACCAAATCAAATCGAAACCGATAATGACCAAACCGATAAATGTATATTATAATAGGGTAAGGGTTGGTTTTGAGAATTTAAAAACTGAATTAATTTGCTTTGATTTGATTTTGGTTTTAACCAATAACCGACCCAAACTGACCCGTGAGTACTGTTGACACCCAATTTTTACCCTCCATGACATAAATCGGTCATCGAGCTTTTAATTTGTTTTAACGATTTTAAAAAATAAATAAATAAATAAATAAATAAAATATATAAAATAAAAAAAATAAGATGTCATTTTCTCCTTCTTTCTTCAGCAAAAATCGGATTCTTTCTCTATTTTTCTCTCTTCCAGTTCACCTTCTCCTTCAAAGAACCAAGAAAGCCAGCACAGTCCATTCGTCTGCCTTCTTCTTCTTCTTCATTTTTCATTTCCCCTTTCTTCTTCTTCAGTCGACTAGTAGCCAAAACCAGTGAACCGGACAACCAACGGTCGTTTTCTCTGACATAGCCAACAACGTTGACCGACAAACCCCAACGGTCTTGTCTCCACGTGTGCCCAAACGTCGACCCTACCGATTTTCGAATTTTGAATTTGAAAGCCGGCCTTTCCCCCTCAATTCGCCCTAATCGTCCCTTATTTAATCTCCTCTTTTTCTCCATTTCAAGCCAGAGGAGTTAATCGGAGAAAACCCCATAAAAATCTTGAGCAATAATTAGCCATGGAAATCTGAAAAAATCCAAAAGAGGTAGCCGTCAAAAGGAAAAAAAATCAAGGCGGCGAAACGAATTCAAAAGCCCTAGTACAGGCGGCGATAAAATCTGAGAGAAACGAGCAAACTCAACCGATTTCAAGATTGATTCTTGATTTCTGAAACTTCCCCAAACTCCAGTCAATCGCTACAAGCTTGAATATCTAGCTTTGAAGTCTGAAAATCCGTCAATAAGTCCCTGTTATGTGGTATTGAAGCTTCGTCAAGCTTGTCGTCGTCCTCAGTTCGCTGCTCCGAAAAAGGTAATAACACAATCCCGCTTTTCGTTTCGAGTTTCGCATACTGTGTCTGAATATGAATGTTGTAGCTATGTCGAAGTTGTCATGTTTACTCTTTGTTTATCCTGACTGGCTATCCCCTATACTCATGATTTAGTTCTGTTTGAAACAGACTTGGTCTAAACAAAAGGCCAACCATCTAATTAGTGTCGTTATGAATATACTATGCTGTAGTCTGTTATGTTCCTATAATGGTTGTAAGGGATTTCAGAAACTTAGCCATCCTCATTGTTCTTGTTAAAATGCTTGTAGTATGGGTTGGGAATTGTTTCTGATCATCGAACAATAATTTAAATCCTCAACTTTGAATTCTCCTCCTCATCAATGTAGAGCTGCATAATTTTTCTAATCTGCATAACTATAGATAATCTCGGATCATTGTTTGGGTGTTATCAAATCTTACCATCCCATTGCTACATTTGCATAGCATGTTG
>JAPFFP010000113.1:5430656-5456948 GCA_026153255.1 Solanum medicagineum | reverse complement strand
TATATTGCTGCTACTGAAGCTAGCAAAGAGATGATATGGCTTAAACAATTCCTTCAAGAGCTTGGGCTGCAGCAGATAGAGTATGTCGTATATTGTAATAGTCAAAGTGCAATAGACTTGAGCAAGAACTCGATGTATCATGCAAGGACAAAGCACATAGATGTGTGATACCACTAGATTCGAGAAAAGGTAGAGAACAAATCTGTGTTGGTTGAAAAAATCTCTACAAATGAAAATCCTGCAGATATGCTGACCAAGGTTGTGACAAGAGACAAGTTTGAATTGTGCAAAGAACTTGTCGGTATGAGCTCTCTATGAAAGGATGGAAGTACCTCCTTCCAGTAAATGGGTCTGGAGGGAGAGATTAATGGGGTCTACACCCATTTCACATTAAGAAGAAGGGTCAAAAAGGGTGTGCTGCAAATTTGCAGCA
This sequence comes from Solanum medicagineum, assembly GCA_026153255.1. Classification (NCBI taxonomy): domain Eukaryota; kingdom Viridiplantae; phylum Streptophyta; class Magnoliopsida; order Solanales; family Solanaceae; genus Solanum; species Solanum medicagineum. Next base: position 5,456,515 of record JAPFFP010000113.1, on the reverse strand, counting down.
ATTTGTATTGCAATTTGCATTGCAAATTGCTGCATCGCCTTTCTTCTCCAATTGGCCAAGAGAAAAAGGTGGCAAGGATTTTTTTCTTATGTAAGGAGCTCTTCAGCTCCTTCATTTAACACACCAACAAAGAGAGAAAAATACAGGGAGAGCATAGAGAGAAAATAAATATTTTCTTCCGTGAGATATACCATAGACTATAAAATAAAATAGTCTGTGAGAAAAATAGATTGTGTGCTTAGGAAAATATTTTTTGTGTTCACTATTTTTGGTATTTTTCTCTGAGAGCCTACTATTTGTAATAGTAGAAGAAATTGTACATTTGTGCCTACTATTTTGCAATAGTAGAAGAAATAAAATTCGAAGTGTTGATTTGTGAACATAGCCCAAAAAGTGTTGGATGAACCACGTTAAATATTGATTGTCGTGATTTTCCCATTTTTCATATTATTGTGCCATATTTATTTTTGTGTGATTCCTTATTTTTCCCGACAGATCATCGGCAAAACAAACATATACCAAGCTCATCTTTCTACACCTAGAATGAAAGTTGAAGTTTGGATTACGTTGACGTTGCTTCAGAGATCTATTAAGGTACTTAATTGCTAAAATAAATAAGCATAGGGACATAAAATCACCTTGTCGTAGACATTTTCTTATAGTGAAATTTTCATTCACCGGATATTATACTTCAGTAACACGCTCCACTATAAGATTAACAAATTTTATTGAAAAATTATATTCTATCAAAATCATTTTCGAAAAATTCCACTCGATGAAGTCGAGCTTTTTTGATGTCGATCTTAATGAAACATGTAGGTGACAATCTTTTGCTGGGAGTATCCTTTGACCAATTCATGTGCTCTTATAGACGTAGAATTCATTAAATGAGTAGAAGCATAATTGAATCATTTTTTAACTATAAAGGTATATCTGTTCTATTTAACACAAAAATATTTTTATCAATGATAGTTTGTTTTAAAAATATTATATTGTTACTTAGCAGATTAAAAATGTTTTTAAACACAATTTTTTTAGTTAGAAAATATTTATTCTATTTCAATTTAAAATTTTTTAAAATAAGTAGAATATTATTAGTTAAAAAAATCTATATAAAGTTATTTTATTTTAATTGTTAAGATAAGGTTTAAAAAAAAATATTTTTTATTTATTATTTATTAAAGTGATTTTGAAAGTTGATTCTTAAAAAGTACTAATATTTTGATGGAAATCTCATAAAAATTATTTTATGCACTCATATTAATCCTATTATTAATTTTTATTTATATAATGGTAATTTTTCAATAAATAAAAAATATTTTTTATTTCCTTAATTTTTTGTAAAGAAAGTAGGATAATATTTTTTAAATTAAACATCACCATTAGAAAAAAAATTGAATATATTTATCTTTGAAAATGACATTATAAATTTGTTAAATAATAATAAACAGATTACTCATTAAATATTTTTGAATCAAATGATGGACGAGAAGAATATTTCCAAAGATATTTCAATTTTGACCCTTTTTCCTATTTTTTGTTTTTTAAATAATAGTTGACATTTTTTGTTTCTCAAGATTTCCCCAGAATTTTCTGGAATCCTCTGTTTCTTTGGAATTTTAAGTGAAGAACATCCTAGATTACACCTGAAGTGAATTTTTCTTATAAATAGCACTGCACCTTTCCACTTTCGCCATCAACAAGTCATCAGAAAAATCAAAAACTCTGCAATACGAAGTAGAATTTCAAGTGCTCTGTTTTTTTCCAATATAAAGAAAATAAGGAAATGTCATTGATTCCAAGCTTTTTCGGTGGCCGCAGGAGCAACATCTTCGATCCATTTTCCCTCGATGTATGGGATCCCTTTCTGGACTTCCCAACATCAACCACCCTCGCCAATTTCCCATCATTCGAAACCTCTGCTTTTGCTAATGCAAGAATTGATTGGAAAGAAACCCCAAAAGCTCATATCTTTAAAGTGGATGTTCCGGGGATCAAGAAAGAGGAAGTGAAAGTTGAAGTGGAAGAGGGAAGAGTATTACAGATCAGTGGTGAGAGGAGCAGAGAGCAAGAGGAGAAGAACGAGCAGTGGCATTGTATGGAGAGGAGCAGCGGTAAGTTTTTGAGGAGATTCAGGCTGCCGGAGAATGTTAAAACTGGGAAAATTAAGGCGGCGATGGAGAATGGAGTGCTGACTGTGACTGTACCGAAAGAAGAGGAGAAGAAGAAGAAGAAGAAGACTGAGGTGAAGGTCTCTGGTTAATTTATGAGTGTTTTTACTATTGACTACCAAGTGTTTGTTAAAAGTATGTTTGTATGTTTCATGGAGTCTTTGTATAAACTTTTTAGGGAGTTTGAAAGTTTCTGTATAACCTTCTTTGTTGGTGTTGGGCCATTTTAATCTTACCAGTAATAATTGTGAGTGCTATTTAATAGTTGCTTCGATCCATACTAATTGATCGATTCGTACATCTCTATTTGGCAAAGGACAAAAAACTGTAATACATTCTTTTCTAAAATATTAGATAAAAATCTGGACGAAGCTCTAATCACTGAATTTATTTTGCTTCCATTCCGTTACGAATATGATATATCAGATCCAAGAGAGGAAGGGGGCCTCCTCCATATCAATACCTTTTTGGCTAAAAATCCACCTTGCATTGAAAAACATTTTTCTTCCAAAATAAGAAAATAAGATAAATAATTTTTAAATTATTCATACTTCTGAATTAAAAAGTAACTACAGTTTAAGTTAGAATTTAAACTTTCAAAATGATCAAATATACATTTCATCATATTTATTTTTTATTAAGTAGACATAAGAAGCTGACATGGCAAATCGTGTTATACATGAAAAAGGGACGTGTAAATACTATATTTGTGAAAATTTCAATGGTAAAAAAGGCTTGAATTATCATTTTTATTGTAAATACTATATTTGTGAAAATTTCAACTGTAAAAAAGATTTGAATTATCATTTTTATCTCTACTACATCTCTTTATATATAAACTATTATTTTTCAAATTAAAATATAATTTTTTTCTTTTTTCTAGTACTAATTTTCAAATTTTTTTTTCTAGTTTTTGATATTAAAAAAATATTTCATAATTTGAAATACTTTTTAAAAAAATAAATATTTAAATTCTTGTTTGGAAGGTGGAGGATAAAAGTAGAAGGTTAGGAGTGGGAGGTGGATAAGGCTTAAGACAGAGTAAAAAAATTAAATTTTTTTATATTTGAATTTTTTGTAAATACGTTTTAATTTTTTTTTTTTTTGTATGAGAGTGGGGCTGGGCGGAGGCTGAGGGTTGGAGGGCCTGAGGTGAAGTAAGAAATTAAAATTTATAAATTTTAATTTTTGATAAATTAATTTTTTTTATGTTTTATATGGAGTGGGTGCTGGGGATGAGGGTCCGAAGTGGTTAGAAAAAATTAAATTTACAAAATTTGAAATTTTCTTAAAATAATTTTTTAATTTTTTTTATGGGGGGGTGGGGTGGGGGGGAGGCCGGGGGATGAGAGTTTAAGGTGAAGTAAAAATTTAAGTTTTTCGTAAAATAAATTTATTTTGCCCAATCACAAATGTTTCTTTTATTTTTTTTAAAATTATAAATAGATGAAATAGTGTTAAATAACATAACATTTTCTTTTTTTAACAAATATAAATAAGTGGAATAAGTTTATGATGTGACATAATGAAATTGGACATAAAATTCGCATCATAGCAAGTGTATCTCATACACATGGACTGCTGGACAACTATGGCTACTTGATAAGAAATGGACAAGTTAAAGTGCTTATTTGTGTACCTTAAAAATTTAAGTTTAAACTTAAAAATTTGCTTCAAATTAAAAAGTCAATTTGTATTATGCCTAAAAAATAATAATATACATTTATTTCAAGCATTGATAACTAGCAATGATTTAGTTAAATTTCACAAACTCTAATAATAAAAATATATGAAGCTTAGAGTATGTCAATCTTTTTTTTAAAGAAATTAGTACCAAGTGAAAAATAAAGATACTCTTAATAAAAAATGTAGATTATGAAGAACGATTTTGAAAATGAAGAGATGATTGATTAAGCATATATTAAACTAACCACAAAAACATTTGTAATACCCAATTTTCTAGTACCATTGTCTTTTCTCTTCCTTGGTCGGAATTTCAAATGAGAACTGCTATTTTATCTTTTTCTTCTTTTTCTTAATATAAAATGAAAGTTTATAACAATACTAACTAGACGATCTCTAATACTAATATAAATATAAATAATACTTAGGTTATCAAAATGCCAAAACATGTCTTAATAAGTAGAAAGAGTAAAAATTATCTTTCCAAAGATGAAAAAAAGAAAGACGATAATTTTGATCTAAGAATTATGCATATCAAGTTAGTTTTGAAAGTATGAAAAGTTAATAATGTTCATACAATAATACGACGACTTCATATGTGACTTATAATGGTGCATGTGGTATATGAAATTCAATTTCTCGCCAAAATTTAGAAATTAAAACTGATATGGACACTAAACATACAAGAAAAAAGATCCATCATTTCCAACTCGTCCAATTCTTCAAATATCAAATTTTGAGATGTCATCGTGCTTGCAACCAATCTAGAGATTTTACCCAACAACTTACTATAAAGTGGATGAGATATTTCAACCCTTAATAACTCGTTACTATATTCTTTACGAGATACTTTCTTTTAATATCTAATAGAAGGTTCAATCGTCTCCATATACTTTAAATGGTAAACAACAATATTAGTATGATCATAGTATTGAAAATCACAACATCTCTGATCGTGATGTAACAATGGTAATTCCCACTATTTTATCTTTTTCAAAATTCAAGAGAAAAAAAATATAAAATACATTATTAAATTTTTAAAAATGAAAAAATAAGAATGTAGAAAATTTTAAAACAAATTTGATATAAAACATCATACAAGTTTGAAATAAAATTGCTAAAGTGGAATTGATAAATTGAAGAAATTAAACGTGTCTCGACTATAAAAATTTTTGATTTACTAGTCTTGTACCTTTGTACGAACAATAATGGTGAAAGTCACCTATGTCGTTTGGAGGCGACTTAGGGTTTTGTTGATTCCACTCTTGTCTATGGCAGAGATGAATTATAGGGGCGTGGACATTGAATATTATGAAATTAGGTTGATTCTCAAAAATGATGAATTAAATAGGTCTAAAAGAAGAAGAATTAAGGGAACAGTTTATTAAACTTTTAAATTTTAATAAAGTTAAGTAATTACTTAATTATGCAAAATAAAATAAATCATAATGCTAACTATAATTATTTAATTCAAGGAAAAATAAATATGTACTAAGTTAAACTTTAATTTTGTTAGACGATTTTCTAAATATTTTTAAAAGATGGAAGTCGTATATAAATCTATATATAAATATATAGAGTTATATTTAAAAAAAATTTAAAAATAACAAAACTACTTGAAAATCAAGTTAAAAATATTTTTTGGATTTTTAAAAACAAGTATTTTCTAAATATTTTTAAAAGATGGAAGTCGTATATAAATCTATATATAAATATATAGAGTTATATTTAAAAAAAATTTAAAAATAACAAAACTACTTGAAAATCAAGTTAAAAATATTTTTTGGATTTTTAAAAACAAGTATTTTCTAAATATTTTTAAAAGATGGAAGTCGTATATAAATCTATATATAAATATATAGAGTTATATTTAAAAAAAAAATAAAAATAACAAAACTACTTGAAAATCAAGTTAAAAATATTTTTTGGATTTTTAAAAACAAGTATTTCAAATTGTTTAATATTAAAAAAGCTTAATAAAATTGATTCAAATTGTGGATGGTCAATACTGAGTGTTAACAATGAGAATGTTGTAATTTTAGAAATGCCGACTATGTTTCAATGATGTTGCTGCGACTCAAGCACCAGAGCTTTTTTTTTAAAATTAAATATTTCTAGTTAATAAGATGTTAGCAATTTTCTTACAATATATTACATTGGATGTTATTGTAAAAAAAAAATTATTTGTTAGTTTAAAATTTGAGTTATATAATACAAAGTTATAAAATGTTATTGTAAAGGTAGATATATAGTTTTTCTTTCAATTTTTATATAATATATGTTTTTGTAGAATTTTCAATATTATAAATGAAATTAAAATCATAAAATGTGGGACAGTGCTAATGTTTGGACATGCTAACCAAACTTGACAAGATCACAAGTACATGCACAACTCTTATCACATGTAGCTACATTAAAATCTTATACCTTTCCTAATTCCTTTTTTATATGTTCATCAATCAGAAGCAGGAACTCGACAAATTCTTATTCATAATATTAACCTTTTTTGGAAGCCCCTAGGGCTACCCACAATTTCGGTAATAGTCTCTTGGGGTGAGCACTTTGTAGTAACACATTTACTGTGCTATAGCTCGCACATTATACAGGAGATGTAAAACACACGCACTAAGCAAGCCACGTGCAACGAGCTCATGGTTGATGCCAACTCTATAGAGTAAAGAAAAAGACGTGTCCTGGGCTCCCAAAATTTGAGAGGCCCCATTTTTAAATAATAATAGTAGGTTATAATTTTATTTATTTTTTAAATATTGAACACTATTTGTAGAAAAAGTAAATTTAACATATAAAATGAAAGAATAACCAGAAGAAGTTTGACATATTAGAAGTATTGTGTCTCATGAAAGATAATATAGATTCATTATATCATCACTAAGAAAAAAGATATTAGAAGAAATCAATTTATATAAAAGTTATTAACAATTGCTTACACTAATTAAGGCCCCCATTTTATTCATAGCTGAGTAGCAGACGAACATAATATGAACCTTGTAAATCAATAAATTAGATATATCACTATATTAATTCAGATGAATACTCAAGAAGACTGTTAAGCTATGAAACGATGTTTAAACTCTCTACAATTCATATGAAATGATACTATTCCATTTGGATGGAATCGCATAATTAAAGTTATGAGGCAAATAAAAGATCGATAGGATCGAATAAAATATAGATAAATGTGAACAGAATTAGAAGTGACACGTCCAAACTGTATATTTAGCATACACAAAATAAAATGACAATGATTATTCTTGATTTCTTGTACTAAAAGCTTTGCTTGGAGGGTGATCATATATCTTGACGTAAAATTTCATTGATCAACGAGTAAAATTTTTTACAAATGATTTAAATACGTAATAAAATATTTTAAGGGGTAGAGTGGCCCTGCTATCGCGATTCTCTTCAATTGATCGACCCTTTAATTTGTCATGTTCTATTGTTGATAAAGATGGAATCTTTCATGCTGTTTTCCACATTATTCTGTCTATCACATCCTAAAGGAATTCCATTCTGTTTTATTTCAGCCATGATTTTCTTCCAAATTTCACTGTGTCATCAACTTTACATCCCCCTCAACAAATTCCATTTCTTGAAATTTCCAAACTTTTACCCTTTATAAATACCTAACCCTATATTTAATTTCATCAAGAAATCAACTCCACAAATCACATTCATTTTTTTCCTTTACTTTCTTTTGCCAAAACAAAACATATATAGTAGAGATGTCTCTCATGCCTGTATTTGGTGGTTGGAAAAATCATGCACACCAGGTGCATGATCCTTATTACTCCGACCACCAAGCACATCAGGTCCATGATCCTTATTCTCGACATCCACACCAGGTGTATGATCCTTATTCTCAACACGCACATCAAGCGCACGACCCTTTTGCTCATCATGATGTCTGGGATTCTTTCCATGAATTTTATCTCGAAAGCCCTCGATCCCTCATAGCCCCAGCACCATCGTTCCACCATGCACCTGCAACGTTGGCACAGATCGAGTATAAAGAAACACCAGAGGCACATATCTTTAGGTGTAACTTGCATGGCTACAAGAAAGAAGACGTCAAAGTACAGGTAATGTATCACTTTAGGTTCTTATAATTGAAGCTATTATATTAGTACTAATTTCTTATTTTTAAAATATACTATACTATCCTTTTTGGATTTATACAGCTGCACACAAAGTTTAACATAGATGCGATTGTTGTACTCCCTCATTTACATTACATAATGTTTTAGTTTGACTAACTGTCGTAATTTAAAAAAGTACATGACTTTCGAATTTTGTAGTTTTAAATTAAAAAATTGTATGATATAGTAAAATGAATTCTGAATTATGTGATCTTGAACATATCATCTAAAATATTGGAATAAAGACGTTACTCCCTATGTCTCAATTTCTTTGCTACTTTTAACTCGGCGGAGTCAATTTTTGAGTATAGATAAATATTGAAAAACTATATAAGTATATATATTTATATACCTTGAATCTTGAAAATCATACAATGTTACATAAATTGAGATCAAGAAGTACTAAACTTATAGAGTGACTTTCCTTTTGAAATTATACACGGTAAAAAGGAAAATAGCGTATAAATTAAATTTAAAACAAAAAGGGTACCAAATATGTCATAATATTTGTTGCGGTTGTAAAAACTTGTCATGCATTAAAAGTAGAATGAAAACTCAAATTTTTCAACTTCACTCTGTTGTTACTTGACTTTAAGGATATATATTATCCTTCTTTTGTCTTTTCGAAATATAAAGTTAATTCATTGATTATATGTTGTTTCGCAGGTGGAGGACGACAAAATCCTCAAGATTAGTGGGGAAAAAAGGATGAAGAAAGAAGATAATTGGCACCATTATGAAAGAAGCACTGGGAAATTCTTCACATCCTTTTCACTGCCTTTGAATTGTAGGGCTGATCATGTTAAGTCATCAATGGATAATGGAGTGCTTACTATAACTGTTCCTAAGAAGGAAGTTAGCAGGAATCACCACCATGTTAGAACTGTTCAAATTAATTAATTAATTAAAAGAATGAATAATATTATGGTATAATTTGTCTTGTTTAATTTGGTAATCCACATATTATATATAATATTGTGGAATAAGAAGTAAAAATAAAGAGAGAAGAGTAAAAAGTTCTAGTGGTACTATGTAATATTATATGGAGAGGAGAATTAAAAGAGAGTTTGACAAATGATTGTGTAATATTAGTACTACTACATAAATAAAATAGTATTTCTTTTTCTTTTGTTTTCCATTTTGAGTTAATATTAATGTGTACGTAGACCTTAATATGTTACTTTAATAAGGTAGAAATGTTGTTTCTGATCGATAAACCTTACAACGAGAGTGAAATAGCCAAGACAAAATGCTAAAGAAAGTATGAAAACGCATACTAAAAATGGAACAGTCACTATCACAAAACAATAGAATCATCAACGTTGTAGACACAATAATAGTAACAGGGATGGAATAGCAAGAAACTCTTAGAGTAAAACTATGACTACCAATATGAACGATTGCAAAAGGACCTTTTCCTAAATTTATTGGAGTAGCTTGTTTTGCTAATATCCTAATAAGAAGCTAAAATAGTTTATTTCATTTTTTAAAAAAAATTATTTTTGAAAATTAAGTTGTTTGGTCAAGACTTTAGAAATAAAAATAAGTACTTTGAGTAAAATCATAAATTGTATTTCATCCAAAAAAAATGTTAAAAAAAAATTTTCCCAAAAGTATGTTTGGAACATTGGTGAAGTACTGACTACTGCCTTAATATTCACAAAATTGTTTTTCAAAATAATTATTCAAATGTAGCTAGAGTACTTATCAAAAAATATTTTCAAAATAAACATAATTTAAAAGTTTGATCAAATAGGTTATCAATCATGATTATTTGTCCCAATTATTTCTAGAATGAACTGGTAAAATTTATTCAGGACATAAAAGTTTGGCAATAAATCAGTTTCAGATTAATTAGATTTTATCAAAATCGTAACGTAAAGGAAAAGATCGAAACAAGCTCTATCATGTCAAAAGAAAGGAATGATTAATCATGTATATTAGAAGTAGAAGTTAATCTTCATAATTGCAAATAAGGATTTGATAATAATATAGTATTTGTGATAATTAATTATGAACACCAATAATTAATTATTATGCATGTGACAATCAGGGGCGGAGCTACCCTTTGGTCAAGGGGTTCATCTAAACTTTTTCTGTCGAAAAATTATACTATTTATATATGATTGAAATATCTTTTATGTATATGTAGTAGATGTCAAACCCCCTCGTTCGTATGTCGACCTCTTCAGATTTTGAACTCTCTTAATAAAAATTCTGATTCCGCCACGGATGACAATGGTAGTTAAATTCTTACATTACTTTTTTCGTACTACTCTAACCACTTTCAAGTTGCCCCATCTATTTATAATACCCTATTAATGTAATTATCAAAGCATAGTATTAGTGGTCATGTCCAATTATCCTATTTCTCCAAGTCCAAATAATTCTTCACATGCAATATCTCAAATGGACTATTGCCTTTCTTTCTGCCTCATTTTCTTGCTTGCTTTTATATCTGAATTATGTTGTTTGTACAATTTTACCATGAAGAAATTTGAAGAAAAAAGCAACAAATGTTGTTTACTAGATGCTGGACTTCATTGTCTGAGAATGTTCATGTCTTATTTGGTCATCATCTCTATAATCACCAATGATTTTAGGTTTTTATTGGTGGCTGTTTCTGGTCATTTTGTTGGAAATTTTGCTCGTAAGATATATCAATATTATAGACACACGTACCATCTGAATTTGCTACTAGTATATATGTGATTAGTGCTTCTTGAAGCGCGACTCATATGGCTCATTTGACGACTCAGTACATGGATGTTACGAATATGTTGGCATAGAAACAAAACTTTAATTTAGAGAGATGAATTCAACTTTTAAGATTGATTAGCATAGAACTTCATGTATTTTGATATTAAAGGATTTAAAATTAATAAATTGTTGAATTTTTAAATATATACTCTATATGAATGGACCGAGATCAGTTATAACAAAGCAGCCCGATACCATAATTAAACGGTTATGTGTGAGATGCAGGTTAATAAATAGCATATTCCATGAAACTTAATGTATTTTGATATTGCAGAATTTAAATTTAAGAAATTGCTGAATTTGTAGTCATACATGTTATATGTCCAAATTTCCACTCATAAGGTATATTTCATGTATATTGCTTGTTATATGATCAAGCTAAGATTAATTTGCTTTATATTTTGTATTTCCACTATTATTAAAATGTGGAGGTAAGTTGTAGACCATTACGTATCCCTAAGTGGAGATAAAATAGAAAAATTATGCCTACACAAACAAAAAATATTAAAAAACGATATGATTAAAAAATACCAATTATCATCAATAGAATATAAATCTTCTTGTGCCAGTGGTATTAACATACTTTTTAGTTTAATAAAAAAAACAAATGAATGTTAAATCCTAGAACTAGAAGTTCAATAATTACAGTAATTTCAATTTTTCTCCTATTTCTTCTCCATTATAAATGTCCTCATCAACCATCCATGGCGGAATCAAAATTTTCTGTACGGGATTCAACATTCTATGTAGACACGCAAACAAACCAAAGGGGATTCGATATCTACTGTATATAGATAAAAAATTATTTTTGTCATATATGAGTAGAATTTTTTATCGAATGGGGTTCGAATGAACTGCCTAATACCTATGTGGCTCTGTCACTGTCACCACCACCCTAGCTACCTTCCGAGGCGGGCAGGTGGGTACACTTTTGGCAGTGATTTCTTTCGTTCGATAGGATAAAAAAGGTTAAGTAATTAATCCTTTCATTTCAAAATAGTTGTCATATTTTGTATATAATTCTCTAGAGTCAATTCAACTAATTCGGAAACTATACGAATAAGAATTCTTCTCATATTATATAGTGAAAAATGACATTTTAAGATGTTGGTTAAAGTTTGTATAGTTTGATTCTTGAAAAATAAAACATAATAAATATTTTATGACACGAGAATAAGAATTTAATTGGTTGTTGATATCTTTTTAACTCATTCAAACGATGCAGATTCCTCTCCACAATAAGCATTTTCAACAATGAAAGATAACGGACGTTGTTGTCTTTAGGCTGGCTCCAGCAATAATATATTCTCCCTTGCCCATTCCAAATAAACAGACAACAAATTATACTAAAATAGTAGTACGTAGTAGTCATTTTCATCCTTGTTTTTCCCTCCACTCAATTTGCGATGGATTTAGAATTTTTATTTAGGGGTTCAAAATATAAAAAAGTAAATATATGAAAAAGATGAAGAGGTCTCAATATCTACTATATTTATATAAAAAAAATTAAATAATTTTAACAATACATAGCGTAATTTTCTGCCGAATGAAATTTGGATGAACCCCTAGACCCTTTCTTGCTCCCCACCTAACCGAGAGTCAGATCAGAATTTAAGCTCTATGAGTTTAATCTTTAAGATTTTTAGTAAGGAATCATTATTTTCAAATTACGAGTTTGTATCTACTATTCACCGCAGTGTCTCTAATAAAATTTCACATAAATACATTAATGTTTGGCGCCAAAAGTATTGAATTCATCCTGCATCTCAGCAGAAGTGGAATCAAGATTAGGAGTTTAGGGGTTCTAAAGAAGAGAAAAATATTACAAAACATATTTTTCTAATAAAATACAAGATCTACGAAAAAACTATTGGGTTCGTCCGAATCCATGAACCCCACTTAACTTTGCCCCGGTGCATTCGCCCCTTTTATTTACCCTTCGTAGGAGCTCTCACATTTTTTTTCTCCCTTGATGACTCAAACCTACAACCATAAAATTGGAGAGATGGAGGGTGCTGAGCAGCTATATAAAAAACATATAACTCCTAATCAAACCATTCATCCATCTTTTGTGTCTCATCTCCCTAGTAAATAACTCCATTCTCCTAATTCCTCAAAATGTCTCACACACACGACCATCAAGAAAACATGGACATGCCTATGACTATGAACATGGTGATGAAGATGAATTTCTATTGGGGTAAAGATGTGACAATATTATTCAAAGGATGGCCAGACAACAACCTAGGCATGTACATATTGTCTTTGTTGTTTGTTTTCTTTATGGCTTTTGGTGTTGAAATTATGTCCATGGGTCCAATAATGATCAACAAGAGGCCCACATCTGCTGTTGGGATTATTCAGGATGGGATTTATTATACTGTTAGAATGGTTCTTGTTTATTTTGTTATGCTTGCTGTTATGTCCTTCAACATTGGTATTTTCATTGTTGCTATTTTAGGCCATGGTTTAGGCTATGCCATAGTTAAATCCCGTGAAATTGGCGCAAGTGTTAACGATCCTAAAGTTTAATAGCTTTGGAGTATAGTATACGTCGAGAACTGGCGAAAGGTTGAGAAAGGACGCACCACAAGGGTAATTTTAATCTTTGCTTCTCTTTTCTAATCAGATATACTACCTAGCTAGGTGGTAAATTTAATTCTTGATTGATATCAACTTTTTTTTTTTAATGTGTGTAATTTTGTGGGATGATATATAAAACATAATTTATTAGGATTTGGTTTTGTGATCTTCATGAATGTGCAATTAATAACATTCCAATTGAATGAATTATGGTATTGGAAAAGTAGTCATTATGGGAAAAGCTTACTATCTTTAGTGCTTTTCTAGATTGAGGGGAGTTGAACTAAATCTCCTTTTATTGGAAAGTCGTAATTCTATAAATGCGATAAATAATAAAAGGAGAAATTAAATGGTATATGTATTAACTTTCTAATTCCGCTATGGTGGTAAAGATATCTAAAAATTGTTTTAAGTTGCAAATTCGTTTTGATTGTGATAATATAGAAAATGTCCGTTGGGTTAAATTTTTTATACAAAAAATTATCTCACTTTTTTCTATTAAATGAGTTCAAATATAAAAAAGTTAAAAATACGAATAAGATGAAGGGGATTCAGCATTTACTATATAATATATAAATAATAATTTTTATCAATTATAAACAGTATAATTTTTCGCTGAACAATATTTAGATTATCTCATGGACTCTTACTAGCTCCACCCCTACCACTAGCCCATAGCAAGAATAACAGCATTCTTGAAGAAGCTAATTGTTTTAAGGATAGTAATTAGTTCACGAAAATATAATTCGTCCAATTCACTCGACATTAGGTGTGTCAAAAATCCTCTATTTATTAACTCAATCATTTTAACTTATTCAAATTTAACACAATCCGTCCGTTTAACCTCCCTATTCCATATGTATATATAATCTATCTAAAATGTTTACTTAGTCGTACAGGAAATTAATTAGGAAAACAGAAAAACATATGTAATTTATCAAGAACTGCTACTTGGGCCTATTGATAGAGTTCCAACCCGATTCAAACTGTGGTCCGTTGTACTCATTTTGAGCCCACAAATCAAAAGTTGGGTTTAGTAAGTAGGGGTTTTTGCACTAAATATTTTGAGCCCACATGTCAAAAATTGGCCTTAGTATCTTGGGCTTTTTGCATATATGTAAGGTACGCATGACCTTTCAGTCAAAATAATTATTAAAAAAATGATCATTTGTTGTATAAATATATATGATCAATATATATTTTATGTATAATCAGATTATGTTCAATTTTAGAGTGTAACATAATATATATTTAGTGTATAGTGGATGTATATGTAATCTACATGTATAGTCAGTGTATATATAGAATCTACATGTGTATATACACACACAAACACGAAACTATCACTAAATGTACCTCATAACGTAATAATTTTCACTCCATATAAACAGATAATCTGTTTGATATTGAATGTTATGTGGAACGAAAGAAATGAATGTTTTACCTTTTGTTGTTACATCGTTTACTCATAGAAAGTTAGTTGACTCGATTGGTGAAATAGTATCTCTCCCCCTTCAAAACTATTTAGTAGTCATTTGTAGAAATAAATGAATGAACATTTTTAATACAATATATTTATATACAAACCTCGAATTTTATCAACCTATTGTAAATTTTAATCTTACCATGCCAAAAAAATGTATACCTTCAAAGTCTAGTTCATAACATTACCCAAAATAATATGCAAACATTTCCAAAAAATAATTAAATAAAAAAAGGAAGACAACTAATAAAGCAACCAATAAATTTTACTTACAACAAAGAAATATTTTATTTTTTTAATCTTAAATAACCACATTAAGTAAAATCGATAACGTGTTTGATTGTTCATTTGTTCAAGTGGTTCATCAACCAGTAGTGTATCATTTTATAATATTTTCTCTAATCTATACTAATTTTGAAATTTGGCATTCAACATCACTACATCTTAATTTTTTTTAAAATTTTGAGTTTTAGAAGCATTAATGATCCTTGAGTTGTTAAATTGTGCACTTTTGATTCGATTGTTTGTAAGAATTCATCATAATTATTAATTATTATGGTAAATTCCTCCGTTATAAATGTATTATAATCATCAACCGTGATTTTATCATTATAATTGCTCCTGTGTTAATGTTAAATTTGTATTGATACTTCATCTTTGAATGAAAGAAAATGCGATAACAATCAAATACAACATAATCTCTAGATGAAAGGGCCCAAAATAGAACTTATTAATAACTTAGGGACCAAAAGACTATTATCCCTTTGTTTTGATCACTGTGTTGGGATGCATGAAATCTCTTTAAACTTTATTCGTAATTACAAATCTCGTGTTAAAATTATGTGAGTAGTAGTAATGTCTGCAGATATTTTATTCTCTCCAGACTTCACTTATGGGATTTTACTGTGTATATTATTGTTATTGTGTTAAACTATGTGAATTGAGAAATTCTTGTGTTTAAATCCTGAAATTAAAGAAATTCCTCACATAAAATATCTTACACATCGTGAATATTAAAAATTTTTAAAAAAATGGGACTAGTAAATTTGAAACATCATATAGTTGATATAAAGTTTGTAATTAGGCAAACTACCTTAAAGAAGAAGTTTCTTAGTTGGTGAGCAACTATTGAAATTGAACACATAAAACAAAACACATCCCACTGCCATTGGAAAACCTCATGATATAATTTCCTAAAAACATAAGCAAAACCACTATTTTAATGACAAATGGGCAATCCTCATTAGCAATTACATCATATGATAAGAGTCTTTTCTTTATCTTCTTTTGATTTATACAAAGTCACGTAGTTAAGTAAAGGAGAATTTTCCATTCATCTAAGTACACACCATTCAAAGAGAAATGAGAAAGATAATTACATGTCTAGTACTTTTTTTTTTCCATCCCACTTATATGTAACTAAGCACACTAAGTAAAGTGTTTGACTTAGCTCATTTCACGACTATTAAAGATATAATTTATTAAGTTATTGCTATTTTATAAGATATTTTTTCAGAATTGACGAGGGATAGTTATTTTTAATATATAAAGTTATAATTAGAAACAATTGCTCTTTTCAATTAGTTGTCATGTTTCGATTCTCGAAATTTAGTTTGACTAATTTCAAAATTGAATTAGATTAAATTAATTTAATATTTTAAATTAAAATTAAAATTTCCAAAAGCTATACGAAACTTACCACGTATGAATTTTAATTTTCCTAATATCAATATGATACTTTTGAAAATACTGATCAAAATTCATATCATTTGACTTTTAAAAGAAAATTATAACAATTATTTTATAACTAAAATAATAACTTTTTTTTTAATCTTGAATTCTTAAAGCGATACTTATTTTAAAATACTTTTTCTTAATCTAAAGCACATTTCTTATGAGACAGAGAAAGTATGAACTTTTAAAGTTGGATCCATTCCATTGTAGTGCTAAAAATAGATACACCCAACATTATTAAATTTTAACAATCTAGTGGTCAATGAAATAATTTACTTTAAATGAATAATATAAGTATTAGATACTTATTTCTCCTTAAATTTGATTGATTACATTGTTGAAATAATAGAAGATACTGAATATATGATCATAATCAATAAAAGGATAAATTGATTTAGATATCACTATTATTTATTTTTAAGAAAAAAAGTAGTAAGATAATATTAAACATGTAGTTGCAGTCCATTAGTTACAAATTTAACTCTTTGTTAGTACTTGTTTGATTTAGGTTACCCGACCAAATGAACTTTTGTGAGAAAAACAAACACAAAATAAGAAATATATAACTCTCAAAGGTGGTAATGAGGCAGGATGGGTCAAATTTGAACAGATCATAATAGATCAAGATAATAAACAGGTTAAGATTTGATCCAATTCAAATTTGCTTGGATCGAAATGGGTTGGTTCAAAATGGATTGTGTAATTGGTTATAAAGCGGGTCATGATCCAACCCTATTCAACTTTTACTAAGTTTTACTTATTTCATTTGCTCTTTTTCAATATTTTATTACTTAATTAAATTATATTTTCTTTATTCTGGCTATATAAAACATATTAAATTAAAATAAATATTTTGACAAGTTCTTTCTCGAGTCAATTTAGATTGTACATCAGCCCAATTTTAAATGGGTTGAAATGTGTTGAGTTAAGATGGATTGAGCTAATAAATAGGGGGATTATTAACGCTTCCAAACTTTAACGGATTGGGTGGATTGAATTTTATTTTGCCACCCCTTATAACTCTTCTCTGTCTCATATTAATTATTAGTATTATTAAAAATCTTTATAAAATCGCAACAGAATTAAGAAACTTTTATTATTTTTTAAAGCAAAAACAATATTCATTATACTGAAAAGAATTAAAGAATAGATTATTACAACACATTTTTACTTATAACTTGTCAAAGAACATGTGAAAGGAAAATGTGACAACAACTATAAGATGGATGGAATATTTTAATTTTACGATTCATAATATTAGTAGCTTCTTTGAGGTATTTTGTTTTCATATTAGTACTAATTTCTAACTAGATATTTTCCAACAATTGTTGCAAACATAGTGGGAAAACGGCAGAATAAAAAAACCAAACACAAGTGTTCAAAAATATTTACACATTAGAATTATCAAAGTTGTAGTATGATTAAGTCCAAGTTTAATTGTAACCCCACTTATAAGACGGCAGTTGACTCACATTGAAATTGACATCTCTAAACTCTTGCCCATATTAGGAGTAAATTAATATACTAAGTATAATTACATAAAATGAGACTTGAGAAAAGGAAAGAGTGTTATGCTGATATAGGAAATCACAGAAGTTCGATTGATTGTCTGCACTTTCATATACACAATTTGAAAAAGATTAAGTATATACAGATTTGAGGAATCTTCATAGCTCAGTGGTTGGTTATTTAATTTTTCACATTGCCCCACATTAGGAGTAAATTAGTATAATCATAATATACTCAATAGAATCACATTAAATTGGATCTCGAGAACAAAGAGTATATGTATATAAATTCGAAGAATCTTAATAGCTCGATTGATTGATTATCTAAATTTTCATCTTGATTCAATTCTTTATTTTATGATTCCTTTCTACTATCCCCAATTTATTAATTTTTAAAATATATATACACCTACATTAAAGATAGATAGAGTCACTCAAATGAACTCTCATAAATTAATGATACATGAATATAATATGTTCCATAAGGGTGAGTTTTCTTGATGTCACTATTCTTGAATCCAAAAAATCATAAAATTCAAATTTATATAATCTTAGCCTATAAAAATAGCCAATCATCCAAATGGCAAGACATTAAATAATATCTCTACTTATTTTGGCATCACATATTTAGATCAATAGTACCTCTTCCTCAATCAAAGGCTCAAGCCAATGCCATGGACATTAAGGTTTCGTAGGATAGCCACAATTAAAAAAACTCAACCGTATTATTAAATCACATCATTTCAATTGTTTTCAACGTAAGAAAGCTCAATCAAATATGAATTAAGAATTTTCCATAAATAGTCTCTCTATCTCTATGAAGTAGCGAACCATAAAAGCAATGGGACCAATGTGGGAAAAAAATAGAAATTGTGCGAGGGCATTATCATGAAAGTGTCCAAGTGAAGAAATGTGTGATGTTGTCGTGGACCATTATACCCCGCCAATTCCTTTTAACTTTTATGAACATTTAAAAACTTAGATGGGCCAATTAAAATGGTAGATTTCATTAAAGATTTTTCAAATAAAACGCGTGAGGATAAGATAAAAATAAATGTATAATATAGGGGCCACTTTGTATACTTTTTGTGGGTCAGGGGGCAACAAGATAAAAAAATCTTCCGAAAATTAACGCGCTTCTTTTCTTTTTTTTCCTTTGACAGCTCACATAAAGTCCCCCCAAAAACTCAAATTTCTTTCCCTCCAAGAAAAAACATTTACTAGCGTATAAAATGTAGTTATTAAAGAACAAAATAGATCAATTAATTATTAGTAATGCTTAAATTTTGAAATAGTTTATAAACAAATAAAGCATTTGAATTGAATTAATATAAAAAAGTGTTCCCATCGGTTAAAGCAAAAGGTACAAACTTGTCTCTGGAAAAACAAGTCTGAATTCATCAGACGAAGCATTGCACATTTCTCCACTAAAGGAACAACATTCCACGTACTGAATAAATTGAGCAAACTTAAACTATAAATAATTAATCCAACTCAACTTCAACAAATTACTATATACTTTGAAAGCGACAAGAAAGAGGACAGCCATTATAGTCAAAGGGACAATGCCAATGCATGTGCCGCAACATGAAAATTAGATCAATGCCCTTTTTAGGCATGTTACAACCATTTTCATCCTTTGACCATGTATCAAAAACAAAAATGTTCAAAATTTAAATTTGCATGCGACAAAGAAACAACTTAATTTCTTGAAATAAATATAAACAATGGTATATAATTATTGACTAATTATATCTGACCAAATATATAATGATCAGATATAACATTACACTTAAATAAACAATAAAATATGAGATGGAAAAAGGTTGCAACTCTTCCAAACAAAACCCGAGTCCAACCATTCTTTCACCATCTCTTAAAAACTTCCAAAATATATAAAACTATATGTTATTTTTTTTCTTACTAGTATTAACCTAAAATTCTTGAATCTTGAACTTCTCCACCATAATCTTATTACTAATTATTCTTGCCTAATATACTAATACCCAAAAAAGACCCCATTTTTTGTTTACCTTGCTTAAAACAACTTCGTCATCATCATTCTCCTGCTGCTATCTAAAAACCCTATATTTCTGCAAATCATCACTACCCAAAAAACGAACAAACAAACAAATCCCTTTTACTATTTTTATTAGTTCTCCGTCAGTAAGTCCACTCCTGAGGAAGTTGAAGTTCTTGAGGCAGCATTGCCGAAGCAGGCTGTGTTCTCTGATTTCTTCTTTGCTGAGCTGTTGCCACCGCCGACGCCATGTTGTTCCGGTATTCTGGAGCTGGAGTGAAGACATTCTCATTGTGACATCTGAATTGACCTTGGGACTGTGGCCTGGTGGCAGCATCCATGGCTTCCAAATTCAAATTGAGAGCCTGGACCACTCTGTCTGGCAAGATAACTGGGCAACCTGAAATGACAAATGGGGTAAGAATAACAGAATAAATGAACCCCAAAGCAGATGTAGCAGTAAATAGCTACAAAATTTAGTAGATAAACAAATGGGTTAAGGAAAATAGACACATCTAGGATGAAGAAAAGGTACCTGGTTTCTTTCGGGTTTCAGTTTGTGCTCCAACTCTTCTAGGCAAGAAGACGCCAGTACCAGCACATTCCCGTTTAGGGGCAGGATTTCCAAGGAAAACAGCGCGCATACCTGATCCAGAGTTGGGTTGCTGCTGCTGTTGAGATTGTTGCAAAGTAGGCCAAGCAGAGATTGGCAAGTTCAAAGCCCCTTTTACTCCATTTCTGGCTCTGTTCTCAGCCATTTGCTGGTGACTCTGGTTCAATGAGAACTGCCTAAATCCACCTTTTCCATTACCCAACACACCTTGCCCCTGCCCTTGCTTAAGCATTTGCTGTTGCTTCAAACGCTGAAACTGCATTTCCACGGTAAAAATCAACAAATGCCCCAAATAAAAATAGAATAAACGAAGAAAACAGAGTATACAAAACTTACTTGAGCAACCTGCAATTGCTGGTAAGTGAGTTGAGGCTGAATTGTGCTGAATGGACCAAGATTATTATTGGGGTTTTTTGGGCCAACTGGTACAGGGCTCGTCTTCCTTGGAGGAGCAGACCATATTCCACCTTTGTTATGGTACAGTCCGGCTGACTCCTCCATCATCCTAATCCTGGCCACTTCCCCGGCAGCCGCGTAAAGCAGATCCAACGACACATCCGGCCTGTTCATCGGCGGTGGAGAAGAAGCCTGAGATAAACAGTTTGGGCTTCCACGACTCGACCCCTGCTTGCAACCACAAGCAGCACCAAGCACACCGCATAACGTCGACTGTGGCGAACCAGACAAATTCGAACCCTGTAGCCATAAAACCCATAAAAATCAGACGCAGTTCCAAACAAATCACAACCTGAAAACACAAACTAAAAAAACAAAACATACCTTGCCGTTTTCATAGCCTAAACCACCTTCCTCCAGAGTAGAACGAGCCATTTTCCTAGTTAACCCAGTTATATAATCATCTTCATCACTCTCGTTCTCCGTTGAACCGACTACAGACTCAACCGGGGAACTCAGATCCGAGTTAGAACCAAACGGGTTAAACCCATAACCAAACAACTTGTTCTCTTCTCTAACAGAGTTCGTCTTAAAATCCATCAGAAGATCATCATCAGTAAGAAACTGTGGGGGTAACCAAAACTCACAATCATCCAAATCTTTCTCCATCTTCAGAAATCCACCCACAACTCAAACCAAACGCAATACTTATAAAACCCCACACACCAAAAAAAGCTCGAAACAAGGGAAAAAAAAGGTTACTATTTCTTGAAGGTACAATAATTCCAGCAAAGGGTCCCCGAAAAAAGGGTCCAAAGTAGAAGAATTAAAGAGGAAATGGGAAGAAGAAAGGTTGAAAAACAGTGATACAGAGAGAATGAAAGTTGTATAAGAGATGCTTATAGGAGAGAGAAACGGAGGCAGCGAGTCTTTTATAACCAAAATTTCGAACCCTAGCTACCGGCGAGCAGTTTTTTCATCCACTCGCTTTTTTACTCGTTGATTGCACGCGCTTTGGTTTTAGAGTTGTAGCCAGATAAGAGGAGTGGGCCGAAAGTGGGCTCCGTCGACGAGTGGAGTGGGTCCGTTATATCTGACAGTAGTTGCACGGCATGCATGTGAGCCGGTGGTGGGCTCCACTAACACAAATACTCATTCCGTTCACTTTTACGCGTTCACTAAAATCTCTAAACATGATTCTAAGTTAATTAGAAAAACATATTATACATATACATTAGAATTATACATAAAACTAATATGATATGAGAAATCTACATATCAAATTATTAGAGGATTTGTGTAGAATTTTATCGAGATGAAATAATTAATATATGAATAATAAATTTAAAATGAAGCCGAGTTAATTAATTAAGTTTAATTAGTAGAGGAAAACCGTAATGAGAACGTGTTAGCGCCTTTGTTGATTGGTTAATGTGGGTGGTGGATGATGACAATTGTCTCTCATCCACTCCCATGTGGCACTTCATGCTTTGCATGTAAGCAACTTATGCATATTGGGGGCCATTGAATTTGCTTTTTTCCTTTTTTTAAAAGAAATTTGAAATTTTGATACAATCAAATTAAGATTGCGCTCGATTTTGAAATGTGATTGATAAGTTTCTCTTAATTTATTTATTTTTCGAAATGTATGAACAAGCTCAAGTAATCAATCTCAGTTATTATTATTGTTAATTAAGACTATCATATTTGATAAATATAATATTAAATTCATTTAAGATAACAATATTGTTATTATAGATCATATTTTTTTATATTAAATAATTTTGACTGCAATATTGTTACTATTGATTGAGATTATCCTTCTATTTAAAATTATAAGAACTTCATTTAATCGATTTATGATTAAGATATTGTTATTCTTAGATTGAGATTATCATATCATTCAAGTTTGTAAAAGTTTATGTTAAATTAAGATATTATGGTTTTTAATGGAGATTACTATATCATTTATTATTATTATTATTTGTTACACCTAACTTCAATGAAGGGAAAGGGTTTTTCTCTAATTGTAGTTCCATATATCTATGCTAAAAACACAAGTAATTAATTTAGGAGAAATAGTGGAAAACTAACTTAATCGGAAAATTCAACATTGTGGTAAATATTTTGATTTTTATATCACCATGTAACTTTTTTAATTTTCTCCATTCTTCCTCATCTCTTCTTTAGTAAATCGTTACTCTCGCGTTCCATTTTAATTGAATTTATAATATACTGTATATATAATAAAAAAATTTATACCATAATTTTTTGTGAAATCATAATTTATTATGTTCTCTGTTATGAATATTAATTTATTTTAGTTACTTAGCATAGTAATTTAAACGTTGTGTACCAATAATCAAAAATGTTGTTTTAATGCAATAAATACACTGAATCAATGCGGCGACTTAATTGATCAATCTGAAATAGGTACTAATGCCATAATAAATGGAACTTATTCGATCCCCTGTGATATCTCCAAAGGTGGCGTAGATGCTAATAGGAATTATAAGTTAAATATTTCTTTTGTTTGGAAAAAAACAACAAACTAATGTGATTAAGAAAGCATATGACAAAGTTTCTAGGAGTTTTATAAAGATGTATGCATTGGTTTTTGTCATTTCTTCGTCTGTGAATTGTTAATTAATTCATTCGCATATTATATGTGATCGAATATTTCTTACACACATGAGTTTTATATAAGGTATCGAACTTATGAATCTATTTTCTTTGTGATTTTGTATATCGGTTTGATTTATTTGTTATTCGCTTATAAAAATGTTAAATCGTTATCAAATTATTAAGATTTTGACTTATTAATTATTAATCTTTGTCGATTTGATATCAGTTTAATTGTTAAAATTGTCGTGATTTTTTTAATTAAAAATTACTTAAAAATAAGGTAAAAAATCAAATAAACTATGCAGATGAGTTCACGTATTGCATACCGTCACATGGTAAATTAACTGAAAGTTTGAGACAATTGAAAATAAAAGTATGAAACTGAACTCTAAGTCAAAGACTTTATATACAAAATGGTATAAATATAATTATTTAATTTACTATAGGATTATTGGTTTATTCGTTAAGAAAAATCTTAAATCGTAAGAATCGATAACCTGATAATTGAAAAACTAAAATCGTTATCGGAAACAACCTTTCTATCTTCGTGAAGTTGTGGTGCGTATACTCTACCCTCTCCAGACCTCACTTTGTGAGATTTTGCTGGATATGTTGTTATTCTTATTGTTATTTTCGAAATCGCTAAATCAATAACTCATTATTATAATCAATAATTTTTTTTTCGATTTGATTTACCGATTTCGTTTCCCTTTCAAACAGCCATATGTATAATGTAGTCAAAATTTGGTAAAGATAATGAAAGGCGGCTCAAATTACTTACCAATAATGGCGAGGTAGTATCAGAAATTAACTTTTACCTTGTCATTATTTGTCTTAGTGATGAATGAATTGTGTGGTGTACAAAAGGAGGGGACTCATAATGTATGTTATTTAAAAATGATATAGTATTAATTAATGGGACACGCATCATAATTAACAATAGATTGAAGAATTAGTGACATATCCTAAAATTTAAAGAATTCAGACTAAGCAAGTATAACACAAAGTACTTAGAGTACAAATTCAACGACTCACTCACAGAAAAGATGTAAAAGTGAATATCGATACACGTGTCATCTTCAAGAAATCGATGAAGTTTTATGTATCTAGAATTACTTCAAGAAAGTGTTCTGAGTTTTCTTCCGTTATTATCATTTGAATGTTGGCTCCCTTGTACATTACCTCAATTTCTCTAATACAAGCGACAAGTACACTCATAGCCTCCAAACATCATATACAAGTTCTTTTTTCTTTTCTTATTTTATTTTGCTAATTTCCTCACTAAATAAATAACTTTATTTTTGCATATTCTATCATCCTGACATAAATTTAAATTGATTCTAGACAAGCAATACTATGCTTCTCATCCTATATTTCCATTGTCCTTTTCCAAAGTTTTAAGTTCGAAAGAATCAAAAGAAAAATAATAATAATACGACCTTTTAAATTTTGAAAAAGCATGCATCTGCAGAGAGTATGATGTTATATTTCTATTATTTATCCCTATATTTTAGTTAGAATATGACGTTATAAATCACTCATTATTTGTGAAATTAGAGACTATACTATAATAACAAATAACAAGCAAGTAATCAATACTGTCATGAATTGTTCACATCAATGAGAAAAATTATATTACTTATTGCACGATTGGTTAGATTTTGAATTCGAAATTTGTGAAATAATCATACAATTATATAGGCTAGACCTCATTATTAGCCGTACCTTAGCAATAATATTACATTGCTCTTAATTATATTTAAGATTTCAAATTCATTTAACAAATAATATTACATTTTGATGTTGTATTATTTTAGTACCTTCAAAAACCATCTTTTTTCTTCTTTAAATTTTTAATTATTAGTTGTATAATAATTTACGAGTAAAATAGCATTATATAATTAGAAAAAATGTAATGAAGCAATAAGTATATTTTCATCATTAATTAAATAAAGATTCGCGGTCAATTCAAATCTTCAGAATAGAGTCACTTTTAATGTGAACTAGGGGTGTGCAACGAGTTTGGGAACCACTCGGACCGCCCAAAATCGGACCGGACCGTCCAAGAACCGACGGTTTCCGAGGGAATCGGTCCGGTCCACGGTTCCAATTTTTTGGAACCGACA
>JAPFFP010000113.1:5413275-5430556 GCA_026153255.1 Solanum medicagineum | reverse complement strand
GATACTCTATGCCTACATGATGTTACCATGTAGGAACCGGAGCTCCACTTGATCATCCTCCTCCTCCATATGGCTAGTACTATCTTTGAAGTAAGTTTGGTGAGTCCTCAACTCCGAGGACGATATCTGTGGTCTTATGTTATGCAAAGACTCTTTTTCTTTTATTGTATGCTTTTGACTATGAGGGTGAGCTCAGAAAGTTGTCTTAGCCCTCGCTCAATTCTAAGTTTAGAGGTGTAGTTGGACAAGTTATGTAATGATGCTTTGAGCTTTGACTCTCTTGACTCTTGTATGTTTTAAGCTATGAAAGACTTCCTTAGCCCTTTTTTTCCCTTATTTTATGTTCTCTTCTTGATGTTTAATTGCTTCTGTGACCAAAGATGTGTAATGATATGCTAAGAGGCTTGTTTGGGAGTCCTTTCGAGTTCCCCATTCGCCGTGTCACATCTAGGCCCTAGGTCCGGGTCGTGATATTGATATTATTGTGATGTAGCTATGGGTGGGCACTAAATAACATGGTACTTAGTAAATAGAACTAACCTAAAGGATAGAAATGAAGAACACAAGCACTCCTATCCATCCAATCACATACCTCCGAACTACACATTTGCACTCAGAAAAGTCCCAGCACAACAATATGGATACAACAACATATCATAAAATATTATTTAAGGATATACAACGGAATTCCAGAGTCAAGTGATAGAATAGTCTAACGATATAATAAGAATTCATGGTATTCACATAATCCAGTCTTCAAAATATACAAAGCTCAGATCATCAACATATATTACAATCTATCAATCTTAACAATATACAAGTTTCAAAGCATTCACAACATCACACTTAACACACATTACAACTTCAGAGAAAGAATGATATGAGATGGAGTGAATGCAACGAAATGTAAACAATGCGATACAATGTCAAGTAATTGTGATACATGTCTATCCTACAATATACATCCACTAATAACCTCAAGTCGAAATCCATGGGGGCCACACATGGACCATGTATCCGCTAGAACTATTTCTTTTTGGCATTTACTTTCATATCTAGTCGGAACCATTTCTCTTCAGCTATTTGTTTCTTTTCTTTTTCTAGCCGAAATCATTTTCCTTTGTGTTTTCATCATCAATGGAACATCACACAAATTATGTCATCATAACACAATAATCATGTTCATGAGAATAAGAATATGCAAGATGTCCGCATGAATCATTCAATTCTAAATAATTCACAAGTTCTCAAGTATTTACAATACAATTTCAATATCATCATAAACCAAATATCAACGTCAAGTAATTCCCATTTTCACAATATTCAAAATTCCATATTCAATTCACATTATTTACTAGTACCCGATCTAATGTCCCATGATCAAAGCTTATAAGTACAATTCTAATTCATTTCATGCCACAATTCACCCGAACCTTCACACATAGGATAATACAAGGTTCAATTATACTTAATAAATGGATAGAAGTCCACTTGTCTTAGTAGAAGTCTCAAATCAAGTTAATTCCATGGCTTTTCCCCTTCTACGATACTCTAAATCCCCACAATCTAGTCAAAAATAGTATCACAATCACATTATGAAATTAATGACCGTGAAATCAAGCAATTTGGGTAAATAGGGTAAAATGGTCCAAAAATTTCATATAAAAAAAGGTCACCAAAATTTAGAAACTTTTACATAAAAATGATCCTCAAGTAATAACAATTCTAATGGCGAAAATCCTTTCGAAAAAGGAGTTAAAATGAGGTCGTAATCACTAATTTTGTTAGAAATCAAAGTTTGAGAAATTCCAATTTCTTCTATTAAAAACTCAAATTTTCAAGTTAAAATTACAAATTAATCAATGAAAATTAAAGAAATAGATTAGGAATTAGTTATCCAATGATCTTGCCTTGAAAAACCTTGAAGATTCTCTAAAAAATTGAGCTTAAAATATCAAAAATGGAGAAAAATGGTGAAATCGTCACTTTAAATCACACACTATTTCAGGCATTTTTGTACTTCACAAACACGAAGAATTACCCGTAAACATGGAGAATTAGCCACGAGTGCAGAGTCCAGCCATCCCTAACACTCCGTGAATGCGAAGGTCAGTACTGCGGCTACTTCGCTAATGCGGAGCATTTATCTGCGAACGCGGAGGTCTAGTGACTTGGCCTCCGCGAATGCGGGAGCAAGGCAGCGAATGCTGATGTGTTGCGTTAAATATCATATATCTGAAATTGCACACAACACACAATTCACAAAATAGACCCTCGAAACTCATTCGTAACCCTGCGAACACAAACCAGACCGGTAACCCTGCCAAAAATGACATTCAGACTCAATAAAAACATCAAAATTCGAGTTTGAGGCCTCTTTGGCTCGTAGCTCGATAAAACTCAAAGAAACAAGTTAAAATTTAAAATACCCAAACTGCCTCGAAAGCTCTAAAAATTATAATGAGACCATTTTTAGCGTTAGTTTCACCATGCAGAACCATTGGAACTGTCATAATTTTGATTTGAGTTTCAGAACTCTGAATGTTGACCAAAGTCAAACTATGATCCAAAATCAACTAAAAATGCAACTTTGGGTCTTAAACCTCTGTTTTAACTCCAAATTTTATTCCTTACGTTCACTTAGACCAAATTCTGTATTCTGGAGCTCATGAAATCGATAGAATTGTATTTTGATACTCAAAATTCCAGATGTCCAGAAAACTCAAAATTTCCAACTTTAAGCCTATAAAACTTTCTCTTTAGTAAAACTTCAAGTTTTTACCAAGTTTTCAAAATTTGACTTTTATACTCTATTAAAAATGACTCGAGGCAACTTTCAGGAAGGGCAAAATAGTAATTTTGTCGAGAATGGAAGAAATGACCTTCGAAGTCATTATATCATCCACTACTAAAAACAATGTTCATCTTCGAACATGAGATAGGGAACATACCTGAAGGCTCAAAAAGCTAAGGGTGTCGAGCACGCAATCTGTCTCTATCTTTCATGTAGCCTCACTCTCGGGCCTATGGTGCCACTGGACCTTCATTGAAACTATCTCCTTAGTCCTCAACTTCTACACTTGCCTGTCCGAAATGGCTATCGGCTGCTCCTCATAGGTTAAATCTGGGCTCTACTAAACTGAATCCATGGAAATCACATAAGACCCATCTGAATGAAACACGGCAACATAGAGACATGAAACACAGGATAGACTGAGGATAGATTGGGTGGTAAGGCAAGTCTATAAGCCACCTCTCGCACTCTATCCAGAATCTCAAAAGAGCTAATAACCCTCAAGCTGAGCTTTCCCTTCTTCCCGAACCTCATAACACCCTTCAAGGGCGAGAAGTTCAACCATACCTTGTCACAAACAATGAGTGCTAAAGGACGAACTTATCTGTTAACAAAACTTTTTGGTGACTCTGAGTTTTCACCAACCTACTCTGAATCAACCGCACCCGCTCTAGATCTCTCTCAACATATTTGTATTCATTCTCTCCACCGCTACTAAGTTAAACCATTCAATAGACAATCTACACCTCCGACCATACGAAGCCTCAAAGAGTCATTTGAATGTTTGAGTGCTAACTATTTTGTAAAAAAACTCCACCAAGGCTAAGTGTTGATCCCATCTGGCACCAAAATCAATGACACTTGCTCGTAGCATACTCCAACACATGAATGGTCCTTTCAGATTGCCCATCGGTCTAAGGGTGAAAAGTTATACTCATATCCAAATGGGTGCCCAAACCATGCTGTAAGGCCCTTCAAAATGTGAATTGAATAATGAACCACGGTCTGACACAGTATAAATCAAAACTCTGTAAAGCATCACAATCTGGCTAGTGTAGAGCTGAGTTAACCTTTTGTCTGTGTACTTCACCTTAATTGAGATTAACTGAGGGGACTTAATTAATCGATCTACTACCACCTATATAGAATTGAAGCCATAAATTGTAGGAGGTAAGCATATTCCGAAATCCATGGTAATGCATTCCTATTTCCACTCGGGAATGGCCATCCTCTGTAACTCACCACCCAGTCTCAACTGCTCACATTTGACCTACTGGCATGTCAAACATCTAGTCACAAACTCTGATATACCCTTTTTTATGCCCCACCACCAGTAGTGTTGACTCAAGTCGTGATACATCTTCGCTGCCCCTGGATGAATGGAATACCAATTGTAATGAGCCTCCTCAAGTATCAACCTAATCAAATCACCCACCTTGGACACACAAATGCGACTCCCAATCCTTAAAACACCATTCGAATCAAGTACTACTTCCCTAGCTTCACAAACCGAATGATACACAACCTCTCATCCTCAAACTGCCTCTAATGAATCTGATCCATCAAAGATGAATGGGACTCTATGAAAGCAAACACTCCCCTAATATGAAAGTTGTAATCTCACAAACCTATTGGCCAATATATTATCATCTCTGGCCAAAGGTTGTTCCGCGACCCGAATAGCCGCTGGACCCCCATGCTAGAAGCCTTCCTACTCAATCCATCAGCCACCATAATGATATTCCTGAGATGGTAGATAATAATCAAATCATGGTCCTTCAAGAGCTCAATCCATCTCCTCTGCCTCAAATTTAGATTCCACTAGCTAAAAATATACTATAAACTATGATGGTCAATAAAGATCTCATAATGTACTCCATATAGATAGTGATGCCCACAACTTCGACACAAATACAACCACCGACAACTCCAAGTCATTAGTAGAATAATTCTTCTCGTGGGCCTTCAACTGCATCAAAGCATGAGCAATCATCTTCTCTTTCTGCATCAACACATCATCTAACCCCCACTTCTGAAGCTTCACAATAAACCGTGAAATCAACATCCTCCTTTGGAAGGTAAAGATAGTAGTTGTAGTCAATAATGACTTGAGCTTTTGAAAGCTCTCCTTACAGTCATCGGACCAATGAAATCTAACATTCTTATGGGTATTCTAGTTAGTGGAGCGATAATTATGGAGAAACCCTACACAAAACTAAGATAATAACCAACCAAACCCACAAAACTGCAAATCTCCATAGCTGAGGTAGGCCTAGTTTAACCCTAACAACCTCAAACTTTGTTGGATCAACCCGAATACGCTCCTTGGACACCATGTGCCCCAAGAATGCCAATGAACTCAACCAAAACTCATATTTGGAGAACTTAGCACAAAGTTTCTCCTCCTTAAGCCTCTGAGCACAATCCTCAAATGCTTCACATGATCCTCCTCAGTCTAAGAACAAACCAAGATGTCATAAATGAATACTATCACAAATGAATCCATTTATGACCTGAACACTGATGTGTTGTTAGAATACAACACATTTGACGCCTGAAACAAGGGATTTCATGAGTTCTTAAAGCGACTTTTACGATTTTGATGTGTTTTTGTGTTGATCTTGCAGAAAAGTTAGGTTGGCATGATTTTGAAGAAAAGTTACAGATTTTCCTGAAGCGTAGGCCATACTAGCCCACCTAAGAGTCGTAGCTCAAGCTACGAGTCGTCGGGTATGTCATAGCAAGAAACAGAGACCAAAAATTAAAAATCTTCCAAGTGAAGGTCACTCCTACGAGGACATCCTATGAGTCGTCAGACACACTACGACTCGTATAGGTGGACTCGTGGCAAGAATCAGAGAGCCAAAATGTTGGACCAAAAAACTGAAGACCAAGACTATGAGACGAACATATGAGTCGTAGCCCAAGCAATGACTCGTACCAGTGGGTCGTACTTGTTGAGTACGAGACCCCAATTACGACTCGTAGGTCACCCTACCAGTCGTATTTACGAGGTGTACCAGCTGCGAGCTGTCTTTTCTACATAATATTTAGGGTTGTACGCACTATAAATGCTTTAAGTTAGGTTTTTATTTGAGGAGAGACAGAGACTACATAGAGAGCAAACATCTTGTAGACTTAGAAAATTACTGTTGAATTTTCTCTCGAGAATATTTGAGGGTTTCACCTTAGTTTATTATATTTCCTTGGAAAACCCATTTTGGGGATTACAGATCTTGTGCTATACACTTTGGATATCTATCAAGCTTGTGGGTTTGAAACTTGTGGTGTTTTCACTTTTCATTGTCTTGGTAAAACTCTCAATTATGTCTATTATTTACATTTTTGTGTGTTTTGCCTTAGCCATGAGTAGCTAAGCACCCACAACTTGGGGTTGTGGGAATCACGAGTAGTTGACTTGAGACAATCTAGGTTTATTGCATTTCTATGATTGAGGTTTTAGATTTATTGTCTATTTCCTTTCATTATTATTGTTGTTTAGTATTGGCCAAGACCAAACCTCGCCTACTATCACGATCCCGACCAAGGTAGTGACGAATAGGAAAAGAGAAGTAGATGACAGAATTTGATTGATGTATTCTCGTCTAATCAACGAAGCCTGATTAAGGGAGGTTGACTGGGACAATAGGTAACGGTTAGTTGGCACGCCATGGTTGCCGACCAAGTGCCATAGTGAAATTCGAGCTTCAACTTCACAAGAGGGCCGGAAGAACCTAAGTTATCATCCTGCATGCAAATCACTAATTGTAGTTATGTTATTTAGGGTAATCGAGTCGACGAACCATGGGGAACACAATTCTCAAGTTGTCCCCAAAATTGAGTGTTTCCTCGCGTTATAGTTTTTGTTTGTTTTGTTTTGTTTTTGAATCACAAACACCCCACCCCCACCCCATTTAGAGATTTTAGTTATTGATGCTTGAAATGATTTGTGGTGAAGTCTTATAGTCAAACCATGTATTCCTTGTGGACTCGACTCTAACCTTCGGTTAGGTTAAATTGCTGACAGCGACCGCTTTCTTATTGGAGCGTGAACATCATAAAAAATTATGCTATCGTTGCCAGGGAATACGACTAGGTTTTTATTTGATTTCACTATTATTTAGTTCAAGTGTTGATTTTTGAACTCTTTGTATTTTACTTTTTCTGTTTATTTTTGTTAGTTGATTTTAGGTGCAGGATGGCTGGCACTATGACTGAACAAAAGTTCTACATTGCAAACGACTTGTTGGAAACTTTATATAGGGGCGCTCTATTTTATGGGCAAGAGTCTGAAGACCCCCAAATCCATCTACAGAATTTCACTCAAACGTTGAGCGGGGTCCTTGGGACAAGATATCCTACTTGGGAGGCCATGGCTCTTTAGATTTTCCCCATGACTCTCTGGAGTGAAGCTGCAGAATGTTGGTCAATTCTCCCACACGATGTTTGCTCTAACTGGGGGGAAGTACAAAGAGTCTTCCTCATGAACTTCTGTTGAGTCCAATAAGCAAAAGCTACAGAACAATATCTATAATTTCAAAAGAATGCCAGGAGTATCTCTGGTAGTGGCTTGGGAAAGGTACAACCAGTGCTTGGCAAAAAATCAGAATCATGGTCAGACTGATGATGAATTGGCGACTAGCTTCTACCAAGCATTAACCTCTGAGAAACAAGGGCAGGCTGACACATTGTTTGGAAGGGACTGTTGGGAGTTCGTAAGACATCTATTTAATGAGATCATTGAGAGTATGGACAAGCTATCTGCAGTTGCCCAAGTCTACCAACCCTTTTAAGAGCAAGCCGGACCATCTATAAGTCCATTTACGGGAGCCTCAAGTAAACCCAAAAGTGAAAATGTTGCATATTGGACAAGTCTACCATACCGGCTTTGTAACACTGATAAACTAACTCGGATTGAGCATATGCTTGAACAAGTCCTGATCAAGGTGAATAACACGATGACATTGTCCGGGGGATAAAGTTTGATGTCCTCAAATGTAACTACAAAGTGGAACACCAAACTATATCAATGCAAAGGTTTGGAGATAGGATGGAGTAGCTCGCTGAGAAGTTTGAGGAGGTACAGGATGAGAAAAGGAGGATTGCGAGGAGCAACAATGAGACCCATGGAGAATTCTAATTATCCATGATGACAAAGTCAAGCCACGACGTTAAACAAGACGCTTCTTGGGAGGCAACCCAAGCATCTTTTGTATGTTGTATTTTTTTGAGACATTTTATCATATTTAACTTGTTGGTTGGTGATTTAATATTGTGTTATGACTGTTGAGACTTGAACCAGTTGTATCAATTGGCATTTTGGTGTATTTTAAGTAATAGGATGTAGGAACAAATCAAGAACTGAAGAATGGAAAAATTATGCTTGGATGCGGCTTCTACGAGCAGGCCTACGAGTCATGGTGAATGTTACGACTCGTATTCATGCCTCGTAGATGAAATCAGTGAGTGCTAGAAGCTCGACATACATACTAAGAGCCAACCTTATGATTTATAGGGTCCTCTATAAGTCGTAAGTGGGGTTCGCAATGCTCAAGTATGAAATCATAATTTTCCTAAGTGTTGGGTCTGCTATGAGATCGAGACGTACGAGTGGTATATCATACGACTCGTAGTCAGGGTCTCGTAAGACCAATCTGTAGAACTTTAAATGGTGAATCATTTTGAATATTAAGAGACTAACGTCTTTTGACTCTTCATGTCCCTTCATGAAGCGTCCCCTTTCAATTTATAACTCCCCCCATCATTCCCTTTCACTATTTCATTTATCTTTACATCTTTCCCCCACTAAAGTTCCCCAGCAAGTGAATTGTGCACCAAGAACTCTTCCAATTTTTCTTCTTCTCATCATATATTCACACATTTATCTGGTAAGTTTTCGTCGTTAAATTCGATTTGTCTCTAAAAAAATCCTTGTCATATGGATGATTGAATGAAGGCCTCAGGATCACGATTAGCATAACCATACAAACGTGCCTGTGATAGTAAGAAGAATGTGGTATACAATTGCTTATGTCTTTGTAAAAGGTTGAGTCTTGAATTCTGTCCTTGTTTGGTGATTTTAATATATAATATTATGACCATGTGCTTTTGTTTCGTATTTTATAGATCATTATGAAGATCACGTGGGACTGAAATTATTGGGTTGAGGGGTGTTGTAGTTTTATTTTTAGTGTGTGTTGATGTTGATAATCTTAGAGGAATTTTAAATGGTTAAGGAAAAAATCGTGCTTTGTTTTGATACGTTAGGTAATGAAGGGTAATTATGTTTACTACTGTATCGCCTACGCCTTTGTGTTTGTAACCTATGATGCTTTCTTGATTTGTTGTTGGTTTTTGTGGAAAGGTTAGAGACACCCGATGGGCTCTCTGTTTTCTTCTACGAGGACCCACTACAAGTCGTAGGTCTCTCTACGAGTCATAGTAGCCCTTTGTAGAAAGCAACAGTCATCCATGGTGCCTTAACGTTTTTCATGTGAGATTCTCCTACGACTCGTAGCACCTGTTATGAGTCATAATGGTGGTCTCATGGCCCAGATCTGAGTTCTCAAAATATCTTTGGAATGCGAAACGAGTCAAGACTATGACTCATAGGTAACCCTACCAGTCGTACCTACGCCTCATACCTGATCCCAGAATACATTTTTTATTTGTTTTCTTAGTTCAACAAGGCTGCAGTACGACTCGTGGGCCTCTCTATGAGTCGTACCTACACTTCGTCTCTGCAACCCTACATCAGGTTCAGTTTGTTTTTACTTAAGTAATCTTAATGTTCTTGTTTGATTGTTTCATTTGTTGCATGTTTGATTGAAACAAAACATCATGTACTCATGCTTTAACATGTTAACAATTTTTCAGAGATAATTTTTTTAAGAGGTCGAAAATAATTTTTTTAAGAGGTCGAAAAGGTGTTGCCTCTGTTTCAGGTCATCGCCTAAGGGGTGAGTCCTCAGAGGAGGGGCAATTAATTGAAGAGATGAATGTTCATCCTGACCCTGAGGCTAATGTGCCCTTAACACGATCACACTCAACCAGAATACCGATAGAAGTTGATAGCTCCTCCCAGTCTGATGAGGAGGGTGAAGAAGACGGGTTAGATGATGATGGCTCCACTTCTGATTCTGTTTCTCTTGAAGTGTCTCAGGCTCAGCCAGAAGAGACTGCTCCTTCATAGCCAGCTGATTCTACTTACACTATCACCTCCACCGACTCGTAAAACATAAGATGGTGTGTTCTTAGAATGAAAGAGATCTATGATAAGGGACTAGAACCTAACAGTTGAGGGAGACCAGTGCAGAGATTTCATGAGAAAGCAAGGTTGAAAGACACAGGGTTGAAAGGTGTGCCAGGTTTAGAAGTTGATACTGATCTCCATGGGTTAGGATAGTTATCATAAGTGCTGGGGAAGTACGCCCCTTACCTTGTCCGAGAATTCTATGCCTCTTACTATGCTAATATATGTGGCAACCTTCCGAGGCTCATGAAGCCCATTGATGCACCACGGTTGAGTGAAGTCATGGTCAGGGGTGAGGTTGTCGACATCTTAATAGAAACTATTCGAAGGTGCAATTCGGACCTAATTACAAAGCTCCAC
The DNA here is from genome assembly GCA_026153255.1 of Solanum medicagineum. Classification (NCBI taxonomy): domain Eukaryota; kingdom Viridiplantae; phylum Streptophyta; class Magnoliopsida; order Solanales; family Solanaceae; genus Solanum; species Solanum medicagineum. The sequence continues at coordinate 5,420,150 of JAPFFP010000113.1, read as the reverse complement.
AATCCACAACAGAATATGATCATAGGATGGCAGACATGAGGAAAACAGTTAATCAGAATGATACCGGGCGGAGAACAGAGTTATTGAGGTGGATAGGCCAAATTTTTTAGGAAGGTGTTGCACCGATATGGGTTACAAACCATGCCAAGCATATTCTCAAGGCCCATCTCTCATCTAGGGCAAAGTTTTGGTGGTCTATTATCCGATGGCACATCAGGCCCATATCCACGGATAATATGATCACATTAGAGATGGTCGTGTTGTTGTCAAGCATCTTAGCAGGGTATGACATTGATTGGGCTCGTATTATGGCAGAACAGATCCACGAGTCAGCGGTCTAAACTCAACAAGCATTGTCATTCCCCATTCTGATTCATAGATTATACAAGGAAGCTAGTGTGCAGGTTTCTCGCCACTTGGACCCTCATGTAGAGGCTTTGCGTATGATGGACACCAGCCTAATCAAGGTTGATGTAAACCTAATAGCCCTACAAAAAGATATCCCATCTCCTCCAGTTATCCCATAGCCATTCCTGGGAGAGCCTCAGATTCCAGGTTCACCTCCAGCTACTACCGGCTACTACAGAGCTTACACCAACAGTTGAGATCGAGTCTACACCATCCTTTAGCACTCCAGCACTAGCAACATCTACTTTACAGGTTGACCCTCTTTTCTCTGCTGTTGCATTTCAGGCTTTATTATGCAGGGTGGCTATAGCAGAAGGCAGTCCACGTGAGTTGTCAACACGGGTCCAACCATTAATTGAAAAGACTGTTCTGAACTCCGAGGAGAGAATGAAGACATTCACCCGAGACTTAGTTGATGAGAGATTTCGAGCGGTGGATGCTCGGATCGATGCATTTGAGACTAGAGTCTACAAGAGGCTTGATAGAGCTAAGCCTGCCGACTCGAGCGCGGTTACTAAGGAGTTGGCCAAGTTCAAGGCTAACTTATTACAAATGTTGGCAGCCCCGTTCCTGTCCAGAGGTAGCACCGGTAGGTGATAAGGCATTTGATTGGCTCACCGACCTTCCGGACAACTGTGGGAAGAGGCCCCTCAAGCACGATGATCTAGAGCCGACCCTGAAGAAGCCAAGACAAGAGAAGGAGCCCATACTCGAGGAGGTGGTGTAGGAGTCATTATTGGTGGTGGCTACTTAAAGAGATCGAGCACAACACACCCCACATGGAGAGTGTACTTTCGTTACTGCTGCGGAGGAGATACAACCCCAGGATCGCGCAGATCAGCCCGAGATTGGTGCTTGAGCACCATGATGTTTGACCCCTTTTGACCCTAACTCTGATTTTGCTTTATGGATATTTTGTCCTTGTCTTTGACAATATTATTTTTCTGTTGGTTTTTAGATGTTTTTGTTGGATAATGTTCTTATGTTGGGTTTTGGATATTCGTTTTGTTAATTGTTAGTTTTTAATGTCTATATATCTATGTTATGTTTTCATTTTCTCGTCTTAAGTTTGTGTTTTTTACTTTGAAGACAAAGTATCATGTTTTGGTGGGGTGGTGGAAGTTATGGATCAAGGTGAAATTTGAGTAGCCTCAAGTCCATAACTTCCCCTATTTTTGATCCCAAGGTTTTCTTGCCGTGTTTCCTTTTCCTTGTGGATGTTTAATATTTTGTGGAACCGGTATGTTTTAGGAAGTGTAGATAATTTGTAAATGCATAGTAATGTTATCTGTTGGTATATATATAGTTCTTAACTGTTCTTTAAGTTTTTGGTAAAAATTAGGTACCCTCAAAAATATTTGGATTGTGGTTGTTGATACATTCATACATTTTTGAGTATATAGCAATGTTTGTTCTAATATTGTAAAGGTAAGTTGAGACTGAAAGCATGACCTGTAAGTCAATACTTGATTGTGGATGCAATGCCATGTGTGTTGTGAGCTTATTTTGTTGCATTCATGCATCCTATATGGACTCAGAACTTGCCTTGTTACTTTAAGATTGGTTTGGGTGATGTAGTGGATATAGAAAGGATCTTAGGCCCTTGTTCTTTGAGTGAAACCACCTTTAGCCTAAATGAACCAACAAATAAGTGAGTGAATCCCTTGTTCCAAAATTTTCAACTTTCCATGTACTCATTCTTTCTTGACACTCTACTGACTTAACCTTATTTGATGAAATACCTTGATATTGACCTTGGTCTATCCTTGAACATGTGAGCCTTGATTGAGGCCAAAGGCTGCAGTTGGTGGCGCTGGTTTGAGCCATGGATATTGTGTACTTCACCTGAGGCTAAAAGCCTAAGTTGAGGGTGGCCCTTATTGGGGTAAAGTAATAATAATAAGGTAGTTAGTTGGGAAATCAAGAAAGAAATGAAAAAGCATGAACCGAGTGAAAAAAGAGAAAAGAAAGTGCCTTGAGTTGAGAAAAAGTAGCAAAAATGAGTTTGAAATCGAGGTACAGCTGAAAAAGAGAAAGAAATCACTTGAGAAAAGTTCAAAACAGGAGAATAAAGGTGGATTGATTAAAAGGGTTGGATTATGAAAGCAAAAAGTGTGGGTAAACATTGTTCAAGGATAGCTTTTAGTCACTACTTGGCCAATACCAAAGCACCCTGAACCTATGTTACAAGCTCTTAAGTCTTAAAGTGATCCAAATCCACTTTGTCACCAAGCCAAAAGATGAGTACAGGGGCAAGCTTATGGTGTTAGTCATTGTGCATAAATTTTAATTGTGAGAGTGAGAATGTTTCCTCAGTCCCTGAACTCTGAATGTTTTTGAGTGAGTATAAGGGACTTCTTTCTAGTGAGGGCATTTGCACTACTTGAGTAGCATATGACTAAACCAGTGATTGTGGACGGTTGATACTCCTTAGCTTATCATAGTTGGATTGTCAGGTATGTCATTGTGTTCTTGTTTTGCTTAACAACTCTGAAATCCTGTTTTGAAAATGGTTGTAGGTACCTAAATCAGAGGAGTTGATGTATATGCCATTAGTATAGTTGCTATGTATTTGTCTTTGTCTACATAGAGTGAGTCGTCGCTTGAGGACAAGCAACAATTCTAAGTTAAGGGTGTTGATGTGCTGTCAAAACACAACACATTTGGTGGCTGAAACAAGGGATCTTGTGAGTTCTTAAAGCTACTTTTTTTGGTTTTGATGTGTTTTTGTGTTGATCTTACAGAAAAATTAGGTTGGCATGATTTTGAAGAAAAAATATAGATTTTGCTAAAGCATAGGCCATACGAGCCTACCTACGAGTCGTAGATCAAGCTACGAGTCGTAGGGTGTGTCGTAGCAAGAAACAAAAATCAAAAATCAAAAATCTGCCAAGTGAAGGTCGCTCCTACGAGGACATCTTACAAGTTTGAGACACACTATGACTCGTATAAGTGGACTTATAGCAAGAATCAGAGAGCCAAAATGTTGGACCAAAAAACTGAAGACCAAGACTACGAGACGAACATACGAGTCGTAGCCCAAACAATGACTCATACCAGTGGGTAGTACCAGTTGAGTCCTAGATGCCAAGAATATGATATGAGACCCTGATTACGACTCGTAGGTCACCCTACGAGTCGTATCTACGAGGCATACCAGCTGCCAGCTGTCTTTTCTGCATAATTTTTAGGTTTATTTGTAGACACTATAAATATTTTAAGTTAGGTTTTCGCTTGAGGAGAGACAGAGAGGAGACAGAGAGCAAACATCTTGTAGACTTAGAAAATTACTCTTGAATATTCTCTCTAGAATATTTGAGGGTTTCACTTTAATTCATTATATTTTCTTGGAAAACCCATTTTGGGGATTGCAAATCTTGTGCTATACTCTTTGGATATCTATCAAGCTTGTAGGTTTGCAACTTGTGGTATCTTCACTTTTCAGTGCGTTGGTAAAACTCTCAACTATGTCTATTATTTGAATTTTTGTGTGTTTTGCCTTATCCATGAGTAGCTAAACACCCAAACTTGGGGTTGTGGGAACCATGGGTAGTTGACTTGAGATAAGCTAGGTTTATTGCATTTCTATGATTGGGGTTTTGCATGTATTGTCTATTTCCTTTCATTATTACTGTTGTTTAGTGTTGGCCAACACCAAACCCCGCCTACTATCACTATCCTGACGAAGGTAGTGACGAATAGGAAAAGGGAAGTAGATGACAGAATTCGATTGATTTGTTCTCGTCTAATCAACCAAGCCTGACCAAGGCGAGGTTGACTAGGACAATAGGTAACGGTTAGTTGGCATGCCATGGTTGCTGACCAAGCGCCATGGTGAAATTCGACCTTCACCTTCACAAGAGGGCTGGAAGAACCTAAGTTATCGTCCTGCATACAAATCACCAATTGTAGTTATGTTATCTAAGGTAATTGAGTCGACGAACCATGGGGAACAAAATTCCTAGGTTGTCCACAAAATTGAGTGTTTCCTCACGTTATATTCAGTGTTTGCTTTATTTTGTTTTTGAATCACAAAAACTCCCTCATTTAGAGATTTTAGTTATTGATGCTTGAAATGATTAGTTGTGAAGTCTTTAGGCAAGCCATGTATTCCCTGTGGATTCGACCCTAATCTTCAATTAGGTTAATTGCTGACTGCGATCGCTTTCTTATTGGAGCGTGAACATCATCAAACACCTTGTTCATCAATGCCATAGATGCTACAGGGGCTTTAGTCAAACCAAAGGACATAACAAGAAACTCGTAATGGCTATACCTGGTCCGAAAGGCTATCTTAGGTATATTTGTCGAATCCATAGCTGATGATACCCAGACCTCAAATCAATCTTAGAAAACAATGTAGCTCCCTAACGCTCATCAAACAAATCATCTATACGAGGAAGTGGGTATTTGTTCTTGAGAGTCACCTTTCAACTGGCTATAATCAATGCATATCCTAATGGACCCATCCTTCTTCTTCACAAATAATACCAAGGCACCCTAAGGTGTAACACTATGGCGAATAAATCTCTTGCTCAATAGATCATGGAACTGCTCTTTTAGCTCCTTCAACTCAGTTAGAGCTATACAATGGGGGTGATGGAAATGGGCTTAGTGCCCGACTCAAGTTCTATAGCAAAATCAATGTTGTTATCAGGAGGGACACCCAACAAATCAGTAGGAAACACATTCAGAAATTCACAAACCATAGGAATATAATCTGTAGATGGTGGCTCAGTATCAGTTCACAAATAAAAGCCAAATAAGCCAAACACCCTCTATCAATCAACTTTTAGGCTCAAATATATTATATAACCTTATTAGGATAAGAACCTTCAAACTTGTCGACTCTATCCTCGGTCTACCTGGATGGCTAAGTGATGGTCATGGCATAACAATCAAGAATAGCACGATATGTAGATAGCCAATCCATACCCAAAATAATATCAAAATCTACTATATCTAAGATAATCATATCCACCCAAGTCTTATAGCTTTCCAAAATGACAAAATAGAATTGGTACACCCTGATCCTCTATTAAAAGGCTCACCACTAGGGTCGAAACATAAATAGGCACAGACATAATATCATATGGCAAATCAAACCTCGATGAGAAATATGCAGATATATGTGAATAAGTGGAGCAAGGATCAAATAGCACAGATGCAGGTTGATGACAAACTAGAACAATACCTATGATAACAACATTAGAGGCCTCAGCCTCGGGTCTACCTGGGAAAGCATAACACTGGCCTCTCCGTCCTATACTAGTTGAAGTTATCCCTCTAACACTAGAATGTATGGAGGCATCACCTACTCCTCTACCTCCGGTGCGCCCTCCTCTGTCAGTATGACCCCTACCCTGGCCATCTAGTTGATGGTGTTAGATCTCTGACCGATGCTGCGAAATAAGAGAAGTGGGGCCCATAAAGAGTTTGCATGGGACACTGTTGAACCATATGATCCATACACTCACATCCATAACATGATCTAGGGGTGGACAGCTTTTGAGAGGAAATAGGTGGGATACTGTAGCCACCCCGGCCTGTAGGCCTTTGCTAGGAACTGGTAGAACTATGGCCTGAATTGTAAGAATCACGAGTAGCACACCCTTTTTCTGATGCCAACATTGTTGTATAAACCCCCGTGGTGCTAGAACGATCCACCTCCCCTAGTCATACCACTGCCTCCAGATGAAGCACCTGAGAACTGTCCAGATATACAAACCTATTTGGGATCCCCAAACTCCTCTCTCTGTTTGAGCTCCACCTCTTTGGCGATACTAATCACTAACTGAAAAGATGATCCCTCTCTAATCACCCAAATCACTTACCATCTGATAGAATACGCCAACCCTCTCACAAACCAGTGAACTCTCTTTGCTTCAGTAGGAAGTATCATTGTAGCATGTCGTAGGCAGAAACAGATCTCATACTCAAAAATTGTCATAGTGCCTTGTCTTCAACTCTTGAATCTCAGATGACTCTCATCTTCGACACTCCAAGGGACAAATCTATCATAGAAGGCACTAGAGAATCTCCTAAGTTATGGGATGAGACCCAACTAGAAGAGATCCTGAACAAGTCCTCAACCACTCCCCAGTTGGTCCACAAGTTAGAGAGTAACATATCGTGCACCATAAGTCTTTGCTAATCTCATGGCCTCAAGTAACTCCCTGTAAGTAGTCAAAAACTCATGAGCATCCTCAGTCCTCCCACCCTAAAACTGAGGCAGGTCAATTTTCCTGAAACTCTCATATCTATACCCTCTCTTATCTATGCTGCTCTTCATCAGTAAAAGCAACTACTTGAAGAATCTTAACAATAGGTGCTATTTTTGGCTGTCCTACCTGAACCTGGGCCTTAGGGCCTGCTACTGTACCTGGGCCTCAAGTCCTGCTACGGATCCAGAGGCTGAACCCTAACCCGTGTATGAGAAGTACTAAGTGTATCAATTGGGCTACCTC
>JAPFFP010000113.1:5383446-5404660 GCA_026153255.1 Solanum medicagineum | reverse complement strand
TTCCCATTATTCAAATCCCGTTTATTTTATCATTTTTCATCGAGTTGCCGCGACGTTGCGCCTTCGGGATGTCAACAGTACTCTCATCGAAAGTGTAATGATATGTTTCCGTTGTAAGGGGTAAATCAATCAAGAAAGAATTCGGGCTCAAAAACTCCTGAGTAGTAATTTGAAAATTTTGAGTCTAGGTTGGACGAAATTTGAATCAATTGAGATCTGAGATAATTCGAAGTTGATAGCCAAAATGATAAGGAGGATGTATAATTTTACAAAATCTACTTCGAACGAATAAAACTATTGTAACTGATCTTGATGCGAAAGGATAGCTTTAGGATGTCAAGATTCGAGAATGCATTACTAAATAAAGGTTTGAGATGCAAGTTCTGAATCTATGTTTCTATTTAACTCGCCATGGCTAGATTATTCCCATCATAATGGGTTGGGACAACTATGGTGGCCTGACACAAATAAAAATGGGAAAAAGTTTCAAAAACGTTATTTTTTGTGCAATTTTGTTTTAGAGAGCAAAAGAATGAGAATTCATCATATTCATCACACTTTTTACTGCAATTTTGTTTTATAGGTCAATGAGAAGGAATTAGACTAGAAAACTTTTAAATAGTAACTTAAAAATTTTGAGTCTGCTAGTGTCTTGAACGAAATGTGAGTCATCCAAAGTTTAGGATAATTTGATAATGGATTGGGAGATGAATTATAAGTTTGAATATTTGAGATGATAATCAAGATAATAATTAAGGAGTATATATGGCTTTATAAAGCTTAATTTGAGTAAGCAGAACTCTCCAAATTGAATTTGGCGCAAAAGGTATGTTTTGAAACTTCAATGTAACACCCCAAATCTTACAATACTAGTACTATACAAATGAAACATGATATAGTTTAGTCAAAATTAGCACCCATTTTTAAAAAGAGCTTGAATCTCAAATTAGAGGGCGATATGTATGTCTAACGCTGAAGAGGGTCGAGTGTACATAAGTTTTAAGTCAGAGTGAGGAGATCACGACCTTAAACGAGGTAAAGAAATGAGGTGCTTGTAGGACTTAGTAAGCTAGTAGGTGAGTCACCTACTTGCTTAGCTTAAATTTGCTAGCTAAACGGAGATGAGGCCCGACGTCAAATTTGTCCAATTCCAAATAAAGTTCGTGTTCAGGGTGTAACTTTAGCCCGTATTTTACCATCGTGAATGGACAATACTTACAGCCCAAGATGAATAATAAAAGGGCTAAAGTACATCACAACCCACTTGACTAATTGGGCCCAAAATAAATGAAGAGGAATTAGGAAAAATAGACAGCCAAGGCCCATCAACTTTGAGACTCATTTAGGCCCAAGTGTGAGGGCCAAGCTGCTGCATCACCCGCTTCTTAATATGTACTAATATGTGGTCAAAAGTGCAAGAGAAAGTCGGCCAAAGAGACCCTTTAAAAGGGCTCAAAAACAGCCCCTTAAGTCATTTCACTTGAAACAATTTTTCAGCTTTCCTAGAGAGTCTTGTTTTCTCTTTACTTCACTTCACAAGGCAGCCAATACAACCCTCTAGGGTTCTTGAAGGAAACCTGAATCTTGAAGGCTAAGGTAAGTGAAAATATCCATGTATTTGTTATACTTATCCCATCACAAACAAGAAATATATGCTAGTTATGCTTGCTGAAATTGTTGGACACCATGTGTTCCAAAAGTAGTTGTACATTTTTCTCGTTTATTTGGAAGCTTTTCTTTTTTTGGTTGGATTAATTATGAAGGGATGCTACTGTTCTCAATGAGTATTGGTTCTATAATGATGTATAAAGGCTGTTGCACCATTTTTACAGTCCGCGAAAGTGAGTTCTTGTGTGATATCGTAATTGTGCTAGTAATAGGAACTTGTGGGCTGATTGATTGAGGACTATGGTATCACGTCCTTCACCTATTTTGAGGACTATTTTTGAACAGTTTTAGGATTGGTTTTATGTGTATATATGGTGGGGACTGTTTGGTTAAAGTTGGAACAAGTTTGGAATTGTCGACGTCAAAATGTAGCGAAGTGATGTAACGTTATGCCGCCTATTTGTATGTTACGTAGAATTGTTATGTGTTGTGCTTTGTGAGCGGTTTTAAGACTGTTATGGCACTAAAACAGGCTGCACATGATATGTATATGAGAATGTGTATTAGAAAATACGATTACGAGTGGAAAGGTTGAAAGAATACGCTCGGGTTTATAATTATCCGCTTGTTGTCCGTATGTTGTTTTTTTATAAGATTGGGCTGCCAAGATGTATCTATTGGCTACTAATGCTAATTTTATCACCTACTATGTTGTAGATAAATATTTGGAGGAAGGGAAAGTTATCTCGAGGTAATAACGAGGTTGTATAATGAGGTATGTAAGGCTACTTGATTTCATATTATTTGGCATGAAACATAGATCCCTCCTTGGCACATAAAGACACTTACCAACTCCGACACAACTATTAACCATGTCTCCACTCTTTCACATGTTCATATGCTCCTATACATAGTCACTTTCAAATTTGCATACATACTTGGATACCAAGATACACGAGTTCGTTCTAATAAATAAAGTTCATGTGTTGTTCACCTCCGATGCATTTCATTATTTGTGTAACCTACTCCTTCAATAGTGATGTTATCTTTTATGATTATTACATGTCATGTGTTGTATCTACAGTCCTACAACTCCAATATTATGACAACTAAAAGAATCATCTCAAAAGTAATTGAAAGATAAAGTATATTGCTTGTTGATGGGTGGTAACCCGAGGGGTGGAAGAATCACCTAGCCAGGGTCGATTCTATCACGGGGGGTAGCTCAAGGGGTGAAAGGAAAAGTCTAGCCAGGGCCGATCCCGATATAGATTTACATTGGTCATTTGTATTACTTGCTGTACACAGATTATGCATTAAAGGTAAAGTAATAAAAAAAACATAAAGTACATGATCCCACAGTATAACTAAAGGTGGCCTCTTATCCTTACACCAGTGCATAGTTTCATTTGAGTTGTTACTTCATATACAGTATTTCCTGCCTTACATATCCAGTACATTATCCCGTACTGACGTACCTTACGGGGGACCTGCATTTCATGCTGCAGGTACACGTGCTAAAAGGTCTCCCCAATAGGAGTACAGGATATCCAGCTGCTGTTACCAAGCTCCAGGTTGCTTCGGAGCTTTGTGTGTCTAGATCTCGTATTTTCGTATTGTATAGTTAGGCGAGGCGGGGCCTGTCCCAACCCTTGTCAAATACTTTTTCTTATCTAGAGGCTTTGTAGACTATGTAAATTAAAGTGTGGTTATGTCTCGTACTTTAGACACCGTGGCCCCAATGGCCTAGCCATATGCATTTTCTTTTGGCTTATTATTACTGTTTACTTTTTAAAGGCATGTTGAAGGTAGAAATCCCTTATGACATATATAGAAAGCGCATAGATACAGGTTGATTCTCTCGGGCCTTATTGGCAACGGGGGCTAGTCCGCCTTAATGAGACTTGGGGCGTGACAATCATGATTTAAGAGTGTGTTATAAAAAAGAGATCCGAACGCGAGTTATGAAATTTCTGTCTCTGTGCAACCGGTCACGGTGGGATTATTTTCGCTATGACGGTGCCATATTAGTACCGCCATGGAGGGATAAGGGGCCGTTACGACAAGGCAATCGCGAATTTAATTCAAAAAAATTCTAAATTTATTCTCATTTCTCTCACTTTGTACTTGAGAGATCATAAATGACTGAGGCCTTATTCTCTTTGATTTTTCACCTATTTCATTATCAAAGGTAAGTTAATCATCCTTACTCGTAACTTGATTCCTAGACCTTAGATTCTAGGAAAAAATGATACTAGAAAAGATTCAAAAATGCAATTAATAGTGGGCAACGGCCCTAGTTGGGGGAAGATGATTATGAAAGTGATCAAAAGGTTAGGATTTTGATATAATCCCGATAATTTAGGTCATTAATTGTTGATTATTATATTTTCTCGATTGTTATAGACCAATAGCAAACTAGGTGTTTGATAAAAGGGAAACCTTTGGTTTTATAAGATTCAATGCTTGACTTCAAGGTAGGTAATGGTTTAATATTCTCATTTGTGTGATATATGATTATTAACTACTTCGTGGTACTTCTTGCATATATATAAAAAAGAAAAAAGTGATATGAAGTTAATCAATGATTTCTCATGATTAAATTGCAAGCAATGAATCTATTACTTGAACTTGGCAAGTTGTTAATTATTTAATGTGTTTGTGATCTTGAATGTGATTGTGTTTCTGGATCAGATTTCATGTTCTGACATATTATTGGATCGCATATCATATTTTGACACATTATTTGATTTAGTGTCACGTCCCGACACATCATTAGATCAGGTATTACATTCCAACATACAACTTATTTAGGTGGCGGACCCTTGAAAGGACTATGATTGAATTTGCATTGAGACAAAATCATAAAATTGACATATCGAGCGTGATTTGTGAACCTATTTCTTTTTCTGTATATATATGACTTACTATATTATAGTTGCTTGTTGTATATCTTACTAATCAAAATAGCCTCATGATCCTACCAGGGCATTGTTGTTATATGTATTGATACTATATTTGTTTTTTCTTTGTTGAGTACATGCAGGGGTGGATCCACATGGTCTTTTGTGGGTGCTCGAACACCCATTAACCTCGACGTAAAATGTGTATTAGTAATATTAAAAATACTGTTAAAGTTATATAATTAATGAATAAGCACCCAATGAACAACTATTCAATTTAGTTTGTTGGTTGAAAAGTGGGTGTTGAATCTTACCTTACATTAAGGTTGTAGAATCAAACCCCCCTAAGGTAATTTTTTAATTGCAATTTTCTTTTAGGCTTCTAGTTCCTCTTTAATAATTTCTAAACCAAATGGGTAACTACAAATTTATAATTAGCAATTTATTTTAGTTACAAAATATAAAAAAATCATTAAGTACATTTTCTAATTTTTTAAATTAATGTTTCACCTTTTTCTTTATGGAATCACAATTTTTCTCGTCAAAACTATATAACAACTTAACAAGTAATTTTTATATATTCATAAAGTTGCTTAATTACTATGTAAAGGATAAGATATTCGCAAGTGTAACCGATGTTATTTATTACTTATTCAAAATATGAAAGTCATTGAGTACATTATAATTTGTGACTCAAAATCTTTTTTTCTAATAATAATATTAAACATAGCTTTCTCATTAACTTCTTTATGATTGTGTTCAAATTAATTAGCCTTTGCACTTATACTAATGAACGCTCGACTTGTTAAATAAAATTAAAGCACCCACGACCTTCAAATCCTGAATCTGCCAGTGAGTACATGACATCTTCAGATGGTTACTAAAAGACATCAGATAGGTGACTGATGATGTCAGAGTTCAAGGGTGAGCCAATATCTTTCAGGCTACCATGGATTCTTCAACTATCTTAGTTCAATTGTTCTAAAACTCATGCTTTTGTTATTTAATGGTTTAGTCTTTTGGAGTTGCATCCCCTTATGTCAAACTTGTAGTTAGAGTTTTTGTATAATGACTTTCAGTTTCTAGGGATTGTTTTGCCTGATTTGTTTCTAGCATGAATTCAACTCTTTTTGCTTAGTTAAACTTGCTTCCATGATTTTAAATATCTAAATTATGTGTGACCAGTTTAGTTGGGTTAGAGCACTGGTTCTTCACTCGGAGAATTAGAGTGTGGATACTATCGTTAGGATCGTGACATACCCTCTGTTTGTTATTAATAGAGCAATTTTCTCTCATTTTTCTACATCTTCATTTTCTGAACTATTTTTGAATATTTTCTTATAAGTAAAAATATAGAGTCGTTGTGTGATTTATTACTGACTTTGAGTTCAACGAAGTTATTGGCGTTTAAAGTACTGCTACATCAATAAGAGGTATGCCCGTTTTACTAATAAAAAAATAATTCATAATCTCGGATACAATGAGAGAATTTTAAATTCTTTAACAACACCACACTTTATGTCCTTTCGGATACTTTATATATATATAATAATAATAATAATAATAATAATAATAATAATAATAATAATAATATATCTAGTAAAATTTTATAAGTCGAAGTTCAAAAACAATGAAGTGCAAGCTAACCTTATCTTATATTTGTGGAGTGGATGGTTGTTTCCAATACTTTCTATAGAATAGTAAGAAATAAAAAGTTAAATCTACATATTTTTTATAATGGCAAAAATATCTAAGATATGTATATGCAAACAAATCAACAATCTTAAGAAATGACTTTTTGTCAAATGGACCTAAAGCATATGTGTGTGTGTAAGTGCTTGTCTACAAACCTCACTTGCTCTCTAAGTCAAAACAACTTCAAACACAAGAAACAAGAATTTTAATTAAAAATTAACTTAGTTTACCCATGAAACCATCAAAGTGAATGCGGTTTTGTAGACCATCCATCAAGTTGGCTGTCAATTTTTGTCTTAATTGGCCTCATCACTTGTTTTATAGAATGTACCAACAATCAGCGCAGAATTTTTGTTGTTTCCCATAGTAGTAAATCTCAAGTGGCAAGTAGCCAACTTGCACTAAAGAGTGAACACACATGCTTGTGGCAACTATAAAACTATCATTTTCTACAATCTAATTCGAGATACTATGAGAATTTATCCTTTTTGTTCACATCCATTCTCACATGATGTTCTTGAAACAACTACAAAATCCAAATACTTGTATAAAATTTGTGTTATTAACATGTACAACTTGTATCTTTTATTTTTGGTGATGATATTTTTGAGATGAAGGTATTTAGAAACAGTCTCTCTATCTCTATGAGATAGTGACAAGGTCCGCGTACACTTTATCCTCTTCATACCCCACTAATGGAATTTCACAGAATATGTTGTTGTTGTTCTCTGTAATGTGTACAACTTACTCCCTAATTAAATTAATATGAACAAACAAGTACAGTGTCAAATATAAATTTGAGTTAACAAGATATATATTATTTTTAACATATCAAATCAAACAATAAAAAATAAATAACTTTTATATATTACTTACGTAATATTCTATTTAATATTATTCTTATATACCGTACCTATGTATCCCTAACTGATTTGTTTTTCCAAAGAAAAGATAAATCAGTCTTCGCGGGTAAAGAAAATCAATTTGCCGTTTCAAATTAACGGACGGCCGTGTCCCACTCTATAGTCACGGCCCCGTCATTGTCACGGCTCCGACACAGCCGGCGCTTATTTATTTTGATTTGATTTAATAAAAGGGAAATTAATCAAAACAAAAAATCTGAACCAATCTATTTTATTTGAATTTTAAATTAATAATATTTTGATTTGGTTTTGGGTTTGGGTTTTTTTAAAACTAAATAGAGGAAAAAATTGAATTAAATTTTATAAATATATGTAAACAAAATTTATAATTATGAATACAATATCTTGGTTTTATAAAAAAATTATAAATATTTTCTCAAAAAAAATTATTTATCTTTAATAGGTTAATGAACTTTTCACCTTAAATTCATTTCTTAAAGAAAGTTATTAATTTAAATTTGCTTATTTAAAGAAATAAATATAAGATTTACCAATATACTTTTTGTTCTTAGCAACTTTATTCACTGGATTAAAGTTTACATATCTGAAGATATTTTTTTCACAATCCAAAATAATTATAGTCACCGAATAATAAGTTGGAAAAGGAATTATTATAGCAACAGAAAAAATAGAAGAGAAATAATACCATAAATTTCTTCTTTTTTTCAAAAAAAGAAACTCGAATCAAAATGATATCAATAAAATCGATGAATATGAATTATGTTTAAGTTTTTTATTTCATTGATACATAAGGTTATGTAATGATCTGATCTTGTTGTTAAGGGTAGAGCAGTAGGGAAGGATATTGGGCCAGAAAAATTTCAAGTAGTGAGTTGGAGATTTTGAGTCTAGGTCAGCTTTGGATGAACTTTAGTAATGAAAGGTATAGGGCAATTCAACAATGGGTTGAGGATTAAATTGTGAATTTGATTATTTAATTTGATAGCCTAGACAATAAGTAGCTTGTATGACTTTACAGAATTGGATTCGGATGAGTAGATCACGAAATTGATATAGGCACAAAGGTTATATTTCAGAACATCATGGTTTGAGAGGGTGTTATCAAAAAGGTATTCGAACACAAGGTACGAAATTGTTGTCTACGTGCAATCCACTACGACAGGATTATTTTCGCTATGCCGATGCCGTATTAGCGGGATAAGTGATCTCCATGACTGGACAGTAATGGAATTTCAAGTCAGAAAAGTTCAAATTTTTTTTTTATTTCTCCCTCTTCGTTCTTGAGAGACCAGAAACAACCTGGGACTATTTCTCTTTAGTTTTTCATTAATTCCATTGCTAAGGGTAAGTTAATTATTTTCTAACTTGTAATTTGACTCCTCCTAGATCTTAGATTCTAGGAGAAATTGTTACAAGGAAGGATTTAGACCTGTAACTAATGGTAGGTAAAAGTCTTATTTGAGGGAGATGATTATGAAAGTGGCCACGAGTTTGAATTTTGATATGATCCGGATAAATTAGGTCATTGTTGTTGGTTATATTTTTCTTGATTGTTTATAGACCAATAACGAGTTACGACTTTGAAAAAAGAGGAAATTTTGATTCTATAGAGTCAAGGCTTAATTCGAGATAGATGATGGTTTAATATTTTCATTTGTGTAATAATGTCTATTAACCACATAATATTTTTTGCATGTATGTGAAAAGAGGATAATAATATAACACTAAATGCTGATTTTTCACAGTCAAAGTACATGCGATGAACCTATTATTTGAACTTGAAAAGTTGTGAATTGTTCGTTATTATTGTGACTGTGATTGTGTTTGTAATCACATTCCGACAAATTATTAAACGAGTGTCATGTTTCGACGCATCTTTAAATCAGATGTCACGTTTCAATATATTATTACATTGAATATTATGTTTTGACACATCTTTAAATTGTGTGTCACATTTCAGACACATAACTTATTTCGTATGAATTCCTCGAGAGGACTATTATAAATTCGTATTAGAAATTGATAATTATAGATCGATATAGTAAATTGTATTCTTGAACTTGAGAGGACTATTGTTAAAATGGCCATTGTCAAAGAAAAGGCAGAAGCTCGTGATTCGAAGTAAATGAAGGACTCATTTCCTAAGAATAGAACGAAAAGTTCATATACTCTTTCCCGCTAATTTTATTTATATCTATTGACTTGGTATAAAAATTAAGAAGTACTAAATGATAAGGTAATATAATAAATATTAAGTCTTGAAAAATGTAATGAGAAAATTATTATAATTAATTATAAAGATAAATTACGAATTAAGTGTAACATTATCTTTTAATTTCATAAAGTGAATAAATATTGTTAGACATTTCAAAATAGTATAGGAGTCAAGTAAAGATGAAGGGAGTACATTATATATTTCCGCTTAATATTTTTATTTCTTCTTTTTTTTCTTAATGATGCACGTACGTTCTCAAAATCATGAATTTGCCTTTATATTTATATCATTGGCGTCATAGCAAATTAAATATCGTTTTTTTTTTTCATAAACAATACTTTTATAAAGAATTTAGCATTATTTAATTAATATATTTTACTGTCATTCTGCCACAATCAGTATAAAGCTAGTGAATTTGATACGGAAATTCAATTGGATAATGACAATAAAATTGTAAATTCCATTTTTAACATTTGCTGGGCAGGACTAAGGATATATTTATGTTGCTATACTTTTAACACATTCTAATGCCAAATGTCAAAATTTAATTCTCTTTGATGGTTGTTTTGGAGGGTAGTAAAAACTCTTGGTTTTCATTTATTGTATGTTCTTAGTTCTCATTGTGGATTACTTTTTCTTTGGATAAAATGAATACATTGTTAAAAAAGTAGTATTTCAAATTTTAATAATTTTAGTAAACTTAAAAGTCAGCAAGGAAATTTTATTTTATTTTATAAAAAAAATGCATGCAGAAAAAGGAGGAGGAAATTTGATGATCAAAAAATGGAGTAATCAATTAATTAATGAATAATTTCTGAAATTGAAGTCGAGCGAGCGATAACGGTGTGCAAAGGGTAGCTTCTACTTAACTCTTTTATAGCTAAAATTAATGTTTGATAAAACTTATGACCGTTCATTTTCCTTTCACTTTGTTACCCCATATTCTGCGGTTCTCATTTCTCAATTCTAACTTAAACCAAATAATTTCAAAAGGACTCCAATATACACCCTTGCTCCATATAACTATTCGTAGTTAATTAATTCATAGAATATTATTAGTACATGACATTATAGTAGAAACAAAGTGGGTCGGCATGCCGGGCAAGAATTTTATAAAATTGCCCTCAATTCTCATCCAAATTAAAGTGAAAAGAGCGTGGGAAAATGACTTTCCTGGTTGCCTTTAATTTCCCCTAGTCTAAAAGCATCAAATACTACTTTATTTTTTCTATACTTGCTTTCCTCTTTCTGTTATTTTCTTTCTTTTTTAAAGAAGGATGTCATTTCTACAAAATAATATTAAGTCGAAGATAGTAAAATCAGAAATTTCATCAAAAAGTTTTAAAGAATAAAAAAAGTAAATATACGAAAAAATCAAAAGGAGTTCAGTATTTTTATTATAATAAGCAATGTGATTTTTTATCAAACGGAGTTTAGATGAAATCCTCGAATCTTTGTGATACTGTTTCTGGTTAAGGATTTATTTTAAAATAGTTTTATTATCTTGCAAAAAATGGAAACAAAATCTACATATATGCTCTATCTTTTCAAACTCCACAGGTGAAATTAGTATATTGAGTTTGTTATTGTTATAGTCCCTCCGCCCTACATTAGATGTATATGTTCTATTTTATATAGTGATTAAGAAATCATTAATAGATTGATAAATTTTACTATTTTGTTCCTTTTTCATATAAAGTAGCCTCCTGAAAAATAAAATTTGGATCTTCAAAATTTGTTGAAACTTTCAAAGATCATATTATTATAAAGGTAGAATGGAAAACATTATACCCTCTGACTAACAACAGTTGTCCACTATTAACTTAACACATAAAATAAAAAGTAGTAAATAATAAAATAATTTTACCAGATCACTCTTATTAAATATAAATCATCTAAATATAGAAAAATAGATACTATTATTTAATAGCATTGATACAATAAATATAAAATGATAAATTATTCATTGATTTTATAAATTGGATAAATATTACTCTCTTGGATTCATTTTATTTGTCTGATAAGGTTTGACATAGTAATACATAAGAAAAATTTAATTATAATTGTTGTTTGATTAATATATTCCTTGTAAATAATTAAACTTATATATAGGTGCCTCTTAATTACAGAATAAGTGATGCTAAGAGCAAAGTTGTAAAAAATTAATTAATCCTCTCTTTATTATCTAAATTAACAACTACTTTAGTATAAATATTTTTTAAAATATATTTAACTATTAAAATGAGACGTAAGAACAAATAAAGATAATAATTAATATAATTAATTGTATTTTAATTTTTATAAATGATCAAATATTTTTAATAAAATATCCACGTGGATGGTTTACTAATGTTGAAACTTGTATATATTTTTTCTTTAAACCTATGTTGGCGCCGAAAGGAAAAAAATAATTAAGGAGTGGTGTTATGGCTCCCTTAATTGCAACCCAAAATGTCATTTTCATATCAAGTATACGAAAAACACATTAACATTTAATGTCTTTCTTTTTCCAAAACAAATATTTGCAATTTGCATATGAGATATGGTTAACTGGTCCATTCAACCATCATTACATAGTCTTTGCGGCTATTCGAATAAATAATTAATAATTCGGTCTTATCCTTAATTAGTTATATAAATGATCAATTATTATTAATTTCTCAAGTTAATACCTCACTTTACATGATAGAAGAAACTAAAATGGATTTCTCAAATAGTCTCAAGATAAACATAACTAATTTTAGTGATGGTGAAGTGGAAATCATGAATTAAAAATCTCTTATTTTTTATTAATTAGAGATGAGAAATAACTTTTTAAAATATTTAAGTTAATTAAAATCTTAAAGTACGTTAAAATATTTCCCGCCTTTTTTTTTTCTACTGGCATGTCCCACTGTGCTCTTTTATGAACTTTATGTCCACTCAATTCTCTACCTATAAGTTTTAAATATCCATATTTATCGTCAGTTATTTAATATTCACACCATAACTTTTAAATATCATTTCCCATAGGCGTCAATTATAAACTATTATCGGATGGAGCCAAAGATTCATTATCTTTGGGCTTTAGATTATGATGGAATAAAGCAAAATGACTCTTTAAATTGTCTGCGCTTCTTTCAATTGTGAAATAGCAGTTAATCAATGCAACTTTCGACGCTCATCATGGGTTATCCGGAAACAGTCGCGCTATGTTTTTAAACATAGAGGTCAGGCTGCGTACATTCGACCTCTCCTTACCCCGCAATGGGCGAGAACCTTTGAGGCATAGGGGTAATGTTGTTGTTGTTGTCAATTATCAACTATTAATATTAATTTTTCACTTATTTTTAGTTGGCATATTTATTTCTTTGTTTTTATTTTATTAGTTGCCGGACATACTATAAATAATTATTTTAAAAGATCTAGATATATAGATAAAAACTTAATTATTCATACCAGATATATTAGTCAAACAAAATTTGTAATTAATTTTTTCTTAAAGATTGACACTTTTAGTGGCTATAATGGCATACTTAAGTAATGAAATTCTTGATCAAACACCAAACATTATCATGACAACTAAAATGGGATAGAAAAAATACTAAAAATAATTGTCAATTTAAATACTTAATCAAGAGAGCATCAATAATTTTTTTTCAACTTTGCTTTTAGCATTAATTATTTTAGAATTAAGATACACATAAATATCTAAAAACTAAAAAAATAGTGAGGGATATATTAATCAAATTACACTCTTAATTAATATTTTTTTTAAAAAAATATTATGTAACATCTTATTATGACAATTAAAAATAACAGAGTACTATATAACATCATCAATTTTAAGATTAAAGATAAAATAGAAGCGTTTAAGTACATAAACGACGATCTTAAACACATTTCAAAAGGGAGTTTATCTCATTTTTACGCAGTCAACAGAAAGTAGAATAATGCAGTGGAATTTGTTACTTTAGGGGAAAAAAAGAAGATGATTGAACTTAAATCTCAAGGTTGACTTCAAATCATTTGTGAAGAAAAAAATATGATAAATTTCTCCTTTTGTCTACTTAATTTCTGAGTCACAACAACTAGTAACAATATTGCACTATGTGAGAAACTACTAGTGAAAACTTAAAAGAATGATTTTAAATTTTAACTCAAATAATTAGATTTTGTATACAAATTAAACTCATACACTCAAAACTTTAAACTCTATTTTTTTTTCTTTTGATGTGAAGAGAAATTCGAAGCCGCTATTCTTTGAATGCGTCCTGTTTCTATGCAATAACTCATAAATCACATAGTAAATATAAGTCACAGAATGCGATAAGAGATAAACCCCCGAGAAATGACTTTTAAACTCTATTTTTAATCACCACAGTGGTAATCTTAGTCACCATTTGCTTTTCTTCCGATATATAATATTAATGCTATCTGCTTTCCTATGTTGACCCAAAGTAAAATACTGCACCACAGAAAGAAAATATGTCCAAGTCTTAATGTCTGAACAAGGCATTTCTGGATTATTGTGCATAAAAAGTCACAGAACGCATGCAAACTCATTTATGGAAACATTTTTGCAGACACTTCTCCCCTTCTTTAATTTGTCTTATTAGCACCTATTTTCGGATGCACATTTTATAAAACCAATCAATTCACACAGCTTAATTAATGGCTTAATACATGCTTTGTCCACCCCTAAACTTGCACGGAATTTCTTTTGTTACACATTTTTGTTTTTAATTGCATGAAGCTACAAATGTCATGAAGAATCTGTCTCAATTTTAGTTGTTAGCTATATTAAAAATATCTATTTCAGATCAGTTGTCAATTTAAATAATTAGTCGCACTTTTTTTTAATTTAAGTCAATCTGAAATGTGAAAGACTTTATTACTTGTGAAAATTTTTATAAACAGCTCAGTCCTGATACTTAATAGTCAAAATAACTACAATTTGGATAATTATACTTTCTAACTATAATTATAGTAGCTATTTGTATAATTTGCATATATGTATGTATAATTCGTTGTCAATATATAAATTATATAATTCGATGCCAATATAGAAACAGAATAATATATAGAAATTTTGTATTTATACATTTTAAGAATTTTTTAGAACTTATACACATCAAATGTATCAATATAATAATTATATAAAAGTTAGGGTAAACATATACAAATTTTAGATTTATTCGAATTTTGAGATTTTCTTTAAGTTTCGAGTTGACCACGGTCAACATTTGGTCAAAACGACCCGCAAATGGTAATATGACTATTCTAATCGGTCTGAAATATGTTTGTTTGATCGAGTTGCATATTTGGTTTGTGTTTAGGAGGTTTTGGATGTTAAAATCAATTTCGAAAAAATGAGTACTAGTACTTTATAGCAAAAAGGGTCGTAAGTAATAAAAGTGCAAAAGCCGGAGCTTCTTATTTAGATATAAGAAAAATTTCGCATAGTATATAAAAGAGAGTCACGCGCAAATAGCCATAAAATGATAAATTATTCATTAATTTTATAAGCTAGACAAATATTGTTAGAAATCCTCAAATAGTATAACAGATAGATAAAAATGAATGAAAAAAATAATTAATTCTATTATAATTTAATCAATAATTAAATAATACGAAATAAATATTTTTAGTAAAATGTTTATCGGCTGAGTAACTAATGTTAGAAACTTATGTTTGCACCGAAAGAAAAGGATTATTAAGGAGTGCTCTCATGCCTCCCTTAATTGCAACCCAAAACGTCATTTTCATATAAAAAAACACATTAACTAGCAATCAACTTGTAAACAATTTTTATAGTGGGATTAATTACCCTTTTTTTTAAAAAAAAAAAAAAAAAAGGAATCTAGTGTGCTTTCAAGAAATTGTATTTCAGTACATAGTGACACATTCTTTTTACTTCTGAGGACAAGATCTACTAACAATCAACTAGTAACCAATAATATAGCTTTGCCTCACTAAATTTGGCTTGAAGTTAAAGCTAGGTGGGATTTCTTTTTATGACAAAATAGCAGCACAACCTTAATTAAGTGAGCTTGTAGTGGTGGGCAGAGGACCCTATGACAAATTAATCACAAGAATTAAGAGTGATTGATAAGGACATTCACGTTAATTAATGATTATTTAGGCGTTTGGTGGAAAAGATTAGAAGAGAAAAGAATATATAATCTAAAGATATTTGGGTAATAATTGACAAAAGTATGTTGATTTAGGGTTTCTATGATCCATGCATTGAGTGGTGGGGGACAAGTGAGTGGGATTTTTTCTTTTAATCCACCGTATTTTGGAGTCCAGAGGACCTCAATTAATTCGAATTTATATCGTATAAGAGAGAAAAAACACACTCAGACTAAAATTTTCTTTGTATTTAGTGTTTGCATTTGAATTTTTTTTTAAGAAACGGAAGTATCTTATCCATGTCGTCATAGTGGTGAATGTTGAATTTAATTTTCTTTATTGTGTACTATAGTGTAGTTGAAAATGTGAACCCTAATAATGATGTAGGAGATTTTTTGAGTGTTGTATAAGTTTTGCATCATGCTGCACTGCTTTTTGTTTTTAATTTCTGTTGTTTTTTCACTTTTTTGTGTTTGATTTGTCTAGGAAACAAGAAAGTAGGTCAACCTTCACATATTTAAGAATTCACAAGTAGTACTCTTGTTTGGTTGTTTATAGTTATAGTTAGGCATAGGACCATTTCACACATTTAAGATTCTTTTGCTTTTCGACTACTCCTACGTTGAGATTCTTGAAAATACCGGTGAATTATACTCCTTTTGTTTCAAAAAGAATGATTTGATTTGATATGAAATTTGAAAAAATAAAATTTTTTAATCTTGTGATCTTTAAGTTAAAGTTATGTTGAATGTATTAAAGGTACCTTTTAATTTTGTGACCTTTAATATAACAAGTTTTGCCAAAAAAGAAAATTGGTCATTGAAGGTTATTTCAAAGGACTTCTGACGCAGTATGGACATAAAATTGTAAAATTTAAAGATATTTTTAATTTATTTTCAAGTTAAAAATTTTTATTTGAAAATAGGAGCTATGTTTGAACATAGATATAAATTTGAATTGTTCTTGAATTTTTAGAGTGATTGGATCAGAAATTATGAAATTCATTTTTTTCTTTTAGTTTTTCAAATTCTTGAATCGAATTCCATAAAATTGTAACAATTTTATGTCCCAATATTTTTTTTAAAAAAAAATTATTTTGGAAACAGTAAATATTATTCATGACCAAACGAGTGTTTAGTGTTCAAATTATGCAGAGGATAATCAATATGAGCTGACAGTGCACCGTCTTGCTAGTTGAAAATTTATTGATATAAAGATTTATAATTTACTGATTTAATATTTTTTCTCTAATTCGGATATTTTGGGAGATATGATGTTATAACCTTTTATAAATTTATTTTTATTTTTTTAATCATTTATATATCTAATTCTTTTTTTATTTTTATGCATGAAAGATGTGAGAAAATTTTCATTTTCTTATGTTTAATTGGTAAATGAGTAGAAAAGATTATATGTATGAATATTTTACTATCTATTATCCCTTGTAAATTACTCTAACATGATATATGATTGCAATCCCTTCTATTTGTGGGGCTTTTTGAGTTGGATCCAAAGCTTCTCTCTTCCTTTAATTTGGTCCCAAACATAAAGATACTTTTTTTTCCCTTTATGACAATAAATTAAATCATCAAAATTAAGTGAATAGTAAATTGTTTGAGATTTATGTAAATTATACTAAATGGAGTGCACTCTTAATTAATAGGGATGAATCCTGCGGAAGGAACCAAGAATGTTGTTGTTTGTAATGATTAAGTGATTCAATATTGTAAGAATGTATCTATTAATTAATTATAAGGAAATGAGAAAAGAAATTATATATAAACATGTGTCGTTTATCGAAGTCTTCAAATCTAGACAAGGATTTTCTGTAAACAGCATCTTGATCTTTATCAGATAAAGATAAAATTTGTATACACTTTACCTTCCCTAGATTTTACTCAAAAAATTTCACTAAGTATGCTATTGTATTCATCTAAGTCGATGATATATTTTCTACACTGTCTATGTGACCTTATGTGAAATGAAGAGAGAGGTTTTTTCCCTTCAAATTGCCGACATTTTCAAAAATATCTTATAGTTTTTAAAATATATTTTCGTAGAAATAGTTTTTTCTTGGAGGGCACTTTTTTTCTTTTCGAAGTCCCAAATTCTTGTATGCGCTAATAAGTCACAGAGATTTATATAATTACATTAGTTCTTTTTGACCCACAAAGTGAATAATAAGTGTCTGTGGGCTAAGGTAAAGATTGATTTAAATCAAATTATAAGTGTTCTCTTTTTCTCTTTTAATTTTGTGATTTCTTCTATAGGATATTTTCTTTTTCTTCTCTTAACTTTAGTTCTCACTTTATTATGTCCAACTTCATACTAGGAATATAATATGCTTCATTTGTCTCATTTTATATAGTATTCTTTTCTTTTTAATTTATTTTAAAAATAATGATATCTTACTATAATTGGAAATAATTTATCTTAAAATTCTCTTTTTACTCTTAATGAAATAATTTTCAAC
The DNA here is from genome assembly GCA_026153255.1 of Solanum medicagineum. Lineage (NCBI taxonomy): Eukaryota > Viridiplantae > Streptophyta > Magnoliopsida > Solanales > Solanaceae > Solanum > Solanum medicagineum. The sequence continues at coordinate 5,386,768 of JAPFFP010000113.1, read as the reverse complement.
CACACAAATATCTAAGAGTGATATTAAACCACAAATTTTAAAAGTTTTTTTTAAATATTGTGTCAAATTAAATGGGACGGGGGAGTAGTAATTTGTAGGGACCATTGACTCACATGCCTAAAGTTCTTTTTAGGGCATTTTATTTTCTAGTCTCGGAGGTGAAGACAACTTCCATCAAATCATCCACCATTAACCTTCTATGTCAAACATCAAGCCAAAATTATTGGGCATATTAATTTGCATATGTATGTTGGCACTAGTGTTTCACAAGACTAGAAATCAATTTCTTTTGCTAATTTAACCTCTTTGATTTGTTCAAATTCAAGTCATTCACGCCAATTTTAGGTGATTTAGAATGGAATCTCTATGCACAATATACTCTATTTGTTTCTTTGGTTGGGGACAAATTAGATTTTGTCATATACTCTTCATGCTTTAGTTAGGAATTAGGACAAGTCTTGTGAACTTAGACGACTACTAGACAAGTCAAAGAATAAGTAAATTCCATAGATCTAAGCTTTCTCTATTATTTTGTTGTCATGTGATCCTTCTATATGATAAAATAGTGGTAAGGTATGGATTATACACTTCATTCTTCTAAAATTCAGACTCTTTTAAAATTACATATGTTATTATTGTAGTTTCTAAATGTAAAATAAACATCAGTTATAGCTGCAGGGTATTAGTTATACTCTCTTGTATTTTAAATTTCAAGATTCCCTACGGAGACTATAGATCTACTCTCTTAAAAGAGAATTGTGCATGAACTTGAGGACAATAGTTGTTCTTATATGGGAGATATTCTCTTTTGCATTGAACCAAAAGATATATTCTTTATGTTTCACTATTTGCTTTTCTTTTTAATTAGTTTCAAATCTTTTTACGTATTTCTATATTTAATAATAATTTAATTTTAAAATGCTCAATTTATAATCACACAAATATTTAGAATAATTTTATACCATAAATTATTTTTCTGTACTAAATTAACCAACTCATATAGAAACACATGATAAAAGGTCCAAAAATGTATAGACCAATATAGAAATAACTTAGCAAACACATTAGTCGATCCCACGTTGGGAGATTGTGGTTGAATGATTTAGGAAGAACAAGTGTCCATTTGTTAGGTTACAATGACAAGATGGTGCACATGATGTAACACTACTTTTATCTTGTAGATCCAGATCTCTTTATTTATACCATTTGTTTCTATGCCTAGTCACCATCCTTTATTTCTTATAACAAAAAACAAGATTAAAAGAATCCTATATAGATTTTTATTATAGTAGACATCAAACTTTGGTAGGGATTTTTTGAGATCTCTGCGAGATAGTAATAAAATTTTTGTATAGTTTATTTTTTACGGATCTTCACTTTTATTCATGTGATATCTTATTAAAGGTAATTAATCTTCAAATATTTGACACATACATTTTTTGTTCTTTTACTTATGAATATTCACAATTGTTTTTCAGAATTATTAACCGTTTCACTATTTCATCGCCAATTTGCCATGTATTATGATAAACTCATGTTATTAATCCATAATTGAGGGTAATACATTTTAAAAATAGTCAAAACATATCATATTCTCTATATAAAAGGATCAAAAATAGATATTTTAACTAACTAAAAAATTAACTGTATTGAATCACATTCGGTAAAAGTTAAAATCAGAATTTGTCAATAATTTACAAATCACCAAAAATGCAACAACAACAACATATCCAGTGAAATCCCATAAGTGAAGTCTCGAGAGGGTAAAATGTACGCAGAACTTATCACTATCTCATAGAAATCGAGAGGTTGTTTCCGTAAGACTCTCTGCTAAAAAATATCAGCCCCAAAAGCAAAGATACAATATAAGAAAAAAGAAAAAAAAACCGACTAAGCTGCAAAGCAAATGATAATATATAAATACAATAAAAGAATCAAAATAAAAGATGGACAATAATAACACAATATATAAAGATACGGCTAATTCTACTAACCTATCATAACACAAGGCCAGACAACATCCGACTCCTACTAGTCTACTAACCTTCTACTCTACTATGTTGTCACGACCCAAAAATGGGCGTGATAGTTGGTATCAAAGCCTAGGTTCATGGTCTCACGTGCATACAAGCTGACTCTAAGTAGAGTCTCAAGGATCAGTATGGAGACGTCTGTGCTTATCCTTGAGAGACTATGGAGACTGTTAAGAAACTTTCCTTTATTTATTCTGCTCTTAATGGCGTACATGATCACTTTCCACAATTATTACACTCTAACATCTTATTTTGCCTGTTAATGCTCAACCACTGTGCTCTCATACACATATTTGTATAGGACTTAGATTATGAGGTCGTAGTTCTGATGTATGATTTTTGAGGTATTGAGTTAGCGTTGATGTTGTACCGCACTATATTGTTGTGAACTGTGCATTGTATTAAAATAAGACATTTTCTCATTATTGTGTAAACATGCCTATTTGCATTGACATTTAGAAAAAGTTTCCCTTCTTTTCAGATTCTGAATCGTGCGATAGAGCTAATTCCTAAGAAATTTATCTATGATAAATTCGTGCATTGCTCTAAACCCTTCGATTATGCCTCACCCACAAGGTGATAGAGACAGTAATATTTAGACCCTTATCGATAAGTTCCTCTGTGATGAGTAGTCAGAGTGGTAGAGAGACTGTACCGAGCTTGAGAAAAGATGACTAGTGTGCTAAGTTTAGTGACTAGAAATAGTGCACTATTACTCATATGAATCGTGCATTTGAGTCAGTTCTAGATGTACCAAAACCCTCTTTTTCAAAACTTGCTTTCGATGTCACCCATAAGAGAGAAACTTATGTCTCTTAAGAGTTTAATGCTACCACTTAAGAGCGAGATGTAAGGTCTTATAAACCTTGAGTAGAATTGAATCACCCTTGTGTTAGAAGTATGATGATGGAAAGAAAGAGACGAGATAACAAGAGTGATGGCTGATTGAGACTTGTAGTTAGAGTTATGTACTTATTAAGTAAGTAAGGTGATGAGTCGGTTGCCATAAGTTTGATAGAAGACTCGTAAGTACCCTTTGACTTTCGTGATGAGGTATAGAGAAAGAGTTATTATCAGAATATGTTAGAGCGTCCTCAAAACAAAAAAAGGAGGTTTACCTTGATGTGTTAATAGTATTCATACCATTGAGGGTGAAGTATAGATGTTGAATAGGGGAACATAGTGCTTTCAATATGATAGATCTAAACTAGGCTTATGATTCCAATGTGAGAGCCCATGAGATTCATATAGTTAGGAGGTTAGCCAGATGAGGAAGTATAGTGAATGGG
>JAPFFP010000113.1:5369076-5383352 GCA_026153255.1 Solanum medicagineum | reverse complement strand
TATAATTGGAAATTTGGTTTGGTATTGTTTGGGTGCCCAATCGGCACTAATCACGACCTCTGGGTTGGGTCGTGACATTTTTGAAGAGTGAAAGTGTATTCTATGCGTTTAGGGCCTAAATTAGAGTTAAAACCGACTAGTTTAGACTTATGGGGTGTGGAAAAGGTCGAAACTACCTTTCCCAAATAAAAGAAAATTTCATCCTAATTTTGTACTGGTGCGCGACCCTTTTTTTTCTGTTTTTCGTGAATTTCCAATTTATGTCGAAATCATGAAAAAAAATAAGTTGGAATCCACGTCCTTGGCGCGTTGCGGAAGGGGCCGCGGAAAGCCCACAGTTTTGGAATTTTGTGGAAAAAAATAATTTGACTCAATTGCGTAAAAATCGAGTCGAAACAATTTTGTGATGCAGTTTTTCTTAGTGATTGCAAATCCAGTCTCGGCTTTGCAAACGGAGCATGGGAAGATGCGTTACGCACAAGGTCAATTCTAGGGATAATTTAGTCTTTTCACCGGTTGTTACAACCTCTCTCCTCCCTCTCTTGATCTTACTCGCCTCTCTCCTCCCTCTTCCAAATCTCGCTTTCCAGAAATACGAGTACATATTTATATTTGTTACATATATATAATACACGTATAATTCAACAAATATACATATACAATTTACCTCTCTCCATTCTCTACGCTTTCTCGCTCGCCTCTCTCCTTCCTTTCTCGATCTCACTTCTCTCAATCTCACTTTCCTATCTTCTATACTATGTAGCTATAAATTATAATTTTAGCATACTCTAATTATTTTTACCTTATTATATTGTCAAGTATTTGCTCTTTTTAAAAAATCCCCACCCAATTACTCAAATTGGACAGAACAAAAGCCCAACTTTGAATTCTTACATTGAACTAGATTTTTCCTAAGCTGGTTAATTGGGCCTATAGATGCAATGTTTGTGATGTGGATTTGCATAAATGTATCTGTTTTCATATATTTGTCATCTGTAAAAGTTTCTCTAAAATTATTTCATGCACCTAAAAAATTACGAATCCAATTAAACACGCACCAATAATGATACATCCCTCCCGAATTAAATTACCTCACTTGTAAAATTATTACTTTTTTGACTAACATGGGATGTGTAGGGTGATAGAATTTGTGCAAAACCAATTAATATGTCATGGAAAATGATAGTGCCTCTTTATCAATTATAGCCAGCTACATAAATAGGACTAAGAGACATTATTGGTTGGTGAAACTTTAATATCAATGAACTTGAAAAGTGAACAACATTCATTGAAACTAAAGATAAGAAGCAACAGCAAATTCTGTTCCATAAGAAGAATTATAGTTAAAAGAAATACTCCCACCGTCCATTTTTATTTGTCCACTATATTATTTTAGAATGTTCAATAATATTTGTTCACTTTATGAAATCAAGAGATAATTTTACACTTACTTCTTGATTTGCCCTTATAATTAATTATAGTCATTTCCTATACATTTTTTAAGACACTGTATTAATTATATTCAAAGAGTGATTTGATAAAATTATTCTGTCATTTACTACTTCTTAATTCTTGTGCCAACTCAACATGAACCAAGTGAAGTTGGACAGAGGGAGTAACAACAGTCGAATATATGAGGAAGAAAGAAGGAATTGGGGTGGTCAATTATTATAATTAATAAGTTGGTGTTTTTTATATATTTTTTAATTATTTTAGCTTAAAATATTTTTTTATTTTCTTCAAATAATAAAAAAATGCTTGAAAAAAGTATTTTGACTTATAATTTTATATCGAAAATAAGTCAATTCAAGGAGGCTCTAACTTGGTTCATATTGATTTAATACCTGCACAATTTATAGCTAGCGTTTGATCATATCAATTTTCACGTATTTTTAGCAAGTTATTTTTTAGTGAAGTTTCACCATGCATTTGGTCATAGAATCTGAAAGATTTATTTGAATTTTTTTTTCCAAAAAAATATAATTTATACTCCTAAATTTTATAAATTCTTAAAATTACCCATAAGTTTGTACTATCATCTTATAATGAACATGTTCATTAAACAAAAATAAATTTTATAATATAATTAATAATAATCAACAACAATATGGGCAAGCGCAATACACAATAATCGCATACTTAAATCTATCACTAGTTCACGATAAATTACAGTCTATTAAAAACAACTTTTTCATATTAATGGAGTTGGTTGTAGGTAGATACTAATTGAGATTAATAGATGATATATTGCTTTTATAAAACATAAAATATTTGGGATAATTTTTAAATTTTTGAAAAAATTGGGCCTTTTATATATATATATATATATATATAATTTCAAAATTTAAGATATTTGCTAAATATATTTAGCAAGTACTGGCAAGTAAGTTTGTCAAACACTAATTCTCAAATTTTTCCTAAATATGGCCAAAGGACATCTTAAAGCCAAATAATAATGTGTGAATTTTTTTTTTTATCGATATAGTCAACTGATTAAGGATTTTTAATCCTTGTCAGTACTATTTTAAACTAATTTTTTGACTGTTTAATGTGTTTTATTTCTTATATAGGAAGTTTCATTTTTTGTCCTACCCATATTTGTCGTACCTTCCAGATGTCATAAATGATATTTTTTCTCGCAAAATGATAGAAAGGTTGACGTTAGGAATTAAAACTTAAAAGAATTAAGTTTTATATATTGATATAAAAATAAAGAACTGTATAATTTCTTTTTTAATCATCAATAATAGAATTTAAACTCAGAATATTTATAATCATAATGGCGAGAAAAAAAAAATGTTGTCATGGCCCTTGGATGTATTGATTTATTATTTATGTTCTTTTTGTAATATAAAAATGCTTCAATTATATGATACTAAAGAAATAGGCTAAGTTCATGAAAAGACATCTAAATTTGATGTTATATTTCACTTAAACATTTTAATTAGTATTTATGTTATTTATACATCTATAATAAGGCTCGATCGAATCATATTTTTCGATAAAAAGTATATGTAGTTTGTTTAGAAAAATCACAATCAAACAAGTGACTCTATTTTCTTTTTCCCGTTGAATTTTTTTTTTCTTAAGTTATTTTGAACTATTATAATAGATCCAAATGCCACATATTTTTATTTAATTCACTATTCGAACATGTCATTAATGAGCGTATTACACATTTTTTTGTATATTTGATCGAATCAATGAAAAATGTAAAAATGTAAAAATGGTTGTGTTGACATTCAATTTTTATCCTCCACAGTATAAATCAATCATCGATCTTTTAATTTTAACAATTTGAAATAATTAGCTTTCAAAAATGCAAAAAATATTTTCTCAAATAAATTTTCTTTTTTAAGGAGTTATTATTCTTAATTATTTCAGGTTGATAATATTAAAAGCTCTTTAATTAATTTGTATAATTCATCGTGTAGTCAAATTAGTCAATTGAATTCAATTTGATTACTTTTAATTTGCTAAAATTGCAATCGAATTGGTCAATTTTAAATCCCCACCTTGAACTCATTTTCAACCTTCATCTTGGACCAAAATTCTGGCTCAAATCAAGTCAAACCGGCCCAATTTCCCTTCTATTTTCAGCCAACCTATACATTTAATATACATACACAACAATTCTATTTTCGAGGTAATTTTCCAGAAGTTGATTCAACTTCGAAGGAGCTTTTGAAGACGGAAATTTCGAGCTTCGAAAACAGGACACGTTTTTGGGTAGTGTAAGCTTTCAAGCTCGTCGTCCCAGTTCGCTGCTCCAATAGAGGTAATACTCTCAGTCTCATCTGCGATCTTTCGGTTCGAACATGGACGTGTAATTATGAGTAAAGTTATCTTGTTGTTTTAATATTGATATCATGTTTGTTTCTGCTGAGTTGAACATTTAACATCATGTTTATTGTTCTTAATCGATTTCTGGAATGCATTTTGATTCAAAGCTAGACACATATTTACTCTGATTTCTTGCTAGATCTTGTTACGTCTTAAGATAGTTCACTTTCTCATTCTTTGTTTTTAAGAGTTTAAGTCCCTGATATGGGGTCGTTTGTGCTATGCTGAGATGGCTTGTGAACCCATGTTTTCTTGCATCTTGCATCTCTGTTTCAGTCTTGTTACTATCAAACATGTGAATATCTTGAGCTGTTTGTTTGTCATTTCATTTTAGTTTCCTTGGGGTCGTATTTGCTTCTAATGGTTATATATTGATCTAAATGTGAAAATGAGATGCGGGCTGGTCTCTTAAGTTGGTTTCCTTTTCTGTCTGGTCCTAAATGTGCCTATCGGTTTCAAGTTCTTTTTTTTTAAAAAAAAAAGTAAAACATGTAACTTTATTTTAGTTCATTTTGAGTTCATCTTGTCTATTGGTGTCTAAAGTTTAGCATGTCATACTTTATATTGATGTTGGTTTGAATCATGTATCATCATATGCGTCTTTGAATGTTTAGATTCTAAGAATGCATACGTCCTCATCTACGCGTTTGTTTTTTCCCTGTTTTGCTCTCTTCTGAAGCTTTTTAATTCATTTGAGGAGCTGTTAACTCATCTACATGCTACTACCATGACTATACGTTGGTTTTCTATTAAAAAAATCAGATTGTTTGAGTTCGTCTACTTGCTTCTTTTCCTGGAGTTTCGTTTCACATTAGATAAATCGGGAAGTCAAGCTTTCTAGGTTGAAAGTGTTCTATTTTAGGTCACTATACACTGGAAAAATATGGCTTTTGTCATCTGTTTTACCCTTTTTCTCATGAACTAGTTGTTGTTGGAGTAATGCTATCATGTTGCTTCAAGTTATAACAAATCATATTTCATTTTGATGTTATCTGTATTAAGCCTACTTTGAATTCTTGCCACTTTCCAGCAACTTAAGGGGATGAAGGTTATCTAATTTTTATGATACAACAATGATTCATTTTGTGGTGTTCACAATGTGTCATTTGGTTTTAAACCCTATTTTATCTTTCTTTTATCTCTGGAGTCAGTTTGTTATTGAGCTAATGATATTATTTTTCTTTAAATGATTACAAGTGATGCTCTAGTTTCACTTTAGCATGTGTTAGAACGTCTCTTTGAAATTTGACCTCTTTCTAGTGTCTTAGAGGAATTGAAATTGTTTAGTTTTATATTGCAATAGCTGAAATTAACATTAAGTTTCAATTAAGTCTCTTATTCATATACTAATATGCCCTCTTTCCTCTTTTGTTGCGTGTAACAACCGTTCGAGTCCGTTTTGGACTCTTCCCTTGCATATCCGCGAATTTTGAGTTAGTCCATCCTCTCTTGGCTTTGGAAAACAGTCTACAGGGTTAATGGAAATTGAAATACAGGTTTTGGAGGTATAAAATCAGCGTATATACCTTCATATATAGTAATATGCAGCAGATATACACTGAGTGTATATCACAAGATATGGGCCACAAGCCCATTTAGTAGGAGCAGCAGCAGGGGCGGCCCAAGAGGCCTTGTGGGCCGAATTTCCAGGAAAATAGCTTGCTGAAACGTTGTATATATACTGGTATATAGTGTATGTAGTACACTGATATACAGCAGTAAAGGCCAAGAGGCCCAATCTTCAACAACCCTCCCTTTGGAGAATATGGGCCAAGTAGGCCTAAGTTTTTTTTTATTATTTATTTAGCATTAGGATAGGCGGTTGCTATTTAATTGCTTTCTTTAGTTCATTCTTTTATTTATAATATTTGTTATTATTTGATACTAACTCTCACATTATTTGTATTATTATTTGTTAATCTAATTGTTTCCCAATATTGCCTCCATTTATGTTAATTTTAGTTATCAATGATTTTCTTAAGTGTTGAAATTATTCGTACAATTTATTTTTAATTTGAAGTGTTCGTTAATCTTAAACTTAGCCAATTTTTGCAAAATTAGTCTATTCTTTTAAAATTAATACATTTTTTAAATTTAGTCAACATTCTTTCAAATTTAGTCAATTCTTTCAAATTTAGTCAAAGTCTTTCAAATTAGCCAATTCTTTCAAGATTAGTCAATTTTTTTTTCAAACTAGTCAGTTTTTTCAAAGTCAATCAAATCTTTTAAAAGTTAGTCAATTTCTTAATCGTCGATCAACCGCACGTTAGCGGTCATTTTGAGTGATTAAGTTCTTCTCAAAGTGGAAATTGAACCTTAACCCTTCCTTTGGTATTTTTAAAAAGATTTTTTCTGTTAGGTTTTTTAAAATGTTTATAGGTTTCCTAATTATCCTTAAAATAAGGTGACGACTCTTTTAATTTTGAAAATTTAATTTTAACTTAAATTAATTGAGTATTAAATTGAATTTTCAAAAATGAAAAGTTATTTTTTCGTATTAACAGATATAACTGAATCTTTTAATAATAAAAATCTTAACTAAAATATCTAAATAAAAGATAGTGTCAATTTTATATTTCTTTCTATGGGTCGATGCAATAAATTATTTCAAACAAAATAAAGCTATTAGCCGTCGGAGAGAGAATTAAAATATTGGTGCCATCATTTAGATAATTTAGAAATTTTGGGGAAGTTTAGCTAAAAAAGGAAAAGGAAAAAAAGTCTTCACTGACCAACACAAGCAGGGCTGCAAAAATATAAATATAGAGATTTTGTATGGTATTATATAACATTCTATAATGTATAAATGCTTTTTATAATTTTATATAATAAGTGTATAATATTATATATTAAATTTTTGAATATTATTATGAAAACAATTAAATTAAATTAAAATAATGTATATCGAATGTTAAATAAGCTATTGTATTTAAGGGTTAAAAATTTGCAATATCAATTTGACTATATTTTTATAAAAATAGATAAGTTAGATAATGTGCGAAACTTTCCCAATAATTTATCCCATAACTGTAATTTTGACTTATCGTTTAAAACTATCTGACATCAAATCTTTGTTAGAAATTAAAGACAAAAATAAGACCCCTTTCCTGATGGATAATATTAGACAAAAATTAATTAAAAAGAAAATACATAAAAATTTACGTTTAATTAATTTTTATGTATTTTCTCTTTATATCATAGGAGATTTTCAATATTAAATCACAAGACAATGCATACTAATATCAAATATTCACTTTCATACTATCACAAAATTTTCCAATTAGTCCGATTCTCACAAGTTATCAAATTCAAATTAACCAATAACAATCACTCAATCATTTTAATCCACAAAGGAAATATAATGTTCAACCAAACTTAACAAGGTTTAAGAATCCACTTGCCTCAGTCAATAGTCAAATCAATCAAAAGTTGGAGCTTTCTCCGTCGATTTCGCACTCGAAATGTCACAATCTAGTCAACTATAGGTTCAGAATCTCAATATGAAGCTAATGACATTAAAATCAAGGAGTTCGGGTGAAAAGGACAAAGTGGTCAAAAAATCTCACCCCAAAAAACATTTTCAAAATTTGAAATTTTTTACATGAAAGTATTTCCCAGGTAATAAGGAATCCAATGGTGAAAATCATTTTGAGAAAGGAGTTAAAATGAACTCAATATCACCATTTTTCTATCAAGAATCAATGTCGAAGAAAATCTCAATTTCTCCAATTTAAAATCCAAATTTGATATTAAAGTCACGAATTAATCAATGAAAATTGAAAATATAAATTAGGAATACGTCATCCAAAAACTTTGTCATGAAATTCCTTGAAAATCTCTCCAAAACTGAATTTGGAAATGTTAAAAATGGTGAAATTGGCAAAAACCCGTTGTTTAGGAATTAAACACTGTTCCAGGTCTCATAGCTTTCCGCAAACACAGAGAAGGGTCCACGAACGTGAAGGTCAATCCAGTCAGACCTCTGCGAATGTGGAGAAATATCCACGAATGCGGAGTTATAGAAAATAAGCCTCCGCAAACTCAGAGGTCAATGTTGCGAACTAGAGCACAAATTTTCCTGCACGAGATATCAACAATTTGCACAACACTCAAAATCACAGAATGGACCCTCGAGATTCATTTGGAACCTCGTGAACACAAATCAGATATGCAACTTTACCAGAATCGACGTGTTGAACTCAATGGGACCATCAAAATTTAAATTAGAGGCCTTGTTGGCCCAGGACCTAATAGGAATCCAAGAAACTAGTTAAAACTCAAAATACCCCAAATGACTTCGAAAACTCTACAAATTGCAATGAAATCATTTCTAGCGTTCGTTTCATCATCCACAACCACTGGAACAGTCAGAATTTCGATTTTAGCTTCCGAACTCCAAATGTTGACCAAAGTCAAACTATGGTCCAAATTCAACTAAAAATGCAACTTTGCGTTCAAAATCTTCGTTTTAATTTCAAATTCAGTTCCGTCAGTTCTCCTAGACCAATTTTTGTCTTCCAGAGCTAATGAAATTAACAGAATTGCATTACGACACCCGAAACTCAAGATAACCTCAAAACCTAAAATTTCAAACTTTAAGTCTTTAAAAACTCTTTATTTAGCAAAATTCTTTCTTTTAATAAGGTTTTCAAAATTTGACTTTCCAACTCATTCAAAAATAACTCAAAACAACTTTCAAGAAGGACAAAATATTAATTTAACTAAAATACCAAAAATGACCTTCAAGGTCATTACATATGGAAAGGAGAAAAAAAAAAGTAAATTTGCATGAAAGCACGAAAATGACCTTGGAGGTTATTACAAACCTCAATTGATTAATTCAAGTCAAGCACCAAATCTCTTATAATGACTGCGAGAAAAATTGATTCACCTCGCAACCAATTCAATGTTTCTAAACAAAAATTAACAAAAACTTGCATCAAGCTCACAATTCTCATACACGAGTTTCATAATATCAACATTCAAAGTAGGCTATCTAAAAATGAGTAACTACTAATTATTTATAGTCTTAGGTAAATTATTACAAAAATGGCTCAAAAATAACTTGAAAATGCAATTGAGCCATCTGGATTGCCATCCTGACTTCAATCACCATTTATTTCTTGTTATAAAGAAATTAAAAAGCTTCTTTTTACATCATTTCTTTCGTCCTCAACCAGACATATTCTCATGGGAGGGATTTCTCTTAAAAGAAGCAACGAATTTATTCCATAGAATTTAAGTTTTGATACCAATAATATCAAAACGCATCTAAAGTAATTTAATTTTAATTTATATTCAAATTATTAATTGTAAATTTTTTTAGCCGAATTATCAAACTATTTATCATAACATCCTTATAATTAATTGTTTCTTTTTCATTTCTAAAATACTATTATCGATTCACATAAAAAAAATAGAACAATTAATAGTTAATATATGCTTTGATAATCAGTTGATGATAATTCAGATCGCAACAAATTATTCAAATACTTTTTCTTTATATGTAATTAACTTTAAAAAGATTGATTTGATCAATAATTACACACCAAATGACAGTATTGGTTCATTATATTAAATTTTTATCTTAAACCAATTTTTTTGGAAATTATTTAAGGACAAGTGGAGGCGGCATTACTGGGTTACAACCTAATACCTCCGTGATATTCAACGTGTACTATAGTTGATGCTCTGTACATACATGTTCTTTCTATTTCTTTATTTATTCACTTTTATTATTGAAAAAATCCAATTGATGTCTGCTATCCAATTCTGTGTCTACCAAACACTATATCCACTTGGAAATTTTTTGAAGAGTATGCGTCCTAATACAAAGGCCAGTATGATATGCAAAATTTACAAAAAAAAATTGTATCACAAAAGTCTATTAGTATCACAAACGGCAGTATGATGTAGTAAAAAAAAACTCATTTTGATAAAATTTATGTTCTTTTCCTTTCATTTTTTTCTAAAGACTAAGATGCGTGTCTGTGCTAGTACGAGTTTAATATTTATTTTTTTATCTCAATTTATTTAATATAGATAAAATTTAGAGAGTCGATATAGAATTAATTTATAGAGTCAATCAAAGTTTAATATAGTTTCTTTTTAGATATTTTAAGTTGTTAATTATTATATTTTATAGTATTTTTTATGTAATTTTTAAATAATATGTGTTACATTCCTTTTCTCAATTTATGTAGCGCTACTAAAATTTCAAAAATTTTAATTATTGTGATCTATATGAGTTTTACATTATATTCAAACAATGTATCTATGTTATGTTACTCATCTCTAATCTTATTTATGTGGCATTGATTGCATGTCTTTTAAATATTTTAAGTTGTTAATTGTTGTGATTTATAATATTTTTTAACATAATTTTGAAATAATATATATTACTCCATTTGGCCAATGAATGTGTCACAAATAGTCTTTCAAGAATCAATCAAATGTAGTCAACTATTGAGATTTATAATACTTTTTATGTAGTTTCCAAATTAAATAATACATAATACTCCTTTTGTCCTATTTTATGCAAAACCATAGATTAATTTCAAGATTTTTTTTTATATTTTAAATATTTTAGATTGTCAATTATCATAATTTATGATATCTTTATGCAGTTTTTAAATTCATTAAAAAGTTAAAAAAAATAAGATAAATAAATTAAAATAAAAAATTACTTTAAAATAATTATAAATATATCTTCAAACGGCTCAAATAATCATACCAATCAAACTTTACCTCCCTCTTATTGTATAAGAAAGAATTATACTCCCTCCGTTCACTTTCATTTGTCATTATTTCATTTGTTGAGATCAATTTGATTAAACTTCAATCAACATTTTAAGATACATTTTTCATCATACTGATATGAAAAAGATTAAAACTTATAACGCTTTTCGTATAGTTCTCAACGATTTAAGCTTTATATTGTAAATATTAAATTTAATTATTTTAATTTAACTTTAAAATTTAAATTAAATTAATCTAAAAAGTAAAATTATGACAAGTAAAAAATATCAAAGTAAGGTCAGCTGGTACATAAATGATAAAACAAAGAGGAAATTCGTTGCCAAACTTATCCATTTAAGATTGCAATAATATGTGATGCAAGAATGAGCTTTCAATGAATCGAAGGCACACATTTTAGAGAAGGTACATGAACTTTTCCTATTACTTTATAACAAATTGATAACGATAATAATAATAATTTGCATTGTCCTCCCTTTTTAAGAAAACAAATATTAGAAATGTTAAACGTAGTTGAGGCAAATAGATAAATGTCGTCCCTTTTTAAGAAAACATATCCTAGACGTGTCAAATTAATTTACTATTTTATCTGAACAAATATAAAATTAGAATGAATGATTTTGTTTTTATTTCAGTTTTTCTTCTTGAGCTAACGAATCAGAACTATTTTTCAAGCTAAAATTTAGAAAGAAAATAATTTTTAATAGAGAAAATTTATTTTACACTTGATATTTACATTAGACCACTAAACAAATAATATCGAGTATTTTACATTATTTTCATCACTTCACACTTAGGCTAATTAATAGTACAATATAGGAGCGATTATTTTTACTGCTTCTCGATTATGTGAATCTCAAATAAGAAGTCTTGATTACCGCTATTCTACGAAACTAGCGTTAATAGTCATCAAGTATTGTAAAAATAAATAAAAGAGATTATATCATCTTGAATTCAAAGATGGAAAAATTTGAAACCCCTCCAAGGAGGTACTTCCTAGCTATGCTATAATATGCCTCTTATACATTAAACTAGATGTCAATGCCTTGCGTCAGTGCGGACTCAATATTTATTATTTTTATATCTCAATTTATATTATATTGATAGAATTTAGAAAGCCAATTAAATTTTAGTATGATTTTTCAATATTTTAAATTATTAATTATTGTGAATTATAGTTTTTTTACATAATTTTTAAATGAAATATGTTATTCCTCTTGTCCAAATTTATGTGCCGCTGATAAAATTTCGAAAGTCAATTTTTTTTATGTCTTTTACTTTTTAGTCTTTAATAATTTTTATTTAATTTTCATATATAGATATGTTACTATTGTTAATTATATAGATTTATGGTAATTTTTATGTTGTTTCCTAAGTAAATAATACATGCTATTTCTTTTTTGTCCCTTTTTATTTGACGCCGATAGATTAATTTATACTATTTTTTGTACTGATCTGGATTCATGGTAATTTTTATCGTAGCTTCCTAATTAAATAATACACGTTATTTCTTTTAACCCCTTAAACAAGCAGACGAAGCATACAAATATCATGATTTATAGTATATTTTTTATACTTATCTAGATTTATAATAATTTTTACATAACTTTTTAATTATGTCGATAGATTAATTTCAATAATTAAAAATTTTAAAATTCGATAGCTAAAAATAGACATGCCTATATAAGATAAGAGAGGAGAAATATAATTGATAGGGTCAATATTGGATATCAATTACAAATATCAAGTGTATACATATGTATAATATATGTTATGCCTCTTATATATTATTCAACTTTATAAAGTGTCAATAATGAACAAGTGGGGTATAATAAACATGTAACTTCTTATCACACATTTTGTCTACCATAGAGGTCACCCCTAACTTTTCCTTAATGGTCTCATTCCTAATTTTATCACCCTGGTATGTCCATACGTCCATCTCAACATCTTCATCATCTCCGCAATCTGCACCTTCTGGATATGTGAATTTTTGACTGGCCAGCACTACCCTATATAGCAACGATGGTCTAACTACCATTTTATAAAACTTACCTTTAAGTTTATGTGGTATCTTCTTATCACACAATACTCCAGATGAAAACCTCCACTTCAACCATGGTGCCCCAATACGACATGTGACATCATCATCGATATCACCATTACCCTGGATGATGGACTCAAGATATTTAAAGGGCTCTCTCTCTTGGAATAGATTGAGTGGCAAGTTTCACTTCGATGTCCGTTTCATCCCTCGCAACATTAAATTTGCACTCTACGTATTCTGTTTTAGTCCTACTCAATTTGAATCCTTTGAATTTCAAAGTATGTTTCCAAACCTTCAACCTATCATTAATTTTATCTCAATCTCATCAATCAGTACTATATCATCCACAAATAGCATTTGAATTCAAAGTTCAAAAAAATTTGACAATCCCTCTAGGGAGTACTTCCTAGCTATGCGCCCAAAGTCTTAATTAATAGGGTCAATATTGGATATCAATCACGAATATCAAGTGTATACATATATATAATATTTAATATGCCTCATATGTTATTCAATTTTTCCAAGTGTCTATAATGAACAAGTGGGATATAATAAACATGTAAATTGTTGAAACATTTTGAAAATGGAAAGAAGAATATTAGATGACCTGTATCCTTAAATAGCTGTCCAAACCAAATCATCTTTTATACCTTTTGCTTTCATTTTTCACACGCAAATACAAAGTTCTTGATATTTGCATCTCTTTATAACAACAACAAAGAAGAAATCATCACTAAAAAAAAGGAAAAAAAAATGGTGAAAGACAGGACAATTGGTGTTGCAATGGATTTTTCAAGGAGTAGCAAAACAGCTTTGCAATGGGCAATTAATAATTTGGCTGATAAAAGTGACACCTTTTACATAATTCACATCAAGAACCATTCTTCTAATGCGACACGTAATAAGCTATGGGCTGAATCTGGTTCACGTAAGTTGAGCATTCTAACTTTTTTTTTTGAATAGATTTAACTTATATATACTCACAGTCTGTAACGATTTTTTGGTCTATGTCTATTAGCGTTGATTCCGTTGGTGGAGTTTAGGGAGCCAGAAGTATTGGAGAAATATGGTGTGGAGATTGATATTGAACTTCTTGATATGCTTGATACTGCTTCTAGGCAGAAAGAGGTATATTATACATCTTATCAGTCACCATTTTTTATTTTGTTCAATTTTTCTTAGAATTTTTGATTGGTTATTGTATAGATAAAAGTTGTGACCAAATTGTATTGGGGAGATGCAAGGGAGAGACTTTGTGAATCTGTTGAAGATCTGAAGTTGAATTGTTTGGTTATGGGCAGCAGAGGCCTTACTACCCTCCAAAGGTACATTCTTTTAATTGCTTTGTTAATAATTTCCAATCTTTTCTATTCGTTATTTTTTATCTAGTATTCTCTATGTTTAGATTGGTATATCTTGAGTTAAGAGCCTTTTAAAAAATAGCCTCTCTAACTCTATAGAGGTGAGGTCTGCATATATTTTATCCTCTTCAAACATCACTTGTGAAATTTCACTATTGTTGTTATTGCTATAATTTCCAATCTATTTTCTCAAAATTTAAAGTCGATTTGGATTGACTTTTGGTTATGTCGCAGTTCAAACTTATGATGTTTGACTTAAAAACAAGTGT
>JAPFFP010000113.1:5322992-5333751 GCA_026153255.1 Solanum medicagineum | reverse complement strand
TCAGCACCACGCCAAGGTGGTTGTTGGATCCTAATACCTCCATCCAATTCGATAGATGGATATAGGGAGGTTACAAGCAATGCATGTTGTTTTTAATATATCCAATGAAACAGTACATAAAAAATATCACTTTATAACTAATACAAATATAATTAATACTTAATATTATCCTTATACGTACACCTTATCAAAAAATTTCTTTCACATTATGTTTTCCAAAGATGTGAAATAACCATTTCTTTGGTTTTATGATGGGTCATTTGAAAAGAAAGAAATGCTCAAATTTTTTAAGACAATGTCACTAGCTAATATAAAAGCTCAAGTGTATATTACACTTATGCTTAGTTTGTATTCTGTTTTGAAGTTTGAGTTCTCTTGAATATAAATTAAAAAAATTTGAAATTATTAAAAATTATAAACTTCTAAATTTGAATTTCATTATGATTTTTGCCTCGATAATTTCTTAATGTCGGTTTGCCGCATCGCTATTATCTCCTTTTTCTCTACAGAGCTAATTTACCTCATAAATATTAATTTCTCCGTTTATTTAATCAATTAAGTCTTATTATCTAATATAAAGTCGAGCTACTTTTGTTAATAATTATATTATCTTTATAAGTTCAACCATCAAGTTGTTGAAATGTCCATCCTTCATCATTGTGAGTTTGCACTATTTTGTTTTTTTTAAAAAGAAATTGTTATTTAACTAAGAGAAAATAGGCAAATCAACTACATACTTTATCTTCACGGAGTCCTATCACCCCTCTAAACTATTTAAAATTATAATTAACTTCACCCTTAATGCTTATGTGACAAAGTGAGTGGAATTTTTATCTCTCTTCTCTTTTTATTTTTCTTTTTTTTAAAATCTCTCTTTAATTAAATCTCCCCCATCCCCCAATCCACCCCCACGCTTCATCATCATCATCATCTTCTTCGTATTTACCGGTACTTTTCTTCACATTCATCTACATTTTCAATTCAAAAGTTCAACCTCTGATTATGCACTAGAAAAAATTTCTTAATCATAAATTGAGTATCTTTAGATAAATTTTAAAAATTCAACTTTTTAGTTTCTCTCTCTTACTCCTTTCTTCCTTTCAAATTCATCATCATTTTTATTTGGACCACCCATTTCCACCACTGTTGCGATAGTCATGTTGGTGGCCAAGACTATGATACAACCAGTACCATCGATGACGTTACATTTCAACTATGCCAACCCAGTAATTCCTCTCCAAAGTAACAACAACACCAATCTTTGGGATGACCAACGGGAACAATTACCAATTTCGTCGGTGGCGGCAGAAGTAAGAGAATAATCTATGTTATATGTAGCTATGGCGGAACATCATCCCTCGATCTTAAGAGTTTATGGACTAGATTTGGAGATGGAGATGTCGTTGTTTTAATGGAGGTTTTGTAATAACTATAATTAAAATAAAAGAAAAGAGAAAAAAGAAGTAGTAAAATAATTATAAATTTATATATTTATTATGTGGCATTGATGTGGAATTGATGCAGTGCACATGTGCATTACACCACAAGATCCGTACCTGGTTATGACATTTTGAGGTGAAGTTAATTATAATTTTAAATAGTTTAGGAGGGTGATAGGACCCTCGTGAAGATAAAGTGTATAGTTAAAAATATGACAATAGGTTGAGAGGCTATTTGCCTATTTTCTTTTTAACTAACGTATGTTTTTAAAAATATATCTGTGGCCTTAATTATTTTTTATCAATTAATGCAAAATATAAATAAGATGCATGATACATATATTTAATGCACTCATAAATTGATATTATTAAATAAATTTTAAATCTCTAATTAAAATTTGACTTTCAGCCTCAATATATTAAGTTGTTTATGTTAGTTCTGCCCACATAAAGCGATCTATAACCCCTACTTGAGTCAAGTCATTTATTGCTCTTTCAAATTTGCTAAGAAAATTAATGGAGTATTTAACTAATTGTTCTACAATTAATAACTGGTTACCATTCAGATTGAAAATTGAAAATATTAATAGCTCAATCAATTTATTATTTAAACCTTTTACAGTATTGGTCAGAATTCATTTTGTTGCTTGTAAACTTGATAATGGGCAACCAATTCATCTCTCGAAGGTAAATATTCCTTGTTTTGGACGTAGTATTCATCACTCCAAGCACAAAAATTTGGAAAATTGTCTCTTGTCACCAAAACAACTCCAAATACTTCTTCAAAAACTCCTAACCAAAGTGCCACACCATTTGCAACAATATCAGCAAATCCAAATTTGTCACCAACAAAGTACTTCTTGTCCTTGAACTCATTATCAACAACTTTCAACATCTCATAAACTTCCTCTTTAGCTTTCTCTTGCTCCTCTCCTTTCAAAAATATACTTTTCATCATTGCTGGTCCCTATATAACAATTAGAATTCAGTGCCAAATAAATTATTGTTGACTATATGAGATTAGGTTTTTACTTTCATTTAAAATAAAACAAACATTGAGTAAAGATTCTAACTTTACAAAATACACATCTAGACACCTTATTTTGATCTCAACTGACAATGAAGCATTCAAACTTATCCCAATATTTCTTATGGACACCCAATACTAGCATGTCACATAAATTTTGGAGATGTCTTAGATAATCATATTATAAGTTGGGTGTATAATAACACATGGAGACAGAATTAAGGTGTCTAGATGTACATGTTTAAAGTTGAATTATGTCATGCAAGTTGAGGTCAAGTTAGAATTTCTACCTATTGTATTATGTCTTTGTAAAAATATTAAATTCTCAATACTTTACTTACATATAGATCTCTTGATTGAATAAAAAGATTATTTAAAAGGATAAGACCTAAAGTAAATGTAAGAAAGTGACTAAACTAATTTTTCTAAATTAATTGGAATATATAAGATGAAAAATGAATATACCTTATCATCAAGGAACTTGGCCCAGAAACGAGCTAAAGTACAATCATAAGGGTCTTTAGGCAAGATGGCCGGACCTTCAAATGTCTCATCAATGTATTCAAGAATTACCATAGATTCACAAATTGGCTTGCCATTGTGAATTAGCACGGGACTTTCTTGTGAATTAGATTGGATTGAAAAAATAGAGGGCTCTTATTTTGTAGATCTTTCTACTATATATTCATATTCCACACCCTTAATCTTTAGAGCCCATTCAACTCTTCTACTAAAAAGGCTATACCATGTACCAAGCAACTTAATATCTGCCATTTCTTAACTTTAGGTAACTTTGTTTTGCTTTACTAATTGAGAGAACTAATATGTGGTGGTTCATCCTTGAGGTCTAGTCTTCTTTTATAGAGGGAAAAAACAGGCAAGTTTCTTAGCAATCAAGCCAATGCATTATTTTTTTGTTTGACTATTTAGTTTTGTAAAATCTAATTATACCTCCAAGTTGACACTTAAAATAAGGGGGAAAAGGACTAATATATTTTTTTAACTTTGTGATTTAGAGAGGATATACTCCTTGTTTAAAAAATTGTGCATATATCTGTCTTATTTAATAAATAATGTGTATATAATCCTTGATATTTGATAAATAGTGTACATTTATATTTTCGTTAATAAATTAAATTTTAAAAGATAAAATTATCTTTTTAAATTTCAAAACTGACACATGATTTTAAAAATTACTTTTCTCATCTTTTTTTACCTCTCTTGATCGATCTAAATTTGTTTTACGCTTGAATTTGAATTTTTCTCATTGAGATGATATGTAAATAACCATTCAAACTTGGTCAAAATTGTTTGCACCTAATTTTTGACCAAATATTTAAATATTTATTTTTTGAATTTAAGTAGATATTTTTAATTTTTATCTTACTTATAGTAACTTAATTTAAAATAATTTGAAAAATACAAAAATAGAGTTTTTAGTGTAAATTTTGTATCTTTTTTTTTTTAAAAAAAAAAAAAGAGAAGAAGAAGAAGAGAAAATTTCTAAAAATATATGTTTTCTTTTAATTTGGATTCGAATAAATAATCTAGTATTGCTAGTATTTTCTTAATTATATTTTAGTTTTAATTAGTTAATTTTTCCATATATATTTTTAATTAAAAATAGTTTTCTAACATTTTTATTATTTTTTTTATTAATTTTTTTTCTTTTCTTTTCAATGACCAAAAAGAAAAAAGAAAAAAAAGCAAAAATGAAACAAAGGAATAAAAAGAAAATAAAAAATAAACCAAATCCTACCCAGACGTCCCACCTACACTAAACTACCCCACATTCCCCCACTTTTCTTTAACTCCTAAAACACCACAACACACTAACATTCTACAAAAACCAAAAAAACCACTCACAGAAAATATAACACATCCTACACAATATGCTACACACACATACATACACACGGCCAAAAGTCAAGAAAAACAACACACACACTCTCCACGACACAGGAAAAGAAATCCTCAGAAAACACAACTACAAAAAAGGTTGAGTTTGAAACTTGCTTTCGTGATTTCGAATTTGTAGTTCCTCATCGTGGTCATTTCTTCTTGTGAATTAATTTTCACAAAAAGTAATACTTGTTCATTGTATCATATATATATATATAAAAGACATAATTTCAATTCTACAAAGTTGTTCAAATTTTATGTGTGTGCCTTGATATTATAATAATATGAAATAGGTTGAGAAGTTTATTTTATTTTATTTTAATTATTATTAAATTTAGAATAAAGTTAACGTAACATGTGATTATTTCTTGCAAGCTTAATTGTCTAATTTTTATATTTTTCTTGATCAATAATATGAAAAATCGATGGCTAAGTTATGTGACTAATTGACATTTTCATGAGATTTAATTCAGATGAATTAATTAGCTACTTTTCACTTTATGTGTTTAGTAACATTTTTACAAAATAAAATGAAGAAAAATAAAAATTTGCAAATTTATTTTTATATTTCTTTTGGCTAATAATTTTATTCGGAATACTAAACTAATAGGTTTTATATTGATTCACATAATTAATATTAAATTCTTGAATTATACTTTTAGTTAATCACAATAATCAACTTTTAATTAAAAAATAAAAGAATTAAAATCCTTCGACTTTGTAAAAAAAAAAAATCAGATTTGAAACAATTTTTGCAATTAAATTTCTTTAAATTGAATCGTTAAGAGCATGATTAGGCCGACCATAATAGGCAAACTTTATAATAATTCGTGGCAAGATTGAAAAGCGCTGCTATCAATACACCACATACTAATAAACTAAGATAGTCTTAAACAAGTTTAAGATAAATTAATGAAGGCGGGTAAATGATATTTTTGAAAATTGATAAATACAATATATTCAAAAGTAAGTTAAGTCATAACGTGTCAATAAAGCGACCGTGCTAAAACCACGGGACTCGAAGGGTGTCTAACACTTTCCTCTCGGTCAACAGCATTCCTTACCTGAATTTCTAGTTCGCAGACCAATAAAAAATAACAAGTCATTTCTTTTTTATTAGGGATTTAAATTAGGTGAATTGGAACGCAAAAGCTCGATTTCAAATGGCTGACTCTGAATAATATATAATCTCTTTTCAAAACGTTACTTTAATTGGAAAAACTCTATTTTTCAAAACTACACGCGCGAAAAAAATAGGGGTGTGACAGAAATTGTCAACTTTATGAGTACACAACTAGACACCTTAACTTGATCTCAACTAACAACTAAACACTACAACTTGTCCCTACTTTGACTCACGAAAATTTGATATTGACGACTTGGCGTGACACACAAGTGACAAATTAAGATGTCTAGACATGTATACTCAAAGTTGGAAATACTTATTTGCCGGCTGAGATTAAGTTAAAATTGGAGCTAATTTTGTCCCTTTTCTCTAAAAATAAGTACTATTAGTACTCCCTTGATTCGTAATAATGATGCTTTTATCTTTTTATTTTGATTTGAAGTGGTATTTCTCAAAATCAAGAAGATATATATTTTTTTCTTTTATCTTATTTTTATTGAAACAAATAGAGTTTTACATACATAATTTTTTTTTATCTGCTGACTTATTTGTCATTGAGTTGAGGATGTATCGTACTCTAATGTATATGTTTTTATCTGTTGAATTATTTGTCATCGAGTTGAGGATATATCATACTTTAATGTATATGTAAAAATAGGATTTGTGTACATACTATATTTTCTTAGCTTATTTTATAAAATTAACTGTATATATTATTGTTATTAAGAATTTTTCATAACTAAAACATCATTAAAGAGCAACTTTAGCTCTTTTTTAAAAAAAATAAAAAAAATATTTAATTAGAATAAATTAGCAAATACACTTTTCTTAGAGTAAATATTTAACTTCTTAACGGATGCTAATTTTAGTATGAGGAATTTAACGTTAAATTAGTATTGTGTATGATACAAAGATTTATTTAGTCATTACTATTTCTAATTTTTAAAAACTTTTTCACAATTTTCTTTTAAATTTTTACAGGCAAATTAAATCACAATTATGAATGCAAATTTACATACTTGGTGATTATTAGATACTAAGACTTATTCGATAATTAATATTTTCAGTTTTTTTTTTCACCATTTATTTTAATTTTTTGATTTTAAATTAATTATTCTTTTGGTCCACGAGTCAGAGTCGTCGATCCAGCCTCGATCAAGCCATAAGTGTCGCCAGGCAGGGCTTTGTATGGAAAGCCCACCTTTATACCTCCAAAAGGAAAAATATTTATCCTTAAATTTCCATTATTTTCATAACCCTTTTTATTTAAAATAACATAGATTTAGTTTTAAATTTGCATTAACGTCAAGCGTCCACCTTATATAATACTGATAGAGTATTAATATACTGCTAAAGTATCACAGAGGATATCAAGAAAGTATCAGAAATCGATATTGTATCATAGAGGATACTGATAGAGTATCAATATACTACTGAGTATTATAGAAGATATAGACAGGACATCAATTACCGACGAAATATCACAGAGGATTAAGCTCGGTCCTAGATTATGCGGATATGATATCGATATATCAACACAGTATCACAAAGAATATATTTTCTAGTAATTTAGAGTTTAGTAAATAAGATCGTGACTTTGATAATTTTCTCTTAATTCGTTCTTATTTATTTACTAATCTTGTTGTATGCGTTTTGCGCATAATCAAAGCGTGTACTTCATTTGATAACAAACATTACAGAGAAAAATTAAATTTAATTATGAACTTATAAAAAGATAAATAATTCACTAATTTTGATAAATTATTTATTTATAGCTCATGTTATATGATTGACACAAAAAGGGTGGTGTTCCCGTACGATACATGTTTGTTAAATACCTAAATGGGTGTGTGGTGTTCCGTAAGATTGTTATCATAGGTTAACCGAAAAGGGTGATGTTCCAGTTTGGTGTTTATGATGCACTTTCCCGTAAGGTGAGTGTTTGATTTACCCTAGCAAAGTAGACCACTCCTAGTTCGGTGGGAAATGAACATCAGAATTCCAAGTAGTAGCTCGTTTGGTCTTATATGTCAGTTATGGTCCCTCTTCATCTATGTATGATATGTTATATGATTTGATGATTCCTTATGCATATTTTGACTAAGGCATTGAGCATTCATGACATATTGAGCTTACATCTATTGATTACGAATATGCATATTGCTTAATTATGGCTTATGTTCTTTGTTGCATTGCACCCCGCATACTTAATATATTCCAAGTACTAACACATACTTTTTGCCTACATGATCTAACCATGTAAGGACCAGAGCTCCTTCTATCCTCCTCCTCCACATGGCTAGTCGTTTCAGTTGAAGACCACTTTTGGTGGGTTCTCCATTCCGGGGGCAATAGCCATTACTTTCATGAAATTCGTATTAGAGGTGTTGTTGGATACTTGGATATGTATGTATTGAGCCCGACTCCTATTATGCTATGTATTATGAAAGACTCCCTTAGTCTCTTATCCCTTTTTATGTGTGGAATGCTTGTTGTATGGATGCGATGAAAGTCCAAAGTCCCTAATTGCTCCCACAACGTGAGTCATACTTACCTGTCCCTAAGACTTTACTTGCTATGTGATCCATGTTAAACCTCTTCCCTGCAACATCCTTATAGCGTGAGTCCAAAGTCCTATTTCTCCTAGAAATTATGTATTGTTTGCTTAATTATTTGCTTCCGCAATCAAATATGTGTTATGCATATTTAAGAGGCTCGTTTGGGATTCATTCGAATTCTCTATTCGCCGTGTCAGATCTAGGTCCTAGGCTTGGATCGTGACATGTTTAGAGGAAAAAATTCTCTTGTAATAATTTTATTTCCTTTATCTTTATTAGATTGCTTATCTCTTTCTTACGGATGTAGATCAATTGATCAAATCATCTATAATATTTTTTTAATTTCTTATTTAGCATCATTTAATATCTATAGTTATTTACTTCCGCGTGGCTCCTTGTTTTGACCCCAACGGCCTTTTGAGATTTGAAATGTTCCAATGCATACGTCCAAAAAGAAAAACCATAGTGTTTGACTTTTGGCTCTTGACCAAATCAATTAGTTCTGTATCCCATGTTACTTTTCATAATTTTCATTCAACGTAAAACTATGTAAACTTTTAATATTTCAAGAGATATCATTTTATCATATTAATATGAAAAAAGTTACAATAAATAATATTTTTTTATAATTTTTGAATATCTAAATATTTATTTTAAAATTTTAAAATAATTTAATTTAATTTTAAAAATTAATGAAATCAACTTTTAAAAAATATAATATTAAAAAATATAACATGATAAATAAAATAGAACAAAAGAAGTCGTAATTAGAATAACTGGATGACATATGTGCTCATGTAGCCCCCTTCGTCAAAATCTCGTACAATATTTCTACTCCCCTTAGAAATATAAAAGACAAAATATAAAAATGCTTCCACATTATTGAGTCCACAAGTTGTGTCTTGCTAGGTTTCTCTAACAAATTATTTTATTCATACACGAATTCAAGATAAATCCCATAACATGCACATTTTTGGATATTTTTTTCCTTCATATCGCTAGTTCAATAAGAAAAGTTCGTTATAAACCAATGTTTAGTTTTTATTGCCACACAAAATGTTGAAATTCACTAGAGGTGTACTCAATTTGAAGCAGCAGCACGCTGAACGTAGGCTTGGTAACGAGCAAGCAATTCATCCCTCGAAGGTAAATATTCCTTATGTTGTGCGCAATATTCATCTCTCCAAGCATAAAAATTTGGAAATTTTTCTTTTGTCACCAAAACAACTCCAGATACTTCTTCAAGAACTCCCAGCCAAAGTGCCCCAGCATTTGCAACAATATCAACAAATCCAAATTTGTCACCAACAAAGTACTTCTTGTCCTTTAGCTCATTATCAAGAACTTTCAACATCTCATAAACTTCCTCCTTAGCTTTCTCTTGCTCCTCTCCTTTGAGAAAGATACTTTTCCTCATTGCTGGCCCCTACATAACAATTGGAACTTAATTTTCAACAACAATTTATTTTCAATTCTAAAGATAGGAATATACAACAATAATCAATAACAATAAACGCATATAAATAAATTATTGGTAAATAAGCGCTCCAACTTTGATAAGTGTATATTGAGACTTTTTTTCTTTGGTTTCCCAAGGTATCCCAGCCCGACAGGTCAAGGACTAATCCTCCGCGGATCTGAGCTCCATTTAAGAGTTTGCCGTTGGCCAATTGGTTGCTGCACGCACAAGGTGGGGATCGAACCCCGACACTTGCTTAAGCGACTTAGTGAGCTAACCACTAGACCAACCAAGCTTGATTTATATCCAGACATGTTAATTCATGCCCGAATAGAAAGTGTACTAAAAAGCATAATACCTAAAGTAAATGTACTAATGTGACTCAAAAGTATTAATAATGAAAAGGAATATACCTTTTCTTCAAAGTACTTCACCCAAAATCGAGCCATAGCACGGTCATAAGGATCTTTAGGCAAGATGGACGGACCTTCAAATGTCTCATCAATGTATTCAAGAATGATAGTTGACTCACAAATTGGTCTGCCATTGTGAATTAGCACAGGAACTTTCTTGTAAATTGGATTGGATTGAAGAAGTAGAGGGCTCTTATTTTGTAAATCTTCTTCTATAAATTCATATTTCACTCCCTTAATCTTTAGAGCCCACTCAACCCTGTGACTAAAAGGGCTATTCCATAGACCAAGCACCTTAACTTCTGCCATCTCTCAACTTTGGTTAACTGTGTTTATGTTTTACTAACTGAGGGAATTAATTTTTGTGTGGTTCTCCCTGGAGGTCTAGTCTTCTTTTATAGAGGGAAAAAATAGGGAAGTTTCTTAGCAATCAAGATTTTTCTTGTTTGACTATTTAGTTTTATAATCTAATTATGCTTTCACACTGACCGGACACTTAAAATATAGAGGAAATGGCAAATATATCTCTAGAACTTTATGTAAACATTGACATAACATTTGTTAAAAGAGCAGTTCATATATAATCTATTCGTTCAATAATTGATGCGTGTATATATATATTTTTTTGTCATATAATAAATGGTGCACATTATCCTTTCATTAACAAACTCAATTTTTTTTAAAAAAGATCATCTAATGTCACGACCCAAAAATTTGGCGTGATGGCACTCGCTCAATCCCACCAGAGCAAGTCAACCTTAACTTAAAAGATATCAAATATAATGTGCGGAAGCTCTAAAATAATATTTAAACTGAGAATTTTCATAACTTAAAT
>JAPFFP010000113.1:5304661-5322892 GCA_026153255.1 Solanum medicagineum | reverse complement strand
ATTCTCAACACCTCACACAAAAAGTACAAGATTCTATGTACTTAACAAAGGTTAAGAAATCCACTTGCCTTAGTCGAATCACGGTCAACCTAACACTTTGGCTTATCCTTTTTGAGTGGAATCTGTAGCACCACAATCTAGTTACATAAATTATTACTATTTTAATTTGAATACCAACAGCAGTTGAGAATAATTTTAACATCACATAATTGTTTTCAACTACATATTACCTTTATAATAGGGTTCTTAAAAGTATTCGAAAATAACACATTTATATAAAATATCTTATTATAAAAGATTTAGAAAATAAGAGTAACTTACAATAAAATTGTCGGAACTCCCCGCAATAAACCGCCTCCAATTGATAAAACCCTCGGATATTGAAAACTTATTGTTCTCCTTGTATGTTTGATGTTCTAAATAAGCAGCAAGATGGTGCTATTTATAGGAGATGTGGGAGGACATTTGAGTGGAAATATACCATTAAGAATTAAACAAATACATGTCCTAACTTAATAATTGTATTAAACAATTCCTAAGACCTAATACCTAACTTTTAATAATTAAAAATAACCACTAACTTATATAATTAAATAAAGGAACTAATGGGTTCTTACATCTAAAATATAATTAGATGTATTTTTTTAATTTAAAAAATACCACATGGTTTGAAAAAATTTTCCCCATTTTGTTTCACACCCCTTTCAGACCAGTCCTACTAAAACAAATAATTCCTCTTTTAATTCAGACATATCCAAACTCGTTTTATGAGTCCAACTAGATTTTTTCCATTGAGATGATATATAAGCAGACATTTTAATATGGCCTCAGTTAGTAAGTAAATTTTTTAATTTTAAGAGTGGACATTTAGACATTTTAACTTAATTTTAATTAATAAATAATCACTACAACATGTCCCTACTTTGTTTTGTGGAAATTCGATAGTGATGTGAGGTCGAGTTAAAATCCTTACTTACCTACCAGGTGAGGTCGAGTTTTGGGAGTATATTATCACTTTTTTTTTCTAAAACAAATTCGATTGGTACCCTAGTGATTCATAATGATGGTGTTTTGATCTTTTTATTGTTATTTAAAATGATTTTTAACAAAATCAAGTAGATCTATATTTTTTTTCCTTTCAATTCTGTTCTTATTTAAATAAATAGAGTTTTGCAATATAATTCTTTTTTGATTTATTGACTATTTTTCTTAAATCAAGGGTCTATTAAAAAAAATTATTTACTCTAATATATAGCCATTATATTTTTTCAGTACTTTATAAAATTACATGCAATATATAATTATTATTGTAATAAAATTTTATATAACTAAAATAATTACTAAATAGCTATATGTTCTGGAGATTTTAATCAAGATAAATTAATAAACACAAAGATGACTTATGTGCTTATATCACTCGCCTAAGAATCATACAGATTGCATTTAATTTAATCATTTTTAAAGTTTGATGAGAAAATTAATATGATTAATTAATAGGCAATGACTGACCCACCAGCAACAGAGTTTGTAACTTTCTAATGGAATGGGCATCGTATGAGAAGTAATTTGTAGAAAAGAAATAAATAATGAGGAGAATCAATAATATGAATGGACGATAATGTTATCCTCCGACTGGGTAGGATTTTGTTAGAAATTAATTCATATTAATAAATAAATAAATATTATTTTATTTAAATATTATATCAAAAAGAAAACATTCTCTTTAACTTATTCATTTTAGAAAATTAAGAAACATTTATTAATGTTTCATAGTATTATAGAGGTTAGCTTTGCAGATCTCTTCAAGATTGATCATATTTTGAGGATAAGTTCGTCATTATTTACTTTTTATTTTCTTGATTTATGTTGAGACTTCAAAAATATTTGTTGAGAAGAAATTGGGAACATGCTCTGAGCCCCCACCCATATCTAGTAGAGGCGTATTTGGACAAAAGCTTAAAGTATCATCCCGCTTATTCGGGAGTTGAATTAATTTCCTTTCATTGTCTAACATTATTATCGTTTGAGACTTTATTTTTGTACTATAAGAACAGTGTAATTTGATATTTTATTTGTTTTATGTATGCTTATAAATATGCGAAGTGGATTGGTTGGAGTCTTTCAGGGTTACGATTATCATATCATGCTTAGGACTTAGCTTGGATTATGATAATAATTATAAGAGTCAACTTTTTAAATAATTTGTGGTTTAAAAATACGTAAGACTGATTTATGTGATTATAAATCATATCATTAAACATACATTAAAATTTTAATATTAAATATTAACCTTTCTTTGGGAGGGGGGTTGTGGTGGTGGTGTGATACAGGACTAGGGAGAATTAGAAATTCATTACGGATTGTCATATAAATCTATTACATGATTTGACAATTCCTGACCTGACTAAGCTTCCTTTCTCCATTTTCTTCGTCAAATATACTTTATATGAATAGTAGTCTGTCAAATATAAGTGAGATATTTATATTCTAACAATTTTTATTTTATATAAATTCTATGATGACTATTACAATTGTATTTTATATTACTGTATTTATATTTTGTTTCAATTCAAGTATTTCTAATACAATTTGATACAATGAATATGACATGTATTCATCCTTCCTTTGTCTCCTCTATTTTTTTAAATATTCTTGTCTCTCTCTTTCTTTTAACATGTAATTAAATGTAATAGTTTTTTTACAATTGTACTTATTTATAGATGCAAATTAATTATATTTGTGATACAACATGATACAATAAATATATAACATTTATTCAACCTTTTTTTGCTTCCTGCTTCTGTCTCTCTCAGATCTCGCTCGCCTCTTCCAATTTTGCCGCCTCTTTCCTCCTTGTAACATTTATCTATGAATCATAATTAAGTAACTATAACTAGAGATTTCTAACTAAGTCCAAACTATAGTTATTTTAAAAATTTCTACCACTAACTAATGAAATAAAGATAAATCTTATAACATGTTATATCTTTAATACTTTTTAATTTATATACCCATAGTTGTATTAAAAATCAATTTCCATCGAATTCACAAAAACCCATCTCTAAATTTTATTGCCACACAAAAATCTATTCTTCCATCTCTAAACTTTATTGCCACAGAAATTCAGTAGAAAGGTTCATTTTGAAGCAGCAGCTTGAAAGTTGGCTTGGTAACGGACAAGCAATTGATCTCTTGGAGGTAAATATTCCTTGTTTTGAATGCAATATTCATCCCTCCAAGCACAAAAATTAGGAAACTTTTCACTTGTCGCCAAAATAACTCCAGATATTTCTTCAAGAACTCCCAGATACAGTCCCACACCATTTGCAATAATATCAGTAAACCCAAATTTATCACCAACAAAGAACTTCTTATTATCCTTGAGCTCATTATCAAGAACTTTCAGCACCTCATAAACTTCCTCTTTAGCCTTCTCTTGCTCCTCTCCTTTCAGAAAGAAACTACTCCACATTGATCGAGCCTGCACAACAATCAAAACTTAAATTTTACTCGATAAGGGGTCGTTATGCTGGTGTTAATAATATATAAATTAATTATGAGAGAATTTATATATTGTTTTGCGTGGATATTAGCTATGTAATTCGTAAAGTTTAGTTATTACATAGATTTTTTTCTCATAAATCTATGTACTATTATGCAGAGTTTTCATAAAATAATACATTGATTTTCTTATTAATTGTACAACATGTAGTAGTTATGTATTATTTTTAAATAGTAAATCAAACATTGTATTACTTTATATACATGAATAATTGACTTCTAATTTGCACAAGTCAACTCCCACCCACCTACCAACGACCTCTAAGTACATTAATTTATTCCAAATAAGTTATTGTTGACTCTATAGATGATATAATATATATTACATTATTTAAGTTCGATTGGTCCAATTTTATAGATCGTGCTGCATTCTCATTGTTTTTTACTGATATATAATTCTCTAATTGAATAAAAAGATTATCAAAAAACAAAGGACCTAAATAATAAGGTGACTAAAATACATTTCCAATTAATTGGAATATATAACATGAAAGCAATGTACCTTATCTTCGAGGAATTTAGTCCAGAAACGCGCTAAAGCTCGATCATAAGGGTCTTTAGGCAAAATGGAAGGACCTTCAAATGCCTCATCAATGTACTCAAGAATGACAACAGACTCACAAATTGGCTTGCCATTGTGAATGAGCACTGGGATTTTCTTGTAAATTGGATTGGATTGAAGAAGCAGAGGGCTCTTATTTTGTAAATCTTCTTCAATAAATTCATATTTGACTCCTTTAATCTTTAGAGCCCACTCAACTCTATGACTAAAAGGGCTATAACATAGACCAAGCAACTTAACATCTGCCATCTCTTAACTTTGATTAACTATGTTTTTGCTTTACTAATTGAGGGAATTAATTTTTGTGTGGTTCTCCCTGGAGGTCTAGTCTTCTTTTATAGAGGGAAAAAATAGGGAAGTTTCTTAGCAATCCATTCAATGCATTAATATTTCTTGTTTGACTACTTAGTTTTATAATTTAATTATTCTTCCGCATGGACCGGACACTTAAAATATAGGGAAAAGGATTAAGATATCCGTTAAATATTGTGAAGTATATTATTCTAATATAAATACAAAGTTTATGGGAAAGTTATTGTGTTTGTCCGAAGTTACGAATTTCTATTTAATTTTGTCTCTGATTATGTCTCGTGAAAACTCGATACTAACATAATACATAAATTATGAAGGTGTCTGACATTATGAAGACAATTGAGGTGTTTGTTAATGAAAATGATAAATATATATTTATTTTTAAGTCTGTTAATAAAAATAGTAAACATATATATCGTTTGTTAAACAATGGGAATATATATGCATCATTTTTTTTATCGAGGAATATATTCATTCTATATCATAAAGTTGAAGGATATATTGTTGTTGACACGCAATTTTTACCCTCCACGGTGTCAAATTAATCATCGAGTTTTTATTTTTGTTTCAACGATTTTTAAACAATTATTTTTTTTAAAAAAAAATTTAATTATACGGGCGCGTGAAGGCCACGCGCCCGATATATCTCTTTCACCTGCTTCTTCTTCTCCATTTTCCCCCATTTCCCTTAACCCCGAAACCCTAGCGCCGCTCCCATCGCCATTGTCATCTCCTTCTTCGTTTCCTCTTCTTAACCCCAAAACTGGCAATCCGACAAACTCCCAAACCCCCACGACCTTGTTGACCCTACGCATGTGCCGCTCCATCTATCCCCTCTGGCAACCCGCTCCCGTGGTCCCTTTAATCAACCTTTAATCCGCAACTAACGGATAGAAAGTTGAAAAGAATGGTTCAATGGGAGACAAAATGATTTCAAAGGTGAGAAATTCAAATTTTGAATTAAAAAGCCCCAAAAATCCGACCCCAATCCCATCCATTTCCCCCCCCCCCCCATTTTTTCAAACCTTAATCGTCCATATATATTCTTGTTTCTTCTTCGTTAGAGGAGGCAGCCGTCCTTAACCGGAAAAATTGTAGAAAAACATTAATCAATCGAGTGAGGAACGAATTCAAAAACCTAGTACAGGCGGCGATTGAAATCCTCAAAAACCCTAGCATAGGCAGCCATAAAAATTCAAAGAAAAAAAAGGGAAATCAAAAAGAGCAGCAGTAATCGAATCCCCTGAACCCTAGCAAATTTTACCAGTAGCAGTCATCGATTTGAAACCACAAAAAACTCGATAGCCGTTACTATTGTCTAAAAGGTTCGTCAATTCAAAATCCAAAACCAGAGCATCTGTTCTTTTGAGTCGAAGAATTTGAAACTTGATTTGTAGTGGTAAGTTCGTCTTCAGTTTTAGCTCATCGTCTCAGTTCGCTGCCTCGACAAAGGTAATACTTCAATCTTTCTATTCATTTTCGGATTTCATATAGTGTGTTCTGATATGTGAGGCTGCATCGAAGTCGTTATGTGAGCATTTTGTTAGTCTTGATTGGAAATACCCTACCATGATGACTTGAAGCTAATCTATTGTTGTTTTTGCACTCGTTAATTGTTAAGATGTATTCCAGGATCGTAAAGACGTGTTTTAAGTGTTGAGAATTTTGGTTAGCTGTCAATTTTATGTTTCTGATGTTTTAGTTGATTCCAAGCCTTTCTAACCTCAGATTATCACTGCCTCACACTGTCACGCTCTCATTTCTGCGACCTTAAACTTGTTTCTTGATTATGATTTCCTGTTTCTAAGCTCAAAAGCCTGCATACTTTATCTTGTGTGTCTCAAGTCCTCCTGGATTTCTATTCCTTATGTCATGATAAATGGTTGTCTGCTTTCCACGTTGGAAATTAGATTATTGCTATTTATGATTTGGTTCTTTATGTAATTAGTTTGGCTGATCCCATCCACTGTTTTGTTTGTCATTGTTATGTTGAAAGAGATTTAGTTAATATAAAGCTTTTGAATTTGATTCTGGTCTAAGTCTCTGGCATCTTATGCTTTCCATTGTTTCTAATGTTCTGAAATGAGTTTATATCATAATGTGGGAGGCTGTCTTGTTCGTTTGATGTTCATATTTGAGTATTTTTGTTGAGAAAGTTTATTATCATGTCATCATGAATTCCTCTGTGTCCCTCTTTTAATTGTTACACATCCTTGTTTATTGTTGCTGTCAAAATAATTTGCTTTCAAGAACATGTTATGATCTGGTTAAAGCCTCTTACTGATGTTTCCAGTTCTTCCAAGAAAGCTGTCAATTTGCTTTGCTTCTGTTTCAGTTTGATTCTCCTCGTAACTTGATGTTGCAGTTGTTGCATTGTAAATTGTTTAAGATATCATATGAATACTTAAGTATAAAATTCAATCATAAGATTCTTCTTGGTTGCTGTCTAAACTTTCTTTGTTATTAAAATGCCATGTATGTTAACGGTATGTTGCTGCAAGTTAATGATATGCTTACTGCAATTTTGTGCATGCTAACGATATGTTGCTACGGCATAAGCTAATCCTTATTCCTATTCGTTTGCATGAATAATGCTCCGAGTCTACCTCGGATTCCCCTCGCTGCATATCTTGGGCCATGGAGGCCAAACTTCCTCTTCCTCGAGTCAGCCTTGTTCCCAGGAGAAAGAAGTCGTTGTACAAATCGCGGGTTGCAACAGAAATTTAAACGGGATAAAGGCCCAGAATCATTTCAACTCTCTCCTATTATTTTATTGCATATTTATATTTGTTTGAATGCTAACATTTTGTTTTATTAATGGTTTCAATCTAATTAGATTCCCGGCACGTCAAACCATTTATGTTGTTTTATTCAATTTCATTTCTAATTAGAAAAGGGTTCACATAAAAGGTAAAAGAAAAGGATAAAATATAAAGGTAAAAAAAAAATAAAAAAAAAATAAAAATCTTATTTCATCATTTTAGTTTAGTTTTCAAATATAATCAATTTTTCAAGTTTAGCCAATTGCTTTCAATTTTGTTAAGTCTAGTCAAATTTTGTCACATCTTTTCAAGTTTAGTCAAGTCTTCCAAAAAATTAATCAATTTTGGAATTGGTCAATCTTTTTTCAAGTCAAATCAAAGTTAGTCAAATTTCCTAATAGCCGGATAACCGCATTTAGCGGCCATTTCGAGTGCGAAAACCTTCTCGAAGTGGAAATGTGAACCCGAACCTTATTTTTGGATTTTTTAAAAGATTTTTCTGTTAGGTCTTTTAAAATATTTATTGGTTTCCTAATTATCTGCAAAATTAGGTGGCGACTCTGTTTTCCTTTGAATTTCGAAAATTGGTTTTGTCTTAAATTAATTGAGTTTTGAGCCGATTTTTGATTTTCGAATTTTTTTTATTTTCAAAATAAAGAGCAAGCCATTTTTTCAATATAACAATTGTTCTCTCTCTAAAACAAATGCTATAATTGGTTCTTTCTTGGTTCATAATAGTATTTTTATCCTTTTATTTTGATTTAAAATGGTGTTTCAAAAATCAAGAAATATTTTTCTCTTTCAATTTTATTCTTATTTAAATAAATAAAGCTTTACATAATTCTTTTGATTTGTTTTGAATTACTTTTCTTTGATTCGAATGTTTATCAAAAATAATTTATCTACTTTAGTATATAGATAAATAAAAGTAAGGTATGTAATACTATCTTTTTTACCTTACTTGATTCCATTATACAAAATATATTATTATTATTATTATCATCAAAAAAAATTTATACAACCAAAAATTATTAAAGAGTACTTATTTTTAAAATATTTGATTAGAATATATTAATAGATACAGTTGTTATATTTTAGGAGTGCAATAATAGAGATGGATGACTTATCTGCTTATGTCACCCTTTTTTGGTCAACTCTGGTGGCTTGCTGAATCTCTCTCCTCAGAAACATAAAAATGATATTTAATTTTATCATTTTTAAAATCCTATGAGAAAATTGATTAGATTAATTAATATACAATCACTGATCTATCAGCAAAAGAAGTGAAACTTCGTGGTCAAATGGAAATGGTATGATACAGTATTAAAAATTTCAGTTTGATAATTTTAATTTTTGATATGTAAAATAGTATACCATGATTATATTAAATTAATTCGGTATGATTCACTATTTTTGTGTTTGATTTGAGTTTGGGGCTATGTTAAATAGGTAATCTTAATTTGTTCAACTTAAAACTTACATATACTCATATAATAAATAGTTATAACGTCAAATTCTCAAGAAATAATTTAATTAGATCATACTAACATTTTATACAATTAAAAATATTTAAAATAAAGTACAAATGATTCTTTTATTAATCAATCATACCAAAAGGACATTTCCAAAAAAAAAAAAAAAATCAATCTAAATAGAATAGTCAAATTTTAATATCTAAGCAATTTATTTTTGCATTAATATTACTTCATACTTTATATATTTGCTTAGTATTAGAACTAATTATATACATAACTATATACCTTGATACGTTTGATATTTCAATAATTCCATTAAAATATCAAATATCGTATCAAGTATTAAAAATTTTAAATATGCTAAATAAAATAATATAAAAAATTTTGACATCAATATAAAATTTTTATATCTATACTATCATGTGTATCCCCATTTCCTGAAATATGTATAGCTAACATAACTTTTATCTGACAAAGTAATGTTATTCAAATTTAGAATTAAGTAAATTTTGAAAGAGTTAATATTATTATCATATAAAGATGCAAATAGTTCAATTTTTTCATATGCATATACAGTGTTGGAATTAAAATTTTGACTAAGGTGGTTTAAAATTTGAATAAGTAGATATACGAACTAGCTGAAGGAGGTTCAATATCTACTATATATTGTAACCCCCAGTAAAATTACCAAAATACTCCTAGATGAGAGAGGTGCGCATAACGCGTCTTCCTTTACTCTGATGTCAAATTCGACAGTGGATTTATCATCAGCATAATAAATTGATTGGGAAAGTGGTCTCGGTTGATTTTTATAGCAACCGGATCAAAAGATAATTTTTCGTTGCGAAAAGGAGAACCAGTGAGGGTACGCGATGCGCACCTGCCATGGAGCAACACTTAATTTTGTCCCAAAAATTTTCTATGGGATTGGAAAACTCATTCGGAGAATTTTCAGCGAAAATCCCCCAAAAGTGACAGGGTCCGTGTTGCAGCCCCCATGTTTTCCGAGGTGAACTTTTTCTTTTCGTGAAGGGCATTCTAGACCTTTCCAACCCCTCCTAAACTTAAACCATGATTAAATTAGTCGTATTCAATCTAAAAGGGTTTTCTAAAATCATTCTAAAACCTCTTACGCATAAATTAGATTAGAGTTCTTGAGAGAAGAAGAGAAGAAGCGAGGGTTCCTGAGCTCGGGGTCAAGTTCTTGTGGAGAATTACATCGTCTTTCATCTCAAATATGTAAGGCTACTAAAGTGTTGGTTCGAGTTCATCCACGCGCCCCTTTCGAATAATCTAAATCTTGTGCTCTTGAGTTCTAGCTACGTTCGTGTACATGTTTGAGTGAAAGTACTTGAGTAAATTGATGAGTTGCATTGTTAGTATCAAGAAATAGGAATATCAATCGTATGCTTATTATCCTAGCCCTAGAAACTGATTTCTTTCGTTGCATGCTAACTGAATGAAAATTGTGAAGCTAATTTTCTAAACTGAGTAAATTGAGCCTAAGGATTTCATTTTCTTGTTGCTTATATGCATGTGAAGAATACCTATTATGTCTTGTGTGTTGAGCATGGATGATACGATGCTACTTGACCATAATTAGTGAGAGTCTTGCATGATGCGAGTTAGTCTTGAATTGCATCGCATTGAGTTCCAATCCTGAGTTATAGAGTTATTTGAGGAAGTTGATGTTGAGCTGATTTGAAATGAGTTGAGTTGATGTTCATGATCATATTTTAGTCTTGGAAGAAGTATTGAGCACCGAGTTGGGTGAGAGGAATCACCCCAGAACTACGTTACCAGCGTAGAATAGTTGTGCAGTTAGCTCTGGAGGCCCATGCCCCCATAGGTGGATACTCTCTTAAGATCTAAGAGAGAGGGGGGAAGAGATTGACGCCCTTTACCTTGGCAAGTTTAAGACAGGCGTGGCAACAACATTGGCATTGTTGTGTATCACCAAAACTCATGGTGGTAGAGAGTTATATCGGTGAGAGAAACTTCGAAGCAACAATTCAGTTAACATAATATGATTTACGAAAAAGAGTTGTATTAAACATTCAGTATAATCCTAAAGCATGGTTTTCAAAACTTCAAACTTGCATCATTTATCTGAGTTGAGTTATGAAGTGGATGAGTTAGGTCTTGAGTTGAGTTAGTTGATTTGATGTCTAAGTCTTATCTGTTTCTTGGGCTATTCTACATACCAGTATATTTCATATACCGACGCTCATTTGGACCTGCATCGTTAATGATGCAAACGAATGTGATATAGAACTTCAGCAGACGCACCATTGAGGTTCAGATTTCTTGATTTCCAAAGTTGGTGAACCCTCCTTGCCGTCCGGAGGAGCCTTTCTTTATTTCGCTTTTCATTTCTATTTTCTCTGAGTTGGTTAGTCATGGCGTGTCATGATACCATCTAAATGTTTAGAGGTAAAAACTTCATAGACCTTGAGTAGAGTATCGTTGAGTAGTTTATCTTTCAAATTTGGTTTATTTTGGAGATTATTTTATAATATCTTTATATTTCCTTTGATGCTTTTATTGAGTATTCTTCCGTCGTTAAGTAAGATGTGACGATGAGGCCAGGTGGTTCTCTTGGGGAATTAACAATGGTTTTTAAAGTGCCCAGCCACGCCGAGGATACCCGCCTGGAGCGTGACATATATACATAAAAAAAATTATATTAATCATGTACAAATAATATAATTTTTTGTCAAAAGAGATTCAAATGAACCCCTTGACCACAAGTTAGCTCCGCCTCCTACATATACGTAGTTCGAACTAATACTCATGATCTAGTTGAACCCTTAAATCTCTCCCTAAATTCACCTTAAATTTTATTGTCACACATAATCGTGAATTTCAAAGATGAATCAGAAAGGTATTAATACACATTGCATTCGTTAATTCAATTATATTTGATAATATAAATCAACTGTATTAGTGATACAACAGTACAACACTTATTAATTTTTTCCCTAAATGTATTTTGTCAAATATAAGCGAGAGATTTGTATTTTGACAATTTTTTTATTCTATATCAATTATTGTATTCTGACTACTATTTTGTATTTTATACCAAGTGCATTTATATTCTATATCAATTGTATTCATGATATAATGGATACAACATGTATTCATTCTCCCTTTATTAACTTGCACATTTCATTCGTCTCTTTCCTCCTTCTAACATCTAGCTAAATACAATAGTTTTTTTTTTATATAATTGTATTCATTGATACAAAGCAATTGTAACAAATGTATTCGTTAAATAACCTGATACAATGAATACAATATGTATTCAATCTCTCTCGCCCTTCTCCCTTCTCCCCTCTCGACTCTCGCTTCTCGCCTCCCTCTCACTAGGAATCATAATTAAACAAACTATGGCTAAAAAAAATCTCTAATTAAACCTAAACTATAGTTATTTTTAAAAGTTTCTCTATATTAATCGATGAAATCTGAAGATAAATCTAATAACATGAATATAACTTTAATATTTTTTGAGTTACATACCCCTAGTTCAATTCAAAATGAGTTCCAACTGAATTTACAAATATCCATCTTCTATTTCTAACTTTTATTGCCACACAGAGTCTTGAAATGCACTAGAGGTGTAGTTATTTTGAAGCAACAGCAGGCTGAATGTAGGCTTGGAAACGGACAAGTATTTCATCTCTTGGAGGTAAATACTCCTTATTTTGGGTGCAATATTCATCTCTCCAAGCACAAAAATTGGGAAACTCTTCACTCGTCGCCAAAACAACTCCAGATACATCTTCAAGAACTCCAAGAAAAAATGCTGCACCATTTGCAATAATATCAGCAAATCCAAATTTGTCACCAACAAAGTACTTCTTGTCCTTGAACTCATTATCAACAACTTTCAACATCTCATAAACTTCCTCTTTAGCTTTCTCTTGCTCCTCTCCTTTGAGATAGAAACTATTCCATATTGCTTCTGCCTGCACAATAATCAAAATTCCAAACCAACTATCAATTATAAAATAATAATTAAATTTTCCCATTACTTATACATTATGTATTCGCTATGCATATTTCTAAATAGTAAACCAAACATCATAATAAGTTTATATATGAGTAATTTATCTTCTAACCACAAAACTCAACTCAAAACCATCTATCAGACGACCCCTAAGTACATTAGTCAATTCCAAATAAGTTATTGTTGACTATATATATATATTATATCATTTAAGTTCATCTTAGTTCAATTTTATAGATAAATTTTCATTATAAATCTCCAATTAAATGTAATAAAGTGACAAGAATACATTTCCAATTAATTGGAATATATAACATGGAAGCAATATACCTTATCATCGACGAATTTTGCCCAAAAACGAGCTAAAGCGCGGTCGTAAGGATCTTTAGGCAAGATGGAAGGACCTTCAAATGTCTCGTCGATGTATTCGAGAATGATCATAGACTCACAAATGGGCTTGCCATTGTGAATGATCACTGGGATTTTCTTGTGAATTGGATTGTATTGAAGAAGTAGAGGACTCTTATTACGTAGATTTTCTTCTATAAATTCATATTGGACACCCTTCAACTTTAAAGCCCACTCAACTCTGTGGCTAAAAGGGCTATACCATAGACCAAGAAATTTCACTTGTGCCATCTCAAAACTTAGATTAACTGTTTTTTTTCCTTCACTAATTGAGGGAATTATATGTGGTTGTTCTTCCTTGAGGTGTAGTCTTCTTTTATAGAGGAAAAAATAGGGAAGTTTCTTAATAATCAAGCAAATATATTGACTATTTTAGTTTTATAATCTAATTATACTTTCAACATTGACCGGACACCTAAAATAAAGGGAAAAAGGATAAATAATTAAATATATCTCTAGACCTTGCTATCTAAACGTGGACATAACATTTTGTTAAAAGAGTAGTTCATATATAATCTATTCGTTTAATAATTAGTCCATATTATTTGTCCAGTTTTAAAAAAAACGTTATTTTATCCTAATCTCACTATTTACATGATTTTAAAATAATTAATTATGATAATATAATAAAATTATATATGAAAAAATGTCTTATTAGGAATTATATTGTAAAGTAACAATCCACACTTATTCACGCAGACATAGATATATTTTTGTCATATAATAAATGGTGTACATTATCCTCTCATTAACAAACTAATTTTTTTTAAAAAAATAATCTAAAAGCAGGGACATTTCTTAGCAATCAAGATGTTTCTTGTTTGACTATTTAATTTAATTTATAATCTAAGTATGCTTCCACATTGACCGGACACTTAAAATAAAGAGAAAAAGGGTAAATATATCCGTTAATCTTGCGATTTAGAATGAACATATTATTTAGTAAAACATAGTACATATTATTTTCTTCAACACCATTATATCTTACGAAAACTTGATGTTGATATTACATAAATTTTAAAATTGTTTATATCATCATTTGTAAATTGAAATATTCAACTGATATAATTAATACAAGTTGAGGTATTTATTAACAAAAATAATAAATACTATTTATTTATAGATCTGTTAACGAAAGTAATAAATATGTACTATTTGTTAAAGGATTGGAGTATATATGCACAAACTTATTTAATGAGGGGTATATTTATTCTTTAAGGGTAGTTTGGTTTGAATATAAGTTATGATGTGATTAATTATATTGGGATTAGTAATGATGGAATAACTTAAGTTGAGGTTAATTCTTATTAGTGTTTGGTGTGTTGGATAAATTTTAAGAATATTATGCTTGTTTACAAAAATACGCATCACTTCATTAGTTTTTAATGTATTTTCTTTGCTAACTTTAGTTATTCAATATTCGTTTTTAAAATAAATCTCTCAACTTATTTAGCTGAAATATTTTTATGTGTGCACTTCCATAATAATATCGTATGCATTTAAAATAAAACTATTTAAAAAAATTAATTTACAAATAGAACTTGCGTTTTTAAGTTTGTTAAAGTAAAAAGGATTTATGAAAAATCAAAATATAAAAAATATAATAATTATTGAACAAAAATTATGCTATATAGTGTAATTTTGTAATAGAAAAATATGAAGTAGTAATATAAAAATAAAGAGTGAAGGTTTTGAATATTATTATATATTGTATTAAAAATAATGTAAATATATATACAAAATAAGGTACAAAAAGTGCTAGAGGGAAGGCTACATTTGTTATTTTATAACTTTATCCCATGACAATTTGTCATGAGATTATTATACCATCCCTTAGAAGGGATAATTTATCCTAGGATTATTTATTAGTCCCTAGAGAAGTTATCCCTTCTAAACCAATCAAACGGACATTTAAGGAGGGATAAAATTTTATCCCGGGATTATTTTCTTTTATCCCTTACGCCAAAGGTACCCTCTTGGTCCATAATAGTGTTTTTATTTTATTTTTTTATTTGATTTAAAATGGTGTTTCACAAAATCAAAAAGTTATTTTTTTTCTTTCAATTTTCCTCTTAGTTAAATGAACAAAGCCTTACATATTTTTTTTATTTGGTTTGAATTTTTTCTTGATTTAAGGATCTATTAAAAATAATTTATTTATTTTAATATATAGATAAAAGTAAAATATGTATATATGGATAACTTATGTGCTTGTCTCACCTATTTTTTGGGTCAATTTCGTGGCTTGCTGAATCACTCTCCTCAGGAACATAAAAATGATATTTAATTCTATCATTTTTTATAAAATTCGATAAGAAAATTGATGAGATTAAGTAATATACAAATCCACTAGCAAAAGAGGTGAAAATTTATTGGTCAGATGGAAATGGTATTTTATAGTATGATATAGTATTAAACTAAATACGAAATTATATTATATTAATTAAATAATATTAAATCATTTTATTAAGTATAAAATAAATAACTGATAAATATTATTAATATTGAT
Source organism: Solanum medicagineum (assembly GCA_026153255.1). NCBI lineage: Eukaryota > Viridiplantae > Streptophyta > Magnoliopsida > Solanales > Solanaceae > Solanum > Solanum medicagineum. The sequence goes on along the minus strand of JAPFFP010000113.1, from coordinate 5,307,294 downwards.
AAATTTGAAGTGGTATTGATTAAATAATTTAAAAATTTTATTCTAAAATATATTATAATATATATTTTTGGGGTAGTAAATCATCTTCTTTTTTTTTTTATGCAAATCTAATGTGAAGAGATCTATTGAGATATCCAAATTCAAATATTTTTCATCAGTAATTATTGATTTTTTATTCAAAGCAATAACAAAATATACACAAATATTATGAACATCCAAAATAATAAAGATATAAACTAAGAATATAAATTCAAAGTTAAGAACTAAAGTGGATTTCATAATTTAATAAAATTGTACAACTAATTAAATTAAAGTGCAATGAAAAAAATAAACTTTTTCCCATGTTTACGAAAATGTTCTCGCTGAAGTGACACGCCGACGAAGGCGTGCTTGCTTCAACCCCTCAACTTCCTCTTATTTTATAAGAGAAAGTTTTAGTTCCATAAGTTTAATTTTTTATACGTAAAATATTATATCATGATTATATTAAATTAATTCGATATCATTCATTATTTTTATGTTCCATTTTGAATTTTGGGGTATGTCAAATAGGTCATCATAATTGGAAAAATAATATAATTAGGCAAATATATGATATGTATTTACATTATACAACTATAATTTGAAAAAATTACAATTTATAGCTATAGTTAGGATTTTGTTGCTATTATCTCTCTCCTCTCTCCTCTCGTCCTCTCTCTCGCCTCTCTCCTCTCTCTATGCAATTTCTTACATATATACAATTACAAATATATACCAGTTGCATATATATAATTATTTTGATAAATATACATATTTAATTCGACCGATATACATATACAATTTGTCTCTCTCTGCACTCGCTTGTCTCTCTCCTCCCTCTCTCTATCTTGCTCGACTCTCTCCTCCCTCTCAAAATTTTGCTTGCTAGATATACAAATATATATGTATATTATTTACAGATATACAATTATTTGACAATTATACACATATAATTTGATAAATATACATATATAATTCGCCTCTCTCCTCCCTTTCTCAATCTCGCTCGCCTCTCTTCTCGCTTCCAGGTCACATAGCGAGGTTATATTGTGTAATTATGTAAAGTATAGCTATTCGACCCTAATATTAAATTTCAAGCTTAGTTTATTTATGAAAATTTCCTATCATAATTTGTTTGATTTCAATTTACATGTACTCATATGATAAAAAATTATAATTTCGTATACTCAAAAAACAAGTTTTAACACCACATGCATTTAGAAATATTCAACATAAAGGGTAAACAATTCCTTTCGTTGATCAGTCACACAAAAAGAACATCAGTCAAAATACAATAATCAAATTTTTAATGACTAAACAATTAATTTTTTAATAACAATAATTTATACTTTATACATATTGGAACTAATTATAATTAATTAATTGTATTAGTTGTATAGTTTATTACTTGAATTATTTTTATTGATTGGGAAATTATCCCACATCATGAGGCACATAGTAACATAGGGAGGAGTATAGGATATAAATATATGTATTATTTCTGTACATTATTATTATTCAATACATTCATATATCTTTTCCTTTACCAAAGCTGAGAATAGGGCTTTTGCCCTAATTCCCAATTCATCTTCTTCTTCAGCCGTCGATCTCGTGGAAATTGATCAATATATTTTTTTATATTAATAATTAAGAAAAGAATTATATACATAACTTTATACATTGACATAATATTTAATACTTCAAAAATTCTTTTTCCAATATCGAATATTACATCTAAAAATATATACTAAATATCATGATATTGAAATTATTTTATCAAAAGTTTTGATATCAATATGAAATTCAATATTTGTTGTATCATGCCCACCTTACCTACTAAAATGTGAATAGCTAAGATACCTTTTTCTGACAAAGTAATTTTACTCAAATTTGAGTAATAAATAAATTCTGAAAGAGTTTAATATTATAACATAAATATGCAAATATATAGTTTCCTTTCTTCCCTTATGTATACATACTTCGAACTAATGAATACTCATGATCCAATTGATCCCCTAAAATTCTCCTCGAATTCACCTTAAATTTTATTGTCATACAAAATTCTAAAACTTCAAAAATGAATAAGTATGATTGATTTCTCAAAATGAAAAATCACTTAATTTTTTTCAAACAAGAAAAATATTAATTAACTGATAATACGAGAAATTAATCGGCATAAGGAGGTGTTAAAGCAGCTTGAAAGCGAGCTTTGAAAAACGCAAGCAACTCATCTCTGGAAGGTAAATATTCCTTATTCCCATTCATATATTCATCTCTCCAAACATAAAAATTTGGATATTTTTCTTTTGTCACCAAAACAATTCCAGTTGCTTCTTCAAGAATTCCCATCCAAAGTCCAATAAAATTTGCAGCAATGTCAACAAATCCAATTCTGTCCCCAACAAAGAATTTTTTATCCTTGAGCTCATTATCAAGAATTTTTAGCATCTCACAAACTTCCTCTTTGGCTTTCTCTGATTTGTGGAAGAAACTTGTCCCCACTGCTGATCCCTGACAAATCATAACACTCAATACTAGAGATTCAAGAAAAAGTTTTACCCAATAATAAACTTCAAACAACAACAACAACATACCCCAGTGCCTCAAAAGGC
>JAPFFP010000113.1:5265850-5296200 GCA_026153255.1 Solanum medicagineum | reverse complement strand
AAATCAAGAATTGGTAGCTCAATGTCGTACATGTTGCAATATCCTCAATCTCAATACCATCACAACCCTAGCCACATCTACATCCTAAGTAATTATTACTTCAATATCAATAACAAATAATCACTAATTCACATATAATAAATCTCCCTCATTAATTCCCAAATCAAATATCATCATAGGATAATTATCTAATTCAAAATATTTCAATTAAAACCTACATAAATCGTTCACAACACCACACACAAGAAGTACAAGATTCTATAAACTTAACAGAGGTTAAGAAATTCACTTGCCTTATATAAAGTCTGGAGTCACGTCAATTCCGAAGCTTTTCCCTTTCTATTACACTCTAATTCACCAAAATCTATTTAAATATAACATCATAATTATACACTAAAATCAATTAATTTGGGTGAAAAGGGTAAAACGGTCCAAAATTTTTGTTGCCAGAAAAAGTCACCAGAATCTGAAAATTTATACATGAAATTGTTCCCCAAGTGATAAGGAATTCAATGGTGAAAACTGTTTCAAAAATGGAGCTAACATGAGGAAGAAATCGCATGTTAAAGTTTTCGACCTACAATAAAAATGCAGCAGTGAATCTGCAGATTTTACCTCAAACAAAGAAGCAAAGTTAATTTCTAAAGTTCCTAGTGTGTTCTCCTTAGAAAAATATTCAATTTAGTATTTTGAATCACTCAAATCCGATCAAAATTGAAAGAGATATCGTTGGTTAAAGTTTGGGGAAAGTTTGCGATCTTCTCTTCTCTTTCTTGGAGAAAATCCCCAATTTTCGTAATTCTTTTAAAGTGAAAGAACTTGAAAGGACATTGATTGAAGGGATTATCTTTGATTCTTGAAATCTTGACTTAAACTCTTTAGAGTTCTTGATGAAAAACCATACTTTTTGAAGAAGAAGAGTCAAGAAAGCCTCTCTTGGGATTCTTGAATTTGTTTTCTTGAAACCCTAGGTTATGATTTAAAATCCTATTAAAACTTCATGAATAAATGAAGAACTTCAGGTTCGCTAAATTGAAATTCATGAATAATAACTTACCTTGAGGAGGAATCTTGGAAGCTAATCCTAACTTGATGATTTTCTTGATGATTCTTGAGGGTTTATGTTTAGGAGAGAAGGAAGAGGCTTTTAATCATGAAAACTGATGTTTTATATATTTTGTAGACCATAAATAGAACCCTAAAGGTTTTAGGATAAAGTACCCTCAAATTATAAAGAAAAAAAGCGTCATTAACTCATCCAATTAGGGTTTGCGATGCGCTCCGGGTGCGGACCTTCGGACAGCTCTGCACCCCTTCACTAAAATGGTCATAAATTTCTACCATGAACTCCGATTAATGAAAAATTAGATGCGTTGGGAACCTAATTCAAATATCTCTTATTTGATATATTATGGGTCATCAAAATTGTTATACTTTAGGAGATATGATCATTTGAAGTTGACCCTTCTATCGATTCATACGAAAACTTAGTGGCTAGAAATTCTTTGAACTTGGATTGATATAAAAGATTCTTGATGACTCTAAATCACATCTAATATACTTTAAATACTTAGGAATTGATCCTAGCATGTATATACAACTTATAAGTTATTGGTTCACCTAACTTTTATAAAATCATTCATTAGAATTACAACCTCAAATGAGCTCTCATTCTATTCATATACTAAGAAATTGAATTTAACATCTATACTCAATTAAGAATTCTCAATTAAAATTCTATATCATATGAAGGGTGACTCGGTCTTAGTTTTAGAAAAAATTGGGGTGTTACAAGATCCAACTCAATGAGACAATATTGAACAAACTTCAATTAGCTTACATCGAGGCAAAGTTGTATCGTCGTTCATACTACAATCCACCCTTCTTTCCTGACCTGACTATGAGATATTACAGTGGTTTTTTTATTGTCAAGACATAGTTTGTGTCAGGAAAGGAAGGCTTTCTGTACACAGTCTATTTCCATGACATAGTCTGTATCAGCTAAGGAAGGTCTTCTGTTGACTGTTTATAGCCTTGATCTCCAATTGCCACAACTTCAAACTCAATTTCCAGTTCACACGCAACAACAAAACTAAGAGCATAATTCTATCATTTGTGGCATCAACTGGCTACCCTGTCCCAAAAGAAGAAGTAGGTTTGAATCGACAAAGAAAGGCCTCATGTCCACAGTTTATAGCCTTGACCTCCAACTGCCAAAGCTTCAAAATCAATTTCCTGTTCACGCGCAATAGCAAAGCGAAGAGCATAATACTGTTATTTGTGGTATCCACTGGCTACTCTATCCCAAAAGAGGAAATAGGTCTGAATCAGTAAAGGAAGACTTCTATCCAGTGTTTATAGCCTTGACCTCCAACTGCCAAAGCTTCAGACTCAATTTCTAGTTTACATGCAATAACAAAGCAAAGACCATAATTCTGTCATTTGTGGCATCCACTGGCTTCCTCGTCCCAAAAAAGGAAGTAGGATGACTCGAAAATATCAAAGTACCAAAAGTTGGACAATTTTAAGGCATGATCAACCAAGTACAAAGCCATTAGTTCTTTCTGCTTATACTACTAATCACAGAGTGGATTAAAACAAAAAATTAGCTAGAGTTGCACACACCAGAGACAAAATAACATAGTTCCACCCCCAATCCCACCCACGTGGCGCACACCATATCAAATTTAGATGTCCTAGACAGTCATCTATATGCAGCTATATTCATGAGGCAAGCCTATAGTCTTCCATATCATTAAATCATGGTAAATGCAACACAACTTGAAGGTGATACATTTACAACACAGATTAGCATATCATTGCATAAATTCAGAGTGAGAGACATATACTAACAAAGCAACTGTGGACAATCCATTTCCAGGAAAAGATCCAACCCAATGAAACAGTATTGAACAAACTTAAATTAGCTTGTATTGAGGCATAGTTATATACTCGTTCATACTACAATCCACCTTCTTCCCCGACCAGACCATGGGATATTACAGTGATTCTTTTGTTGTCAAGATATAGTTTGTGTCAGCAAAAGAAGACCTTCTATCCACAGTCTATAGCCATGACATAGTCTATATCAGCTAAGGAAGGTCTTCTGTCAACGGTTAATAGCCTTGAGCTCTAACTGTCACAGCTTCAAACTCAATTTCTAGTTCACATGCAATAAAAAAGCGAAGAGCATAATTCTGTCATTTGTGGCATCCATTGGCTACCCTATCCCAAAAGAGGAAGTGGGTTTGAATCAGCAAAGGAAGGTCTTCTGTCTATAGTTTATAACCTTGACCTTCAACTGCCAAAGCTTCAAATCAATTTTCGGTTCACGTGCAATAGCAAAGTGAAGAGCATAATACTGTCATTTGTGGCATCCACTGGTTACTCTGTCCCAAAAGAGGAAGTAGGTTTGAATCAACAAAGGAATACCTTCAATCCACAGTTGATAGCCTTGACCTCCAACTGCTAAAGCTTCAAACTCAATTTCCAGTTCATGCGTAATAGCAAAGTGAAGACCCTAATTCTGTCATTTGTAGCATCCACTAGCTACCCTGTTCCAAAAGAGGAAGTAGGATGATCCGAAAAACATCAAAGATACCAAATGTTGGATAATTTTAAGGCATGATCAACCAAGTACAAAGCCATTGCCTCTTCCTGCTTATACTACTAATTACAGGTGGATTAAAAGGAAAAATTAGCTAGAGTTGCACACAACAAAGATAAAATAACATAGTTTCATCCCCAATCCCAACCCCATGACACACACCATATCAAATTCAGATGTCCTAGAGCAGTTATCTATATACAGCCATAGTAATAAGGCAAACCTATAGTCTTCCATATCTTTAAATCATGATAAATGCAGCACAATTTGAAGATTACATCTACAACACATATTAGCATATCATTGCATAGATTTTACGTGAGTATGTACTAGAAGACAGGTAGTACAGTGCAAAAATGATACATTCATGATGCTGCTTAAAATTGGCAAATTATCTATGCTTCTGAAATAGAAACAATCCCACAAACAAAATATTACAGTCCAATATTTTTACGGCATTTCTATAAAATATTATTTAATTATTTTTTATCAACTGAAACTATGAAATTACAATAACGAGTCTATTTAATTTTGTGGTGGCTATTAAAGTGTCTACAAAAATTTACTACATGACATTTCTATTAATTATTATTTAAATTACTATTTACAGCGGAACATTTCAGTTGTCTGTTGCAGTTGCTTGAAGTAGGCAGATGTCTACACCTTGTCTTCTTAGTGTTTCGGTGGCTATTAAAATGACTGCTTAATTTTACTATGTTATTTCTGTTAATTATTATTTAGTTATTTCTTCATCTACTGCAATGATGAAATTACAATAACGTATCTACCTAATTTTGCAATGGCTATTAAAACATCTATTGGATCCGTGCAACGCACATGATTCAAAAACTAGTTTTCATAGAGGCAACTCGGCATATGAGTCATCATTTGATAGTTTTAAGTATTTCTATACTTTATGTGTCACTCACTATTTCATCAAACATGTGGCTTACTTTTCTTGTTTTTTTTCTTTTCCGATTCCATGAGGAAATTGATATTAATTAATGTAGAATCATTGAGCAAGCAACAAACAAGGGCGAATTTATAGTATTTATTTGGGTCACAGGAATCCATGGTCATCCGACTAAATTCGGTATATTATTTGTATGATTCTTAAAGAACACATTAAATATTAGCTAAAGGAACCCATGCTCAAAGTGTCAAGTTGGTTCACTGGTCTAAAGGCTTATATCTAGTATAAAGATTTGGGGTTTGAATCCAACCAATAAAACTTCAGCTATTTCTTTTCCCATAAAGCCATAAAGTAAAGTTTTCTTTAAAAAAAATTGAAATCTAAAAGGGCCAACTAAAAACCCCATGTGTTTTCCTAATTTCCTTCCACTTTTTACTTTCAAAATTCAAACACTTTTTCTTCTCACTTTTCAACAACACTTTTTTTTCTCACTTTCCCACAACATTTTTTCTTCCTTCTTCATATTTTTTATTATATATCACAAGAACTCATCATTGTCAAGGTCAAGTAAGGTAAGTTTTTTTTTAGTTTATGATTATATTCTTATGGGTATGTTATTGTAATGTTGTTGTCGATTATATTTATTCTTATGTGGTTGTTGATGATTTTTTCTAATATGGGCATCTTTTTAGTTTATGACTATATTCTTATAATCTTATGGGTATGTTGATATCACAAAAAATCATCATTGTTGTAATGCTGTTGATTTATATTCTTAGTAAACAAGTAAATAAAATAAAAAGTTGCAAATTATATGATTTTTAATTTTAGAGTTTATATAAAAAATAATTTCTTTTCATTACTTAAAAGTTATAATAATTACTAGGAACTCATCAATAGCTAATAAATTGGTTACCTCAAACTTACACATTTTGGGAGACATATATTAGCAATTAGCAACTGTGGACAATCCATTTCTAGGGAGAGATCCAACTCAATGAAACAATATTGAACAAACTTCAATCAGCTTGCATCGAAGCATAGTTGTATCACCATTCATACTACAATTCACTCTTATTCCCCGACCTGACTATGGGATATTACAGTGGTTTTTTTGTTGTTAAGACATAGTTTGTGTCAGCAAAAGAAGGCCTTCTGTCCATAATCTATAGTCATGACATAGTCTGTATCAGTTAAGGAAGGTCTTCTGTCGAAGGTTTATTGCCTTGAGCTCCAATTGCCATAGCTTCAAACTCAATTTCCAGTTCACATGCAATAACAAAACGAAGAGCATAATTCTGTCATTTGTGGCATCGACTGGCTACCCTGTCCCAAAAGACAAAGTAGGTTTGGATCAGCAAAGAAAGACTTTTTGTCCACAGTTTATAACCTTGACCTCCAACTGCCAAAGCTTCAAAATCAATTTTCGATTCATATGCAATAGCAAAGCGAATAACATAATACTGTCATTTGTGGCATCCACTGGCTACACTCTATCCCAAAAGAGGAAGTAGGTTTGAATCAACAAAGGAAGACCTTCTCTCCACAGTTGATAGCCTTGACCTCCAACTACCAAAGCTTCAAACTCAATTTCCAGTTCACGTGCAATAGCAATGTGAAGACCATAATCCTGTCATTTATGGCATCCACTGGCTACCCTGTCCCAAAAGAGGAAGTAGAATAACTTGAAAAACATCAAAGATACCAAATATTGGACAATTTTAAGGCATGATCAACCAAGTTCAAAGCCATTGCCTCTTTCTTCTTATACTACTAATCACAGAGTGGACTAAAAGGAAATATTAGCTAGAGTTGTACACAACAAAGATAAAATAACATAGTTCCACCCCCAGCCCCACCCCCATGACATACACCATATCAAATTCAGATGTCCTAGAATAGTTATCTATATGCAACTGTACTAATGAGGCAAATCTATAGCCTTTCATATCTTTTAATCATGGTAAATGCAACACAACTTGAATATGATACATTTACAAGAGGTGGAGAATTTCTTGTGGCACTTAGAGAATTACTTCAAGTGCAACAAGATGAGTAGAGATGAGACGAAGATCAACATAGTTGTGTTGTATTGATGGAGTTGGCCATGTTTTGGTGGAAACGTAAGAAGTCGGAAGTAGGGAAGGGGTTATGCACCATCGATACATGAGAACAGTTCAAGGGCGAGTTCAAGAAGGATTTCTTCCCCAACAACGTTATCTATGAGGTAAAATGAAAGTTCAGGGAGTTGAGACAGACATGTAACATAAGGGCCTACGTGAAGGAGTTTACTACCCTTATGCTCTAGATCCCCAACCTCACAGATGCTGATATGATGTTCCACTTCATTGATGATGATATGATGTCCCATGTTATGGTGGAAACGTAAGAAGTCAGAAGTAGGGAAGGGGTTATGCACCATCGATACATGGGAGCAGTTCAAGGGCGAGTTTAAGAAGGCTTTCTTCCCGAACAATGTTATCTATGAGGCAAAGCGAAAGTTTAGGGAGTTGAGATAGACATGTAACATAAGGGCCTACTTGAAGGAGTTTACTACCCTTATGCTCTAGATCCCTAACCTCACGGATGATGATATGATGTTCCACTTTATGGACGACCTACAAAATTAGGCTAGGAAGGAGCTGGAACGCTGATAAGTTAGGACCACTGATGAGGCCATCACACAGGCAGAGGCTTTGACGGACTCTCGACATGATAGGCGAGGTAAAGGCCGGGGAGAAGACTCGGATGGTAGTCATAACTAAGGTGGGGGAGATGGTGGCAAAGGTAAGGGTTGGCAGCCATATCTCAAATATCATGACACCGGTAGGCTTGATAACAGGAGGTCCGGGCGACAAAGAAATGAAGAGGTCGAGGCACAGCCTGAGAAAGAGTTTAAGTGATACATATGTGGGGGGATGCATAGTTATAAAAAGTGCCCCGAACTAAAGAGCCTTGGTACCATATTGTGGGAACAGAAGGAGTAGAAGGAACAAAAAGAGGCACGCGAATCAAGGGAAGATTCAGACATGGCACGGGTAAACGTGATTGGGCTATGTGGAGCTATCATGCAGCAACTAGAGAAGACAAAGGAGTGTCGTGCACAATACGTACACATCACGATCAATGGGCGACCCACTCGTACTATGGTCAACACAGGCGCAGAGGCTAACATCGTGACTAAGTCTGCGACAACCAAGTCGGGGCTGAAATATAACTCAAGTAATGTGCAACTCAGGACGATCAATGTACCAATGACTCCTGTGTGTGGAGTTGCTCAAGGAGTCGACATAGTGTTGGGTGAGTGGCGTGGTAAGACCAACTTTCATGTCGTTCCGATAGATCTCTTTGACATTATCCTTGGGTAGGAATTTTCTCAAAAGTACCATATGGTGGTCGACCCCTACCTTCAATAACTCGTGGTCTTGGAGCAGGGAGGTTCCTGCATGGTGCCCTTAGTGCAAATGCCCAAGTCAGGGGGACATGTTCATCTATCGACCTTACGGCTTGTGGAGGGCTTCCAGGATAAAAAGTCATTGTCATGTTCCATACCTGCTAAGAGGAAAAGTAGTTGAAAAAAGCCAAGAGAGAGAAAGGACAGCCAACTACAACAGTACTTCTCGGGCACGAAAAGGAGCGAACTCCAAAGAAGACCACAATGGGATAGAACGAAGACTTGCGGCAGTCCGAAGGTGGAGACAGAGAGTTCCAACAACAGCATTGCGCTGAAGACATCGCAACATCAGGTTGGGGAGAGTGTGATGGCCCTTCAATTGTTCTTAAAAATAAGGGGAAAATCTAGAGTCAAGGTAAAAAAATTAGAGTCTTGGAGAGATTTTTAGAAGATTCTAGAACATTATGGATAGCTCTTGAAGTTCCTTGGAAGACTCTAGAGAAGTGAGGAATTCTCTGGAGATGTGTGGAAGATTCTAGAGATGTGTGAAACTTTTTAGAGATGTGTGGAAGACTCTAGACATGTGTGGAGCTTGAAGGAGGATCCTAGAAGGTTCTAGAATAATGTAGATGGATATAAACAAAAATCTATCCATCGTAAATATCTAAGATATTTACATAGAATATTCTAGGTACCTTAGATATTTTGTAGAAATATTCTAGAAACTCATTTGTAGCTATTGGATCAAATTGATCCTAGCCATCTATTGAGGAGGTGGTGTAGTATAAATACACCTCCATGGCATTCACTTGCATCCAAGAAAGTTGTAGCAATCCTCCAAGCATTCTAAAGAATCTTCTTTCTAAAGCTCTCTTGTCTTCTTAATGTAGCATTCCCTTAGTGATCAAGAGTTAAAGGCTTACTAGTATTTGCAAGATCGTGAAAAAATTGTGAGCAAATCGACTAGTGCCATACGGAAGTCTTAGCAAAGCTCTAAGTTCGTCACATATAGGAGTGCAAAAGACCCCTATTCCCACAAGTGGTGTAGTTGGTTGATGTTAATTTACATTCAACATAGTGCTGACACTAAATTTGATATTTGATGTAAAATTTGGTGGTGGATTGAATATGGAAGAGACTCCTCTTCATTTTTCTCAAGTTCATATTTTGATGATCAACACATGACATAAGTTGGATTTGATTATTAAGATTTAACTGACTTAAGCAATTTAATGAAGAGAGAAGAAATGATTAATTAAATTCAACTTATGCCATATATTGAACATCCAAATAGAAACTTGATAAAAATAGAAAGGAGCTTTGTTTGAAGATGCTCTAAAGAGCTGTTTTGGTTGAGAGAGGAATTTTTAGAGAGAGAAAGTGGAAGGAATGATTTTTTTTTTTTGGTAAACAAAAGGACCTAATATATCAATAGATTAATATGCATCAGTACAGGATATTGACAAAGCACTTTATTCTGCTAGTAAAAAAGTAGGAGGGGAATACACATTACTACTAGTAATATTAGTTACATTCGGCACCATAGTTGTTGGTCTGTTCTTTATCCTTGCAAAAAAAGTTCCATTTCTATCCATATCGATCTCATACTATACAAAAATTGGTGGAACTTGTAGGGTAATGTCACTCCCCCAGGTCCCGTTAGGGGGAACTGGCACACGTTGTCGATGAGTCCGATATATGAAGGATTTCTATGTTTGACATGTCTTTAAGAAAATAAACGGTGATAACAAGCCAAAAGGAAATGCATATGACTAGGCTGTTGGAGCCACAGTGCCTAAAGTACGAGACATGACTACACTTAATTTACATAGTCTACAAATCCTCAAGATAAAGAAAAAATATCTGATAAGGGTCGAGACAGGACCCTCCTCGACTAACTGTACAATACAAACATATAAGCTCTAGACATACACAAAGCCCGAAGCAACCTGGAGCTTGGTAACATCAGCTGAACGTCCTGTACTCCTACTGGGGAGATCTAATAGCACTTATACCTGTAGTATGAAATGCAGGTCCCTCGTAAGGGACATCAGTACGAGACAATGTACCGAATATGTAAGGTAGGAAACACTGTAGATAAAGTAACAATTCAAGTGAGACTGTACTCTGGTGTACCATAAGAGACCACCTGTAGTTATACAGTGGGATCATGTACTTTATGTTCTTTATATTACTTTACCTTTACTATATAATCTGTGTGCAACTATAATACAAATGACTAACTGATCAGCGGTAAACTATATCGGGATCGTCCCTGGCTAGGTTCTTCCTTAACTCCTCGGGCTACCACCCGTGATAGGATCGTCCCTGGCTAGGTGATTCTTCCACCCCTCCAGCTACCGCCCATCAATAAACAATATACTTTAGCTTCCAATTACCTTTGAGATGGTTCTTTTGGTGGTCACAATATTGAAATTGTAGGACTGGATATGTAGCATGTGACATGTAGATAATTATACACGACAATATGACAATGAAAAGAGTACTTTACACAATTAATAAAATGCATATGAAATGAAACAACTCATTAACTTTGTTTGGCAAATAGAACTCATGTAACTTGTCATCTACGTGTGTATGCTGATTTGAAAGTGACAATGTATGGAAGTTTATGAACATATGAAAGAGTGTAGACAAAGTTAATAGTTGTGTTGGAGTTGGTAAGTGCCTTTATGTACCAAGGAAGGATCTATGTTTTATGCCAAGTAATACGAAATCAAGTAGCCTTACATACCTCGTTGTATGAATTTGTTACTACCTCAAGGAAACCTTCCCTTTCTCCAAATACTTATCTACAATATAGTAGGTGATAAAACTAGCATTAGCAGCCAATAAATACATCTTGGCAGCCCAATCACATAAGAAAACAACACACAGGCAGCAAGCGGGTATTTGTAAACCCGAGCATACTCCTTCAACCTCTCCACTCCTAATCGTATTTTTCTAATACATATTTTCATGTACACATCATGTACAGACTATTTTAGTACTAGAACAACCTTACAACAGCCAACAAAGCACAACACATAACAATTCTACACAACCTAAAAATGGACAGCATAATGTTACCTTCCTTCGCTACAATTCGATGTCGACAACTCCAAACCTATTCCAAATCTAACCAAATTGTTCCAGCAACATTTACACATAAAAAAGCCTTGAACCAGTCTCAAAACAGAAATAAACTAGTCATTAAGGACGTGAGGCAATAGCCTTACATCCATCAGCCCACAAGTTCCAATCAACATTACACTTAAGATAACACAATAAAACGCGTTTGTTAAATGAAACCAAAATCAGGGCAGCAACCTTAGAGTAATATTTATAACTCAAACCATGTTAAGAACATAAATTTCTCTTCATTAACAGCCCACAAACCGTAGAGAAATCACTAAAACAAAAGGCAAATGTGCAGCAATTTTCTCAATACATGCTGTCTCAAATTTCTAGGACAACATACTAGCATATACTTCTTGTTTTTCATAAGAAAATCATTCTAAAAAACATGTGTAAACTTACTTACCACTTACTTCAAGGTGTAGGGCTTATCCAAGAACCCTAGAAGTCCCTTTTAGATGCTTTACAAAGTTAAGAAAAGTTGAGAGAAAACTTAGAGACAAATCTGTTTTGTTTTTGTCAAGTGAACAATGACTTGTGGGAGCTGCTTTAACCCCTTTTAAGGTGTGATTTTGGCCACCTTACTAAGGCATTCTCAGCCTTATTTCACCAAGTAGGTGATGCAGCTCCTTTCTCCTTTCATTTGGGCCTTTTGGGGCTCCAAATTGGTTGGGTTTGGGCTGCCTATTTTTCAGCTTTCTTCTTCACTTGGGTTGGGCCCAAAGCATCTAAGAATTTGTGATGTCTTAGGGCCCTTTTAATGTCCTCCTTGGACTGATCATATAGTCCATTTATGATGCTAAAATATGGGCTAAAGTTACACCCTTAACACGGACTTTATTCATAATCGGACCTTGACCAATTCGACATCGAGCCTCGTCTCCGTTTAGCTAGCAAATTTAAGCTAAGCAAGTAGGTGACTCACCTACTAGCTTACTAAGTCCTACAAGCACCTCAATTCTCTCACTTTCACTTTATTTAAGGCCGTGATCTTCTCAATTCGACACAAGACAAGTATGCACTCGACCCTGTTAAGCGTTAGACGCACATATAGCCCATTAACAAGAGATTCAACCATTTTACAAATTTGGCGCTAACTTAACCAAACCTTGTCATGTTTCATTTGCATGGTACTAGTCGCGTAAGGTGTGGAGTGTTATAGGTAATTAGCTAGTGCATATTGTCCATGTTAGCTCCCTCCTTCGCAAGTGCATCTGCTACACTGTTGACTTCACGATAGATATGACTAATTGGGGGTTCCCCAGCTGGTGAACAAGATCCCCGCAATCAAAAACAATGTTTAAGTATTTTGATTTCTCACTATTTATAAGTTGAATGATATCCACGCAATCCAAACTTATTTCCAGTGGCAGTAAGTGGTGTTTAACAGCTAGGTGCAGGCCCTGGACTAGAGCTAGCAATTCCGCTTTGATGTTATTTGCTTCTATGATGTTACCTACTCTCTCCGTCTCATTTGTGTGGTTTGACACAGTGTTTAAAGAAAAAAAGAGTACTTGTGAAACTTGTGGTCTAAAATCATTTTTAGATATTTGTATGACTTAGTATAATTTCTTTAAAGGTAAAAAAGAAATAGTAAAGTGATTAATTTTACGGGACAAACCAAAAAGAAAATAATACTGTATAAAATGAGACGGGGAATATTATTATATATACTGATTCATTGATTGCCAATTTAAGAATATTATCTCTTTGTTAGACATATCTATTTTTATAGTATATCTTTGTTCAGTGGCTATTTCTGCTCTACTAGCCTCTTAGGATTAAACTTGAACCGAAAATCCACTGTTGGAAAATTTGAATAACTATTGGTCTTGCCTTTCTGAGATTCTGTAGAAATCTAATGCTGTCCATATATAGATTTTAATAGAGGCAACTTTGACATATGAGTTTTTTTTAAAAAAAAGGTTTACTTTTTTAGGAGCTTTTTTATCTTTTTCTTCGATTCGAACTCTCAATCTTAATATTGAAAACGAGAGGTCCTTATCATTCGAGTAATTCTCTCTCGTCAACTTGACATATGAGTCATCATTGATAGTTTAAAGTATTTCTTTAGTTTATGTCTACTATTTCATCAAACTATGGCTTACTTTTCTTGCTTTATTTTTTCTTTTCCGATTCTATGAAGAAATTGATATGATTAATTCATTGCAGAATCATTGACCAAGCAACAAATTAGGACAGTAACACAACACACTTTTTGGTTTGTGACTAGTTAACTAAGCTAGCTTTTTCTAACAAGTAACAAGTAATAAGTTATTTTATTAGGAAGAGAATACATAATCTAGATTCATTTATATATTTTCTAAACGAGCTTAATCTTTTACAAACACATAACTTTTAGTTTCTTTTCTTTATTTGCACACTTACACATAAGTGAATCGACGAGATTTATTCTAAATTCATAATTTTATTCTGATACATAATCCAAAACTTATAATTAAGATAACATTTATTTTTTAGGAGAAGCAGAAGTTGCAGCTCGAGCACGAACACGAGCTTGGTAAAAAGCAAGCAACTCATTATATCTTGGAGGTAGATATTCCTTGACTTGGCTGCAATTAACGTACTCATCCCTCCAAGCGCAAAAATTTGGAAAATTTTCACTTGTTGCTTGGAAAACTCCTGAGGCTTCTTCAAAAGCACCTAGCCAGAGTCCCACAAGATTTGCAGCCATATCGGCAAATCCAAATTTGCCACCCACAAAAAACTTCTTGTCCTTGAGCTCATTATCAAGAACTTTCAACATCTCATAAACTTCAGGTTTACTCTTCTCTTGCTCCTCTCCTTTGCGTAAATAAGTTTTCACAATTGCTGTCAACTATAACAATCACGTGTCAATTTTAAGCAAGTTAGAATCAACTATATATATGTTTAAATTCTCCACAATACTAATTTGCTCTATTTAATCCAGATCATTCTGTATACAAAATTATAAAAATTATTCCACGCTCTTTTTGTATATAATAGTAAATGTACGAATATAGGATGAAAATGAATTTACCTTATCATCAAGGAATTTGGCCCAAAAACGACATAGAGCACGATCATAAGGATCTTCAGGCAAGATGGAAGGGCCTTCAAATGTCTCGTCGATATATTCAAGAATGACCAGAGACTCACAAATTGGCTTGCCATTGTGAATGAACACAGGCACTTTCTTGTAAATTGGATTGGATTGAAGGAGTAAAGGACTCTTGTTATCTCGATCTTCTTCTATATATTCATATTTGACACCTTTAATCTTTAGAGCCCACTCAACTCTATGACTAAATGGACTATACCAAAAACCTAGCAACTTCACTTCATGTGCCATATCACAACTTTGGTTATAATTGTTTGCTAATTTATTTACTATGTTAAAGGAAATTTTTGTGGTGGTTTTGTCTTGAATTATGGACTTCTTTTATAGAAGGGATAATCGAGGGAGTGGTTGAAACTAAAGTTCCTAACTATTCCTATTTTAGAAAAAAAAAATCTTCTTGAAATATTTTATTCTTTACCTTGGACCAAATGCTTATTAAATAAATTCATGTATTCAAAGACATTGAACGACCTATGTAAGCACTTAGCTAACAAACAAATTGACGTGTATGTATCATATTCATAAGGTACATTTATTTAAAGTTGTATTCAAATTTGAAAAATAGATTTAAACGATTTATAACTTCTTTCTAACTTACTTTTCATTTTTGGAATCGTATTTAAGTATATTTTCACTTTTATATTCTTGAATTACCTAAGCAATTTCAATTATGGTATCATCATATTTAGATTATAATAATTTTAAACTTTGTAATGATTATAAAATACTTAGTTGTCTCAAATTCTTATTTCATTGATCCTTGTTAGTTAATAGAGATGTGTTGCCTCGTCAGAATAAGTTAAAGGTCTAGCCTTCACTTATTTGTATTCTTCTATTTGAGGTTTTCGTTTTTATTTAGTAGTGTAAAAACTAATCCTAAACACCCCACCTAGAAAACTTAGAAAATTTGAACATTGGCTTTCCCATTTCAAGTTCAAACTCTAGCAGTAAGAAGATTTATTTATTGGACATTTCTTCTTTCAATAGATTTTACACGACGTAAATCTGAATTAGTCGGATTAATAAATTAATTAAATATATATCTCAAAAGAAAAATTCATGTGCGTCAATTCAAACTCCTACTATTGACTTGCACATACTAGAATTGGAGTATATTTTTTGTGGTACAACATAAGTCGTCACTGCAAACACAAACGTCAATAACACTTTTTCTTTTGGCCAAGTTTCATAATTATGTGTGTTTTTATATCTAATTACTTTTACTGAATTTTAGAAACATTTAAGTCACAATGCTATTTTTCTGAACATATTAAAGTAATTAGAAATTTAAAAAAATATCAATGATTGAAAACTTAAACCGGCCCTGACTCCAGGGTAATCATTTTTTTTAAAAAAATTTTAAATATTTGTCGATTAATGTCTTTTGATTTATAAAATAAGGGTAGTCAAAATAGACATATTTCTCTTCTACTTAATCATAAAATGAATTTGGATTGAATCTGAACAGAAATGAAATAATTTCTTTTTAATTGGATAGGATTTGGGTGGGTGAAAAAATATATTAGGTAATTTTGTTAAGCTATGTGACATTTATGAAATTTAAAAATCAGTTTTAATTCACACAGTAAATCTTTATTAGCTGAATAGAACCTTCTACTTAAATTTTAACACTTAATAAAACTCTTCAGTCAATATGGAAATGCCAAACTTTGAAAACTGGCTTGTCAAAGAAGAAAAGCAATATTTGCTTGGTTACAAAGACACCTTATTTTCCCCTCTATAAAAAGAGGAACAAAATTCAAAACATCATAACCATCCTATAAAATTCCTAAACATAGTAAAGCAAAAAATAGTGAACCAAAGTTGCGAGATGTCAGAAGTGAAGTTGCTTGGTCTTTGGTACAGCCCTTACAGTCACAGAGTTGAATGGGCTCTCAAGATTAAGGGAGTTGAATATGAATTTATAGAAGAAGATCTACAAAACAAAAGTCCATTGCTTCTTGAATCCAATCCAATTCACAAGAAAATTCCAGTGCTTTTTCACAATGGAAAGTCAATTTGTGAGTCTATGATAATTGTTGAATACATTGATGAAACATTTGAAGGTCCTCCTATCTTGCCTAAAGATCCTTATGATCAAGCTATTGCACGTTTCTGGGTTAAGTTCTTTTCCGATAAGGTATATTCTTTTCACAGCTACACATTCCAAATAGTTTGAAACATATTTCAGTTGTATACCACTATTTTCATAGATTATTGTTATTTGATTTTGGTTAGCTTTTTTTATTTTTGTGCTTTCATTATCGCATGCATAATTGAGTTGTCATCATTATTCCTTTTTTTTTATATAGGCATGTATTGCTCTTCATTTTTCTTTTGTTTCATTGTTGTTACTGCCTTTATTTTGAGTCTCTTTTTCAAATTGTTTGAAATGCTTTATTTAAATCGGAAATAATTTGTATGAGTTAGAAAAAAGTCTACATATGCTATACTCTTTTCAAATTCCCGCTTTTATAAAATTATGCTGAATATATTGTTACTTTAATTAGTCATATTGGTGTGCTTACTTTTAGGTTCTTTTTTCAAGTCAAATCATGTTAGAGATTTATATGTCTGGTAAAATATATAGCGAACCTCTAGTACTGTTTATTTTATTTCATTTTCTGTATAATATTGGACTGAGAGCCTAAGATGAGCTCAAATAAAGTAATATATTCAGTGAAGAATCATATAACCAATTTCGACTTGCTTAGCATTAATTCTGATTTGTAGAAATGAGTAAAATTGTCATGGATACTTAACTTTTGAGTGTTTTAATTTGCAGGGGCCAGCAGTGGGGAGAAGTTTCTTTCTCAAAGGAGAGGAGCAAGAGAAAGCTAAAGAAGAAGTTTATGAGATGTTGAAAGTTCTTGATAATGAGCTCAAGGATAAGAAGTTCTTTGTGGGTAACAAATTTGGATTTGCTGATATTGCTGCAAATGCCGCGGCGCTATGGCTGGGAGTTCTTGAAGAAGCATCTGGAGTTGTTGTAGTCACACGTGAAAAGTTTCCAAATTTTTGTGCTTGGAGAGATGAATATATTAATTGCGACGAAAACAAGAAATATTTACCTTCAAGAGATGAGTTGCTTGCTAAATTCAAAGCTCGCTTTCAAGCTGCTGCATCTGTTGCCAAATAAATTTAGGACAAGTTTTTGAGTTCGATTGAATTACTATACTAGTTCGAACAGAGTATACAATAATAACATAGTGTTTCCATATTTGAACTATGTAACATTAGAAAAACATTTAAGATATATGCATTTAATTATGACCAGAGCTTGAATTCACGTTTGAATAAAATTACTTGTCAACTGAAGCTAGCTTAGACAGCTATTCATGAGTTACACCTGGTTTGTTGTTATCCATTGTATCGTAATTATATTGTTAGTTTGAATTAATCATATTAATTATTTACCAATAATACTATTAATGATTATTTGGTACACGAGATAAGATAAATATTCCAGAATTAAATTTGAGATAACATTTTATTTGGTTGAAGATTGTCACAACCTGACTTCTCAGGTCATGATGGCGCCTGTAAGATCCCTCCTACAGGCAAGCCAACCCAATGCCTACAGCACGTACTCTGAATCACTAATGATAAGGATTCTAGCAACATATAAGTACAACGAACACAATCTATCCAGGACCAGGAAGTCACCTGTACAGAGACACTATAGACTATGCATATCTACTCTGTACGGGTGACTTCTAGGTCTTAGGTAGATTGTGTTTGTTGTACTTATATATTGTTGCTAGAATCGTTATCATTAGTGATTCAGAGTAGGTGTCGTGGCGCCATCATTACCTGAGAAGTCGGGTCATGACAAATTGGTATTAGAGCTTAAGGTTAATTGGTCTCATTTGTACAAATTTACCGTCTAGTAGAGTCCTACGGATGGGCGTGGAGACGTCTTGACACAATATAAATTACAGGGTCAGGCGTCACGCCCCGACACACTATGATATTTTGAATTGGGTGTCACATTCCGACACAGGATTAGGTTCGGCTGCCACGAGCTAGCAGGGGATTACACTATTATATAGGGTTTCATCCGAGCACCATTTGACACCTTGATTGTGTGTGGGTGTACCCTCTGGGCTTGTGAGGGCTTAGAGGGCGTACATGCTGTTGACATCCAATTTTTATCCTCCACAGTATAAATTAATCATCGAACTTTTAATTTTAACAATTCGAAATAATTAACTTATGAAAATGGAAAAAAAATATTTCTCTAAATAAATTTCACTTTTAAGAGTTAGTATTTTGCAATCAATTTAATTATTTCAGATCGTTAATTCTTGAAAGCTCCTTGATTAATTTGTTTAGTTCATCGTGTAGTCAAACTAGCCAATTGAATTCGATTTGATTGCATTTAATTGGTTGTGTTTACAATTCCAAAAGGCCATTTTCTCAATCCAATTTCCCTACCCTTCAACTTTGCTTTGTTGTTTTTCTTCTCTCTTTCTTTTGCAGACCAATTGGTCCCTTTTGGACCAAAATTGGCCCATCTGTTTTTACTAACCCAGCCCAGAGGTCCCTTAAACCCGGCCCACTTGCCCTCATTTTAACACTTTCAGCATATACATACATATCATATCCTATACACATACATGCCACGCACCCCAATACCCTTTTTACTTCCTCTCTCCACGACCCTTTCTTCTTCTTCTCGCCTGCACCTCACCCCAAACCCCTTTCTTCTTCTTCGTCCTTCCTTCCTCAGACGCGTGCACACACACTCTCTCTTCCCCTTACTCTCCTTCACTCAAACCAGAAGAACAACCCAGCAAGACGACAAATCTCCCTCAACATTCACCCTTTCTTCATACATACGTGTCCTAATCTCCCCTCTCCTTCGTCCTTGCTCAAGATCGAGCCTTCCACCTCCCCTCACCCCAACGGTTTGAAGACCCTTGTAGGATATCCTTGATTCCAAAAGAGGATGGAATTTAGGGGATTTCAGATTCGAAATTTAACAAACCCTAATTTCGGCCCTGTTTTGGGACCCTAGAAAATCCCCCATATATATATATTCCCTTTTCCCAAATCAAGGGCAGCAGTAGATAATCCAAAAAATCCTTGCCAAACTCAACTGATTTCCGAAGACGTTTTTGATCTCTGAAAAACTCTAGAAAATTGGAAACCTCAAAGGCGCGAAATCATCCTGAAAACCTGAAATCTCACAGTCATTCATTTTTAGTTGATTTTAAACTTAGTCAATTTTGACAAAAAGTTAGTCCATTCCTTCAAAATTAGTCTATCTTTTTCAATTATGTCAAATTTAGTCAACGTTCTTTCAAACATAGTCAAACTTAGTCAAATTCTTTCAAATTTAGTCAATATTTTTCAAGTTTAGTCAACTCTTTCGAACTTAGTTGTCATTTTTAAAATTCAGTCAAAGTTAGTCAACTTCCTAAGCGTCGGTCAACCGCGAGTTAGCGGTTATTTTGAGTGATTAATTTCTTCTCAAAATGGAAATTGAAACCTTACCCATTTCTCGAATATTTTAAAAAATTTCTGTTAGGTTTTAAAATTTAGTCTTGGTTTCCTAATTATCCTTAAAATTAGGTGACGACTCTTTTAAATTTTGGAATTTGGTTTATACTTAAATTAATTAAGTATTAAATTGGATTTTCGAAATTAAAGTCACTTTCGAATTTACACATGCATAAATGTTAGGGCCTTACACCCACGTACAATCCCACCCCTTGACTACGCGATACTGAGAGTCGAGTTCATTGTATTCTGTCAGTTGGGTGTGATATGTTGTTACTTGATTCCGGCCATTGGGACAAGATAATACTACTGTGATACTTACTGTTAGCTGGGTTCTAATTTGCTAGTTGTACTGCAGTTCTTTCCATATTGTGCTTTTTGTATTTACCGTATTTCAGTCACTCGGCCGATGATGCCTACTGGTAGTCTATTAACAGTACTCATCCCTACATGTCTGTATCTTCTCATGATGCAGGTACAGAAACTAGCGCCAGTCACTGAGTTAAGGGTTTGCAGATGATGTAAGAGACATTAGTGAGCCTTAACAGCTCTGGACATTCTGCTGTCTCTTTCTGTTTTGATGATCGTCTTTTATATTTAGACACTGGGCTTGTATATGTAGTTTGAATTTGTATGTGTATTGTTATTCTAGTTATGTATGAAGATATGTATAGTCTGTAGCAGTTCTACACAGGTGACTTCCAGGTCTTGGGTAGATTGTGTTCGTTGTACTTATATGTTGCTAGAATCCTTATCATTAGTGATTCAAAGTAGGTATTGTGGGCATTGGGTTGACTTGCCTGTAGGAGGGATCTAACAGAAATCATCATGACATGAGAAGTCGAGTCGTGACAAAGATACAAATTTCCAAACACTTTTAAAACTAAAAAAAATGCATAAAAGGCAAAAGTCACTAAAAATAAGCTAAACCAAACACCCATTTATAATCTTCATACTTCAAAAGTGAATTTTTGAAATTTCAATTTAACTTTGTGTTTGAACATGCTATATTGAGTCATGATTTCAAATCAATGGGTTGACATGCAATTTGAAATCATGACTTTCAAATCTCAAATTCTCTAAAAAATAAAAAATAAAAAAAAAACATAATTGGGATTTCTGATCATGATTTTAATTTTTTTAAATGTAAAACTTGACTTATATGTCTATATTCTGTTTAGCAAAAAGATCCTTTATTTTAAGTTCTGCACAAAAAAAAAAAAAGTCAATATGAAAAGACTGTATGTGTCATTTGAAAGGATTATATTAAAAAATAACCAGCTACTACTATTGTTGACTAATTGATCTTTATACAATATATGAATCTGCAAGTTTAAAATTGTAAATATATCTTTATGAAAAGAACATAAAAATATGTGATTTAGCAATGCATGCAGTGCCTTGGGATATTTCAATATCTTGTTTATGCACAATGGTTATCCATTTGGAAAGATTATATAAAAATTGGAGAAAATGTAATATAGTTTCTCGCGATCGGGACATTCATTATTATGAAAAAAAATGTATTTTTAAAAAGGGATAGTTATAAATATATACAATAAATTAATTAATTTACAATAAGTGTAGTTGTGTTTTATTTAAAAAATAGTAAAAAAATCATAGAAAATATATAGTGAATAGACAATATATCTTGCCAAAATACATAGAAAGTATACACTAGTTATACAATATAAATTACTTATTCATGAACTATATGTCGAATATATATACATTATGATACACTAAAAAACTTAACATAGTTTGACTTTAAATGAAATATACATTGACTATACACACATATACAAAGAACACTATTTGTTGGTAATTACTTTGACCGCATGACCATCTACTGTAATCATTCCTTTTGAAAATTCTAACCACATATCCAAGCAAAACTTCAACTTCAAATCAATCTAACTTCAAATTATAATTTTACCTCACATATAAAAACGTCCCTAAGTTGCCAAAATTAATCACCACATTTGAACGCGGCTTGTATCCACTTGAGCCCCAATCAACATAAATGGAACCTTCAAAGTCCCTCACTTGTTTTAAGCCTTGTCTTTGTTAATAAAAGTCTTCGGCCACCAATACCCAATATGCGACGATAAATTAGAAAATTGACTTGTCAAACAAAAATTGCATTTGCTTGGTTACATAGACAGTTCCTTACATTATTTTTCCTCTATAAATAGAAGAACAAAATTCAAAAGATCAAAACAATCACATAAGATTACTAAACAATATAGTGAACAAAAAAAATCAAAGAACTAAAGTTTTGAGATGGCACAAGTAAAGTTGCTTGGTCTTTGGTATAACCCTTATACTCAAAGAGTTGAGCGGCATCTCAAAATTAAGGGAGTCGAATATGAGTTTATAGAACAAGAGTCCTCTGCTTCTTGAATTCAATCCTGTCCATAAGAAAATTTCGGTGCTCATTCACAATGGCAAGCCAATTTATGAGTCAATGGTAATTGTTGAATACATTGATAAGACTTTTGAAGGTCCGTCCATCTTGCCTAAAGACCCTTATGACCGAACTATAGCTCGTTTCCGGGCTAAGTTTTTTGAAGATAAGGTACATTCTTTTCACTGATATATAATGTAATTATTTTGAAATATATATATACTCCCTCTGTTCATTCTTACTTGTCACTATTAATATTTCACTTATCAAGGTCAAATTACATGAACTTTGATCAACAGTCAAAGATGTATTTTTTCATCATATTAATATGAGTAGGACAACAACTTATAGCATTTTTCGTTTAGTTTCAACCATCTAAATTTTAGATTTTAAATATTAAATTTAACTTTGAAGTTTTGGCAAATTGACCTCGAAAACTAAAATAGGAATAAGCAAAAGTGAACAGAAGAAGTATTAGTCATATTTAGTATGTTTAATTTAATTTTTAAAAGTCTAATAGTATGAAAAAGGAATGAGCGATCTGTTTATATGGATTTGAATGATTCTCCCCTGCTAATTTTTGAAGCTGAGTTAATCATACTGATGATAGGTTAAAGATTTAAATTTTCATTGTACTAAATAACTTTTGAGTCTTTTAATTTGTAGGGGGCAGCATTGGAGAAAATTTTCTTTTTCAAAGAAGAGGAGCAAGAGAAAGCTAAAGAGGAAGCTTATGAGATGTTGAAAGTTCTTTGATAATGAGCTCAAGGACAATAAGAAGTTCTTTGTTGGTGACAAATTTGGATTTGCTGATATTGCATCGATTGCCAAATAAATTTAGAGCAAACTTTGCGAGTTTAATTCAATCGTGTCGATTGGATTATTGGGTTTGTTCAGTCTTAGTATATTAACAAGTATCGTAATCTCTTCTAAATAGATTGAATTGGATTTGCTCACATAGACGATCCTCGGCTCAAACATAATACCTAATATGTTCAAATTATATGTTGTTGTGCACCCTACTAAAATTTTCACATATTGGGATTGTGCAAATACTGTTAATATTTCTACTAATTCACAGTAAAAAGATATTTGAAAATCAGTAATTGACATCCCAAATTTAATACAAACTGATTAAACATGGACGCTGGAGCATAATTAAGGTAAAACTTACTCTCACCGACAATATATGTATTACTAATAATAGTTATATATTACCAGAAAAGGCTTATCGTCTATTTATCAATTGAAGTATAATGTTTGAACCAAAACTTATTAAAATCTTGCGAGAAATAATTCCAGCAACTCTTACATACAAATATGGAGTAAATTAAAATATCATAAAGAAATCATTGATTTTGCAAACCGGGAAAAAAATTTGAATTTATAATATGATAAGTTTAATAAAAATAAAGATCGGTACTTCAAACTTAGATAAAATACTGTTTATTTTAAACATATATATAGTATATTTCAAACTTCACATCTATATAGGTGGGAAGTAAAAATCGGGGGTCCCAATCTTTATTAGAGATATTTAAATGTGGATTTTTGAAAATTTCAACCAAAAGGAGCTAAATTGTTGGAATATGATATTTTAATATAAAAGTGTACTTTTTTAAGTGGATATAAATTTACAAGAATGCCATCAATTATCTTGATGTAAGTATAACTTTTGTAACCCGTAAGTCATGTTTTACCCAGCTCATTCTGTCTTGTAATTTATGTAACCTTCAATGCATAATTTCTCTATCCATTTACGTACTTTATTATCCACTTTATTTTTATGCATGACAAAGATGAATTCCTTACCTATAAATAGTGGTGTTTCTTCCTTTGTTAACTGTAAGTAAGAAAAATGATGTGGATAAACGTTGTATGTATGTAGTGAGGTTAGTATAGCGAAAGAGAACAAAGAAAAATATTCTAACTCTTCTACTAATTCATTGTACAAAAGAGAGCAATTATATGTTGAAGGAGGGTATTCATCATTTTGTAGAATTTTGGACTCTTCAACTAACTTGAAACTGTTTGAATCATACGACATTGTTGAAGGGACAAGTCAAGGGATATATTGGTGGATTGATATAAATTACCACTGTGAATTTGAATCTTCTTAATGAAAGCGAGGTCTTTGCCTGAATATATTTCTTATTCATTTTTGTCATTTTATTTTTCAACAACAAACTATTATAATTTGTGATATATACATCAACATAAACTAACCACCACAAATTAAAATTTAGATTTAAATGTGTAGATAAATATAGCAGAAGAAAGTATTATCGGGAGACCTTCTGCTAGCCTAAGATCGTTAGCTAAGATCGGAAGATTCAACTCAAGAAGAGGAAGCTAAATGGGAGAAGGAAGATTTTAGAAGTGAGAGCTTTAGTATAGAAGAAGACTCTTTGATTTTGATTTTTGGTTGCTTGGTTTACAAATGCCTAAGGCCACCCCTATTTATACTTGTCTAGGGATGGTTCTAGATATTACATTTACAAGAAATATCTAGATATTATTCTCTAAATATCTAGATATTAACAAAATACTAGATTGTTCTACACATATCTTTTACAAATATCTAATATAAGACTATCCAGATTTTTCTTCTTAAGTACAAATATCAAAGATATTATTTTTATAAGATTCTAGAAAGTTTTACTAAATATCTAGGATATTTTTATATCTCCAAAAAATCATCTTTATTCTTCACACTCCCCCTTAAAGTGATTTTTTGAAAACTATCCCAATCTTGTCACGTAGGAACTCAAACGAGGCTTTAGGAAGTGACTTGGTGAAAATATCAACAATATTCTCCTGACTTCGTACTTCCAAAGTATGTATAGTTCCACCAATAACTTTTTCTCGGATATAATGATGTCCCACCTCAATATGCTTAGTTCTTGCATGAAATACCGGATTATTTGCGAGCTTGATAGCACCTTGATTGTCTCCAAATATTATAGTTGGCTTTGATATAGATAGATGCAAATATTCAACAAGTCTTTGAAGCCATACACATTCTTGAGCAGTAAGAGTTGTTGCTTTATATTCTGCCTCTGTTGTTGTTAAAGAAACAAAGTCTTGCTCCTTGCTGCACCAAGAAATACCTGTTCCACCATATGTAAAAATATATCTTGATGTAGATCTTGGATCATCCATATCACCACCAAAATCGGCATCGGTATAACCGATTAAAACCAAGTCATTCTTCTTTTGGAAGAATAGCCCCATATTTGATGTTGAGTTAAATGCAGCTTCCAAATGCGGCTTTCTTGGTGATTTCATAAATCTGCTGACATATCCAACAGAAAATGCAATATCTGGCCTTGTAATAGTCAAATACAGAAGACTTCCAACTAGAGCTCGAAAAGGCTTAGGATCTACAAGAAGTGAGCCTTCTTCACGCCTTATCCTTGTGCTAGTCTATAGAGGAGTAGAATAATTTTTGCTTTGTTTTACTTCAAACCTGTCTAAGCTTTTTGGCATACCCTTCTTGGGTAACAAAGATCCCTTTACTTGTGTTTGTCACCTCTAAGCCAAGAAAAAGATATAGTTCTCCCAACTTCTTGATATCAAATTTTAAGTCAAGCTCTTTTTGAAGTCTGGAGACTTTATAATCGTTGTTTCTTGTTATTATCATGTCATCCACGTACAAGAGGACAACCATATGCAAGTCTCTTTGATTTTTAACAAACAGGCTAGGATCTGAATGTGAGGCATCATATCCACAGAAATGTAGATATGAGCAATTTTTTCATACCATGCTCGTGGAGCCTGCTTGAGTCGATAAAGTGCTTTCTTAAGTTTACAAACATAATCAGGATGTAAGTTAGAGACATACCAGGGTGGTTGCTCCTTATAAGTATCTTTATCAAGTTCTCCATACAGAAAGACATTCTTCACATCAACTTGCGATAGTTTCCATCCATACGAGGCTGTCATGGCTAGAACAACTCGAACTGAAATCATCTTAGTCACTGGACTAAAGGTTTTCTTCATAGTCTTTGCTATATTTTTGAGAAAAGCCTCGAGCCACCAACTTTGCTCTATATCTGTCAATGTTGCCATCTGCTCTTCTTTAAATTTTGTAAACCCATTTGCACGAAATGGGTTGTACATCTCTTGGCTTTGGAACATGGCTCCAAGTTTGATTTTTCATTAGAGCCTCTATTTCATCATCCATAGGAAACTCCCACTCTTTGACACCTTTAGCTTCTTCAAAAGACGAAGGCTCCTGATCATCAATTGGTCCTGCAAAAAAACAAGAATATGTACTAATAAAGTTATCATCTCTGAAGCGGGCTGGCTTAACAATTGTTCTGCTTGGACTTCGTGAAACCGATGAATCATCTTCTTGGTGAGTTTCATGTTGTTGAGTTTCTGGGCTCCCCTTGTCCCTTAGCTCCTCATCAACTGTGTTATCCGAAGAAGTACCTGTGACGGGAAAGATTGAAACTCCAGGGCTCAATACTTTAGAACCCTCTCCTTTTGCAGCACCTCCATAATATAAGGAAATTTCATCAAATACAACATCTCGAGAAACAATAAAGCGACAAGTTTTTGGATCCATACACTTCCAACCCTTTTTCCTTTCATCATATCCCACAAAGATGCATTTTCTTGCCTTGGGATCCAACTTGCCCCGTTGAGAATCTGGGATATGAACATAACAAATACAGCCAAACACTCGTAGGTGTTTGACACTAGGATTTTATCCAAACAATAATTCATATAGTGACTTCAGGTTGTTTGGAGAAAGCGGCATTCTATTGATCACATAGGCTACACACTTCATACCTTCAGCCCATAGGGCTTTAGGTAAATTTTTCGCATGAAGCCAACTTTTACATGTCTCTGTTAAGTGTCGAATCTCTCTTTCTGCCACTCCATTTTGTTGTGGCGTATCAGCACAAGTAAGATCTCTTTTAGTTCCATGTTTATGACAAAATGAGAGAAATTCTCCAGAGGTGAACTCACCATTATCATCTGTTCGTAACCACCTTATTCTTAAACCAAGCTCACCTTCAACAGTTTCTTTGAATTCCATAAACTTGTTGAGGATTTCTGACTTTTGCTTCACAAAATAAACCTATGTAAATCTAGTAAAATCATCAATAAAAATTAGCATATAAGAGTAGCCAGAGAACGAAGGAGTTCTCGTTGGCCCCATCAAATCACTGTGAATTAGCTTTAGAGGAGTATTGCATCTTGGTCTATCAAATGGAAGACGATGTGCCTTTCCGTATTGACATCCTTCACAAATTTCTCCTCTATCAAAGTTTCTTAACTTAGGTAATCCTTTTACTAGATTTAATTTTACCATGACTTTTAATTTGTCTGATGTCTAATTCTAGCATGCCATAGATACGCGGTATCATTGCTACTTATCTTCTCAATATATGAGTTAGAAGCAGATAAGACATATAAAACATTAACTCTCTTACCAATATGAATGATATCTGCCTTGAGTTTTTTGATGTTTTGAAGGAACTTCACGTCATGTGGGCCAAACAGGACATAACTTCCCGCATCTACGACATTTGCAACTGTGAATAGATTTTTCCTCATGCCTAGAACATAGAATACACTGTTGAGAGTGATTGAGCCTTCCTGCTTCTTATTGATAATGACCGTGCCCTCTTTCTTTACTTGATGAATTGTATTATATGTAGTTACAAGGATGTCATGACCATTGTGTTTGCGAAAGTTAGAAAATTTAGATTCATTTCCAGTGAAATGATGCCCACATTGTGAATCCACGATCCAGTCTCTTTCAAAATTGACGGTAGTCATGGTATTTATTAGTCGAGTCTCCGCTACGAAATACTTTCCCCAATCTTCTTCTTCAGGAACTTTCTCAGCATGAGTCATATTACTCTCCTTAGCTCGGCAAAATCTTTTAATATATCCCAATTTGTCGCATTGATAACATCTGAGAGTCTTAGAGTTATTAGTAGGCTCTCTCTCATTTCCTGGAGAGGTTGAGCCATTTTGGATCGAGAATATGACCTATCTCTTACTTCTTTTCCTTTGAATTTCCTATTGTTGGCTACAAGAGCATTTTCTTCTTCCTTTTTGATGGATACACCAGCCATTTGTTTTGTTAATAACTCCTGTGATGACAACAAATTTTCAAACTCCTCCAAGGATGGGTATTGAGCCCATCCTTGATTGATGTTACAAAGGGAATATATTCTGGTTTCAAACCATGAATAATACTTCTTCTTATTTGTGCTTCAGAGATAGCGTCATCCGGATTCAATAAGGATATCTCAGAACATAAAATCTTAATCTTTAAAAAGTATTCGGCTATAAAAAGATTACCTTGAGTGGTGTTAACCAGTTCATTCTCCAATATCTGTAGCCCAGCCTCATTCTTCTTGGATCGAGGGTCTTCCATATTTCATGAGCTGATTTGTACCTTATAATATGATCAAATAAACTGGAGGATATTGACCTCTTCAGGATGATCTCCGCCTTAGCATTCGTCTGCTTCCACTTCTTGTATGTAATGCTTTTCTCCGGTCCGTCATAAGGAGGACTTGTGTTACCTCCATTAACAACATCCCACAAATCCTCACCCACAAGGTATGACTCCATACATGTCTTTCATACCTTGTAATTGGATTGGTTCAACAATTCCATCCCCAATCCGTTAGCACAACCGTTGAAATCCATCTATACAAACTAGTTGAATCAAACCACTAGCCCGATCTGGAAACAAAGCCAAGAGCCAATATATGGCTATTGCTCTGATACCATGTAGAGAAATATAGCATGAAAGCATTATTGGGAGACCTTCTGCTAGCCTAAGATCGTTAGCTAAGATCGGAAGATTCAACTCAAGAAGAGGAAGCTAAATGGGAGAAGGAAAACTTTAGAAGTGAGAGCTTTAGTATAGAAGAAGGCTCTTTGATTTTGATTTTTGGTTGCTTAGTTTACAAATGCCTAAGGTCACCCCTATTTATACTTGTCTGGGGATAGTTCTAGATATTACATTTACAAGAAATATCTAGATCTTATTCTCTAAATATCTAGATATTAACAAAACACTAAATTGTTCTACATATATCATTTACAAATATCTAATATAAGACTATCTAGATTTTTCTTATTAAGTACAAATATCAAAGATATTATTTTTATAAGATTGTAAAGATATTTTTACATCTCCAAAAAAATCATCTTTATTCTTCCCAAAATGAGGATCCCAAAATTGACTCTGTCAACTTGTGCCCATATCTACGTTAACACTTCAGGCTTCAACCACTACCATTTATTTTTAGACATAAAAGTCTTTGATAAATATACGACATTAAACTAGAAAATTGACTCTGTCAAAGAAGAAAATTTGTCTTTGCTTTATTCCAAAGACACGTCTTCAATTTTTCCTTCTATAAAAGGAGACAAAAATTCAAGATATAAGAATCAACTTATTAAAAAACTACATAGTAAAACCAAAATTGTGTTATGGCAGAAGTGAAGTTGCTTGGTCTTTGGTATAGCCCTTTTTGTCATAGAGTTGAGTGGGCTTTAAAGATTAAGGGTGTGAAATATGAATTTATAGAAGAAAATCTACAAAATAAAAGCCTTCTACTTCTTCAATCCAACCCTATTCACAAAAAAATTCCAGTGTTAATTCACAATGGAAAGCCTATTTGTGAGTCAATGGTAATTGTTGAATACATTGATGAGACATTTGAAGGCCCGTCCATCTTGCCTAAAGACCTTTATGATCGAACTATAGCTCGTTTTTGGGTTAAGTTTTTAGAAGATAAGGTATGTTTTTTTGCTATGCTATATATTGCAATTAATTGAAAATATATTCTTCGCCATTTCAGTACGTATGTAACGTTTACATAGGTCATACTTTTTTCTGAGTTTTTAATCATTATGTCAAATATATAATATAGTTAATTTATAATACTCCATTTGTACCACTTTGTGTCATTCTTTCTTTAATATGTTTCACATAGGATAAATTTTTTATGTTTAAATGTTATTTAACACTAAACTTTTTATTCTATATTTGATGATATGACTTATGACTTACCATGTGATTCGATTCTCCTTTGATTCTCGTGCATAGTAAAAATTTTAATGCATCCGACTGTCTTTTAATTATGATATAATTTATAATCACTGAAATATTTTGACACGTTTTAGGCTACAAATTACTTGAAAAGTTGACTTGAACTAATTACTTGGAGTATGATGGAATAAAGCAAAATGACTCTTTAAACTATCTGCGCTTTTTTCATTTGTGAAGTAACAGTTAGT